>CM076569.1:754647795-755247795 GCA_034641835.2 Pinus albicaulis
TCCTCAAATGGATTTGGGAAAAATACTGAGAGGGGGGGGTGAATCAGTATTTAGGGCAAACTAAAACTTTTTACTTTTTCATGCTCTAAAACCCATACGCTACTTTTCTGAATCCAACTAGCGTATACACGCGGATATCCTTCATAAAACTCGTGTATACACAGAGATATAATTATGCCATTAATTCTTCACTTATATCATTCCATCATTCATTCATTAGATGTTCAATAAACAGTAAACATGTGCAGTAAGAACAGAATAAACCATCACACATAAGCATCACACATGAACACCGGGATTTTAGGTGGAAACCCAAGTCGGGAGAAAACCACCGCTGCAGTTGCTCAGCCTTCAATATTTTATTATAGAGAAAACATCTTACAACATATGTGCTGGTGCAGACTCTACCAGCACGCAGGCACCCACCAGCGCTCGTTTATCAGCCTCTCCTGGAAGGGAGCTCCAACCCCATGACTCGTTTACCAGCCTCTCCTGGAAGGGAGCTACGACCCCCTGCTCTCGTTTACCAGCCTCACCTGGAAGGGAGCTACGACCCCCTGATCTCGTTTACCAGCCTCTCCTAGAAGGGAGCTACAACCCCCTGACTGAAGGCTACAACCCTCAACACCTCTATGGACCACGTTTCATCAATTTTCACACTGGATCCAAACAACTTCAATAGAGCACAACTTGCAGGCCACGTTACATCATATTTTCAGACTGGACCCTTTCCATACTTTTAAGCACATTCAACCATGAACCAGATACATATAACTCACTGACAGATATCAGTAAACCATCAGAACAGATCAGACATTTCTTACCATAGACTTCAACAAACCCTAGTTTGCATACGTGTCCTTTCTATACGATGTCGTATGTCTGCGCTTCCATTCTCACATAAACCGCGTATATTTACGCTGGAAATTACGGAGCTAATTGCTGCTTCTTGTCCCAGCTTTTATCTTCGGCTGACCGCATATATACGCGCTTCTTGTGCGAAAAACTAGCGTATGGTTCTTCAGACATTTAGGTCAATGCAATTCTTCAGAACAGACATATCACACAGATTTTACCCTTTGCGTCAGACAGATGTTCGCCTCATCTCAGATCGGATCATTCCATAAAAATATGTAGCAAATACAAATACATTTCAGATCTAGATTCCCTTCTTCATCATTTTCTTCATAGGTGCTTCATGCATTCAGATCTATCATTCAACTGTAACCCTTTCCATTCAGATATACTTCAGAGAGAAGTATTCATCCAAGCTCAGACATCTTGCACCCACACTCATGATCTTCACAATGAATTTCTTCTCCTTATATAGGTTTACCCTTTTTCAATACCATGAGCCCCTTTTTCAATACCATGAGACAAAACTACGTACCCGATCGTTATTCCTGGTGAGAGTCATTGAGAACGATATTTTGCAGCCTGAAATAGGTCTTCACCATAGTGAGTGCATGCAGATGGAGCCCTCCAGCTGCACTCACGGCGGCTTGTGCATGTAGTTTCCAGCGTCACATCACAGCGACTTCCTAGACAAATCCAAGTATTCCTAAAGACTACTCTTTTCATCATATTAAGCGCATCACGAGTCATTCCTTCCATCGTACATACGTACTCATCGGTTACATCATCTAACGGTTCATCAAAGATCAGAACGAATGTTGATTGGATTGCCATCAAGGACCTTCAAGTCAACATTCATGTCTTGTCTTCATTCAGTGGGTTGCCATCAAGGACAACACTACTGCATCATATTGCCAACATTAAATCATGCCCAACCATCCAAAAACAAAACAAAACCCTTGGACTTCATAACTAGCCTAATATCATTAACCCAAACTTCAAAGACAAATCCATCTTTGTACATATTGGAGAGATCCCTCTCCGGATTCAGGAGGGCTAGATCCTAGAATCCCAAAGTTGGTTGAAATGATGTTAACTCTGTGATCGGACTTTTTCCAATATTGCTTATTACAGAGACCTAACATGCGTTGAGCAAATCTGATAGCATTTCCTTTGGAAACTTTTTGCTGCTGCAACATGGTCTTCAACTCTTTTACCCATGCTTTGGCTGAACATGTAGGTGAAATTCTGAAAATAGATAGGAAAAATATATCTTTCTACTAGCTTTCCTTCACCTTATACTTGCAAAATTCCATGAAAGTGAGATGATCTCTGAATGCCGGAGTTTGAGACTCATACTCCTTTTGAAAATCTCCAAGAGTTTCCCTCTTGATCACCTCTCCTTCCTTTCCCATCTCTTCCATGACAATCTGCACATGTGACTGCATTGTGCATCAAAGGATGTGACTGTATGTTCACGTTCCTCATCAGAAACCCTAGATTTTTTTTCTGCTTCAAACCCTTGTGGAGATTCTTCAAATCTCTCCCTTCTCTTTTGCTTGTGGCTCCCATGAAAGCCCTAGGTGGATTTAGGGAGAAGCTTGGCTAGCTCATCTCCTTTTTTCTTTCTTCTCCTCCACAAAGTGGAGTCTTTCTCATATTCTTAGATGGCATCTTGGCGAAGATCCACAAGTTGAGCCAAGATTATGCTCTAATACCACTGTAATGTTCCCTTTTCGGGAACATTTTCAATTGACAAGGAAATCTATTCCAGAGATGGACTAAAGGGGAATTTACTGGATTTGTCACCTTCACAAGGAAGGATGAACTCCAGAGGCTTCCTGGCCCACTATCAGACTCTGTCTATAGAGTGATTTTCAAAGGAAAATATCCCTAAGAGGGAATACAACACTATTGGGAATCTTGCAAGATAACCCAAAGATGCAGCTATAGCAATATAAGGACATAAACTAGAAATAGCAGTGAATAAACATTATGCCAAAATGTGTGAAACCCTTGAGCCATTTTATTATGTAATAATAGCAGAAAAATGATACAATGAACATCAAAGGAATAAGGCAAGAAGCCTTCCATGAAAACATATGCCAAAATACACAATGCTGCATCATAGTAGAATACCCATGAATAGGGACCGCGTAGTCATAGAAGGGAGACTGCTATAATGAGTGAAAATCATCATGGATCTACATATACATGGTTCATATATCATTGGGAGAGAATATCTAAGCTCCCAATCACTACCTCTAGTCAATCCTAGAAGGATTGGCTGAAATGTGAAAAACTGCAAAATACCGGAGTTGCTGGGTAGTTGCAGCAACTCAATACATGGAATGGAATGGAGAAGGCTGAATGGATGAAGCTGATGTAGAGCCCTTCTCCTTTGGAAGTCTGAAGTGCAAGGTTGATCCCTACAGCAAAGATCTCACCCTCTGAAATACCTGCAAACCCTCACTACAAATATGCTCCAGCAAGAATGCAGTCCATGAGAGTATATGCACTGTGACTGATGGAAATGGTTGGCATCCTACCAATGATAGTGTAATATTCTCATAAACCATTCTCACTAACCTTTCGGAAGTAGAGAACTTCCCTCCTATGAAAGATCAACTAGAAATGGTGTTGTGGGAAACCTCCAGCAACACCCAGCTACACTGCACAATAATCTGCTACAGATATTGCGCTGATGAAGATGGCTGAAGATATGGCCTGAATGTCGGAATATGGAGGATGAGTAAAATCCTTCATGAGCTACTCAAGAAGGAGAAGAAATCCTAAACAGGACTCCCTCGTGCCCGAGGGCACTGCAGCTCTGCTAAACAGCAAGAGGCATCAATTTGTCTCTCTAGACAAATAATCAAATGATCTAAGATAATCTAAATGGGCTGCCTTGCCTCTCTTTTAAAAACAATGAAGCCTCCATATTTCTTCCTCTAGAAGTTTCCTCCCTCATGGAATATTCCTCCACTAAAACTGCATTGTCCCACCTAGTGCTTGCCAACTCATGCCAACGCAGTTTGACTTGGTCAATTAGGCCTTGTCCATTTGCAATTTAACCTATTTCACACATGAGGGTGTGAAATCCAATTCCATGACGATCCCTTTTCAGAATGTAAGGGATTTTATTCATGTTTATTATATAAATGGGTCACTTTACCCATTTTTATTCAACAAAATAAAAATATGCAACTATAATGTTCCATTTTAGCTTGAGGCTAAAATTGGGAACATTATATTATATGAAGCAGCGATGGGATCGGGGTTTTATATAAAAGGGGACAATCGGATCAGAGGTTTTAACATAACAAAAAGACTTGCGCGCTACGATTATTTAGTGCCTGGTTCTAGGGCATGGGTATATGTGGGGAAGTGGTTTAGGACTCAGCCCAAAGGGGCTTAGGCCTGTGGCTAAAAAGACTATTTTTTATGATTTTTTCAAGGTTTTTAATGGATTTGGGGGTTTCAGTAAGGTTCAAAAATGAGTTTTAAACATTATAAAAGGGGTTTTATGAAGGAAGGAAGGGAATACATGAAAAATAGAGGAAGTGTATGGGGAAAAAGAGAACAAAATGAAGGTTAATGATGAAGGGAGAAAGGAGTAAAATGAGGAAAAATGGGGATTTTTGCAGCAGTCTTTTCTTCATGAAAACAACAGAATTTATGAGTTTAAAAGGGAAACAACAGTGAATATTAATGCAAAGACATGATGTCTTCACAAGACTTCAAGAATTAACAATTTTGCAATAAGGCTTGTTTCTTGAAGGCTTAAAAAATGACTTAGCCACCATTTGATATGGCAAATTCTATAGGTGGCTAACACACCACATGGCATCCAAATTAGAAAATGGCTGAAATTTATGTGCAAGTTTGGATGATACATATGGTCTCTCTGGTAGATGCAGCACAGTCCTCTCAACTGCTGATTTAGAGCATCAAGTGGAAAGTTGTTCTTCAAAGAATTTGCAGCCATACATGTTAGCTCACCTACTATAAGGTTGTAAGCTGCAATATATACCAGCTGTGTGCAATCAAAGAAATACAACACTTGCCCAAAGTCATGTAGAGATGGGTTAACAACATTACAAGATTTGGCCCTAAAGTGACCATGAAACCCATAAATAATCTTTCTCTCTTGTGGAGCAATGCATTGTTTACATATGGTGAGAAAATAAAAACACTTAACAGAGCAATCACTAAGTACATAAATGTATTTCTTACCACGCATCATATGTGAGCTGAAAGTGAGGTCCATGTATAAGTTCCCCTATGAGGATCTTCTCATAAAAATCTGCAAGAAGAATGGATACATATACTCCTTGGAACACTCCATCAATAAAAACACACTCCCATGTGACGGCACTGTAGGCCTTAGAAATAAGGCTCCATTACTCCTCTTTTTGACATTCCATATGCCAAAGTCATCCACCATCATGCTGCTATGTGAGAATATATCCTTCCTACATGGAATTCTCTCATGATCCTTCAATGCTGAAGGGTAGCCTCCTTACACCATGAATGTGATTTCCTCCTTTCCGGAAATATCATGAAAAGTATGCGAAAATTTTTGACCATACTCTCGTAAGTGCAACCACAGCAACAACAAATTTTGTTGCTGCCTCATCTTTCTCTCATACAAGCCATGAAGTACGATCATAATGGTCAACTTGTATGATGCCCCATACCAACAAGTCTTCTACTGCTCTAGCATATGGGTGTCATGCGATCCAATTGGTTCCTCTCTCCATACAAAGCTCTCCTTGAGCAAAAACATATTAGTAATACATGAGAGAAAAGTACAATAAGAACAAGTTGCCAAATGACAACCAGAGAGTGAATCATAGTCCCACTCATGGAACCAGTGCAGTGCATCCTTTGTATACATCAAAATAAGAATTAACAAGTGCTTTACGAGCCACTTGTTTGATTCCACAGTCATCTCATAAGATGAAAACATGGAGTTATAATATGGTGTCAATGGTGCACACCAAGAATCATGTGGCTTCCCCCAAAAACCATCAAAAAGATAGCCAAGATCAAAGCTATAAGTAGCTGAAAGTACATCATCATACAATATGCAAGAATAGATAATTCTTCTTGTTACATCATGCTGCTCAAATAAGGGAAAGAAGTACAATACAAAATATGAAATGATACCTCCTCCATCATGTACTTGAGGTCTTGAGCTGAAATGGATCATCTGGAAATTCTCCCTCACTCTCAATGAGTAGGAAGGTGGCTGTGACATCCTCTCTATCACCATCCGGGCTGTACATCTCTTCATATGCTAAAATATGTCATGCTGAATGCCCTCCCAAGTGAACTCCTCCATCAACTGGAAATATGCATCAAATTTCATAGAAGATAAGTCCTCATGTGCTATATGTAACAATTTCTCCTTGAGACTAGAATCTCTAGTCAAGAAGACTCTACCATGTAAATAGATGACTACATCATCCACTATGTATTTTTCATATCCATCCTGGTCATCAAGAATCATGCATGCACCAAGATCCTTGGAGTACTCTACCAAAAGCTGAGACCTCCAATAAGGATCAATCCTCCTCAAAGACAGCGTTGGTGATCTAGTATGTGAAGCTCTCCTCATGATGATGCGTACTACTTTGACATCCCCCATGTCAAATTCTTCCCCCAAACTCTTCACCTCTCCAAATCCAAGAGTGGTGAACCCAAGGACAAGATATCTCTCATCAATTGTAGATCTGGTGGCCTCCCAGGTGGAATTCCTTTATGAAGTGAGACATCAATGTCAAAAGTAGACTGCACATATGATTGGGAAACCTTGCCTCTACTCTCACTGCACAAAAAAAATTGCCTCTTCCTTGCATTAGCTTTCTGAAATAGAGAAGGGTGTGTGCTTCTCATCAACTGATGTTGTTCTTCCTCCCTACCTCCTCCTTCCAGCTGCAATGTTGCACAATCATGCTGCTCACTGATTGTGCTTGGACCTCCATGTATGAGATCCTAGGGGACTTCTTGTAAGGATACAAGAATCCCTCCTATTGGAGCAAGAGCTCCTCTTCCCTCTGCATGAGGCACTAGATGTGCTCTAGATGTGACAGTGTTGTTTCCCTCTTCTTCTTCATCAATGTGTGTAGGCAACATCTCCATAGTTGGATCCTCTTGTGAAAAGGAGATCCCGGTGCCCTATTTTTCAAGAATATGAACTGGAGGTCTTGCTTCCGAAAAAATGTAATGCAAGATATCAGCTCCTCCCATGGTATTCTGAAATGGAGTTTTCTCCATCACATGCAAGGGTTTTGTTTTCTCAAGTTTTCCTTGCTCATGTGTCTCAGGAAAATTTTCACCAAACCTCTCCATCAATGTTTTTATGAATCTTGCATAAGAGAAAGTGTTGGCATTCTTTAAAGAAAAAGATTCAAAAATCCACCATGCATGAGCCTTACCTCTGAAATTCAATGTTGCAACTCTGATGGCTTCATCTTTAGAAATGTGGTGCAGCTGCAAATAGGAGTCTAGCTCCTTCACCCAAGCTCGAGCTGGACATGTAGGTGATCCGGAAAAATTAGATAGAAGAAATATACCTACATCCTGCTGCTAGTTCTTCTCCACCTGGACCTTGCAAAACACTTGGAAATCAGTATGATCTCTAAAATTCTTAGTTTGAGATTCATACTCCTACAACAAATCACTAAGAGTTCTCCTCTTAGAAATTTTTCCTCCTCCCATCCATCTCAAGATAGCTCTGGGCACTTGACTGCACTGTGCATCATGGAGTGTAGCTGCATGCTCACACTCATCATGTGCAAATCTAGATTCAGCTCTAGATTCAACCTCCTTTGGAGATCCCATCTCCAATCTGGTTTTCTTCAGCTCTTCTTGAAAGCTCTGGATAGATTTTGGAAGAATATTGGTAATCTTGTCTTCCTTTCTTCCTTCACATACTGAAGCTTAATATCTTTTTTCCATATCTCCTTCCTCTGATAGTTGGATCTCATAGGCTGGCTAGAGATCATGCTTTGATACGACTGTAATACTCCACAATCGAGAATGCTCATAAATCATGCATTAAAAACGCACACCTGCAACATATACAATAAAATATTAAAATTATTACTTGGATCCCATATATACATCCATATATCATCTAAATACAAGAGGATATCAGGAAGAAATGAAACTAGGTGGGTTAAACAGACCTCACACACTAGTGTAGCTGAAAATGACAAAAAACCCCAAAACGACATTTTACCGGAGTTGCTGCATCAAGGACTGCGCAGTCTTATGAGGGTATTAACTCAGAGAATAAGAAGACAAATATATCTACTCATGTATTAGATAATAATTCTCATAAACTGAGATCTAGTCTCCTTATACAAAACACAAGATAACCCGACAAGGTTTTCTTGTCAAACACTCTACATACAAGAATGTGATATTCAGTAATTTACTAAATCACCACTGCAACACAGAATAATATGAGTGTACAAGGCTGAAAATATGTCTAGTCTGATGTATATCCCTCAAAGGATTCCTCCCATTAAAGTATGAACCTCTCAATCAAAAGGAAACTCAGCAACGGAACCACCAAACCATGCACTAAGCACTGCCTCCAAAATAACGCATTCCCTGGCAAAAAAAACACTAGGAATGTATGGGAAATTTTTGGTCTAATACCACATATCTGAAATAAGCTCTGGAGCCCTCCAAACATATATCTCAAGTGAAGGAAAGCTTCCTCCAATGAGAAACTAGCTCAGAAGTCGTGATTCCAATCCCTCCCACTGTTGCACCCAACAACACTGCACAATCTCCAGAAAAGTTGTGTTGATGATGTAGGCTGAAGCTTGGCTTGAAAACCTGATGTGGAATTATGAATAAAAACTCTCTCAATGAAGCGAGGTGGTATTCCCACTCGGGAACTCCCAGTGCTAAACAACACTGTAGCTTTGCTAAGCAGCAAAGCAGCAACAAGTCTTGGCAGACAAGAATAATAAACTAGAACATGAAGAATAATGCTACCATCCTCTTCCTTATATAAGACATGAGTTTTCTTTTCCTTTTCCCCACTCAATTAGGTCATCTCTATCATAAGATGCATCTCCCTCAAAAATTGCGTTATTCCTCCTCCACTAAAACTGTGTTGTTGACTTAGTCAAAGCAGCTTGATCTTAACCCTGTTCACACATGGAGGTGTTTTATTGAGCTAGAAAGGGTGTCCCCTTTCACATTTGGAGTATTTTATTCCTCCTTAGGAGACTTATGGGCTTTTGTCCCCATTTATTCATCGGCTAGAGCTGCTGCTAACTCTAATGTTCCATTTAGCTTGGAGGCTAAAATTTTGGAACATTACAATCCTCCCCTCCAAAATATTTTCTTGTCCTCAAGCAAATGCATAAGGAGAAAAAATTTCTCCCCTCTTCCTCATGTTTCCTCCCATCAATAGCGTCCATCACTGCATCAAGATAATCTGCAAATATATTGTCATCCAATGCTTCCTCCCAAGTGTGCAAAACCAAAGTGTCTGCATCAATCAAAGGTGGAAAGTGTGAACGGAACCTGCTAGCTGTCTCATGGCCTCGAAAAAGTAGGAGTGACGATCATCATGGTGAATGAGTGCCTCCCTCACCCATGCTATCATCCAAATGAAGTGAGTCACCCTCCAACATGGCAACTCATGGAAAGTCTCCTCCACCTTTGGATCCTGAACTATAGGTGGGCTGAATAAATGAACATGATAGGCAAGAGGGCCTATCCCACGTTGTCCTCCTCTCCACTGATGATAAGTGTGGAGGGTATGCTAATCTCGGGCTGCAACATGATTTCCCTCCAATGGAAAGAAGAAGAATGAGTCTCCAAATACCCTTCCTCCAAAGTCATGAGTCATGCCAACCCAAACCATTCCATACAAGATGAATGGCACATCATCACCATGTTAGGAATCTGTAGTTTGCAAGATTGGAAAATACAAACTGCAGAGACAACACTTGAACCAATTTGGGATTCTAGGATCTAGGCCTCCTGAATCTAGAGAGGGATCTTTCTAATAAGTGCAAAGATTGATTTATCTTTAAATCTTTTATGTGTGATATTAGGCTAGTTATTAAGAACAAGGGTTTTTGTTTGTTTTTGGGTGGTTGAGCATGATTTTTAGTTGAGTGGAAAGTCCTAAAATGAAAGAGTTTCAAACGTATGAAGTTGCTAGCAATTAGAACAAGCTTTGGCTGATAAGATAGATATAATGCTGGTTTTTAGTCCATTGGGCTATGGAGTCATAAAAGGTTTTAATTTTGCAACAATTTCAAGAGTGGTCCAAGGGGAAATTCATCTATATCACAAGATGTTTTGGATTAAATGATGGAATGGAACAATAAAAGTGTTGAAGGGGTGGAAACAGACACTAATTTCAAATAGGATTTATCAGTCTGTCCAAATAAGGAAAGCCTTTAAGTAACTGTTTAAAACCAACCAAAGGGCAGGGCTAACCATAGAAATATTTGGGCAGGTTCGTATTGAAGCTAACTCAATAGACAAACAATCCATTAATCCACATAATTACTTTTAGAAAGGATGAAAACAAATAAGAAAAACAAATTGCAGCTTAAGATCAGATAAGATACTTTTAAATCTAGCCTGCTTTCGACATACACTTAGGGAAACTTTCAGAACTACCTTTGGAGAAAGAAGCTAGAAAACAGGGCACACCATCACTTTTCTAGTCCAAATTTACTAAGAAAATAATGAAAATAACATTCAAGAACAATGTTTAAAGTAAACAATAGGACGAGGGAACGCCAACATTCCTAACTACTCGAACTGTATTGAATCATTCTTAAATAAACAATTTGGAGGAAAACATTGAGTTAAAGCTTATCAGTCAAAGAAGGGTACTGTAAACAGTAAATCCTAACTCTATGCTTGTTGTTCTTTATTGGAGAAATATGGACAAAATGGCATACATGAAAGGGAAACAATAACATAGAAAAAACACTTCACCAGTGATATAGACCAGGATCCCAAGAAACAACTTGTATATTGATGTCAATCCAGTGACATTCTTCAAGTCCAATGCTTCAGTTCAGCAATCATCTTCACTTCTCAGCTTAACTTATTTGATTACAAATAGAGCTTCAAGAGCCTTTGAACACTATTTACATGTAGGAAATTCGAGCACAAGTATATTTCAAAGTTCTGCAACCAACCCTTTACAATGAGCTCCTCAAGAAGATTTTATAGAAAGAATGAGGAGGTTGAATGAGGGAAAAGATCCAAAATTTCAATTAATACAGTTTTAATGCTTCTCGGCCTTTGAGGGGCTCAATGGAGAAGATTTCAGATATTTCTCTGTATTAATTGGTTTACATCAAATTTTAAGCTTGATGGGAATCTTTTGTTGACTTTAAGGCTCTGTGTCATCATTGTAATAACTCTGCTGATATTTTTGCAATAAATTGTAGAAATTTGAATAATGGATGAATTATTCACCGAGATTATCTTGATTACACACTATTTAAGCTTCATGCATAATACATAACCTCTTCTACAATTGATCATCAATTTGAAGACATAGAAGCAGTCGCATGCACACATTAAAACATAATCAAGCACACATAGAACATAGTATGTAATGGGGAAAGCTTACAGCTGAAAACCCCCAACTATCTGTATATTATAATGATAGAGAACATGTAACAATACATAGCACAATACTCCTCACAAGTACTCAGCAATATTTCACATGCTACACACAAACTAGCTCAGATCTGAAACAAGTCACAGGTTCAAATATCCTCCACTGTTTGCCTGCCTCTACTGCGCAATCCAAGATGAGAATGAATGAGATCCAAGTTCAAATCCCCTTGGCTTGTACTGTGCAATCCTCATTGGCAATCCCAATCAATGTGTGTGCAAATCTCATGCACAAGTATAGTCACAACTGATAGTCACACTCACCCTTTCACCCACCTCTAACACTGGTCTCCACTGAATTTTCCATGCATTGCAGTTAAATGATGTATTCTTTAGTTGATTTATGAGTTAATAATTAGTGAATTAATTAATAATTAATTCACACCACTCATCACTAGTGTATTTATCAGTTAGACTAAATACAACTAGTTCAACTAAGTTAAACCGAACACAATTCCACCAACTGTTTCATCAACTCCACCAAACTCTACCACATGAGTTCTAACTAAAGTCAACCATGCAATAGCTCAACTAACCATTAGGAAAAGCGTATTTCCTTCTGTCAGCTGCATGTGCCACATCCAAGCATCAAACTGAAGTGCTCCAAGAGGATAAGATAATGTTTATAGTCTAAATATTATTAAGGGTTAATAATATTCAACTGTTCTATTTTTAGCTCGGCAGTCTAAAAATAGATTCCTCCCAATGTCTAAAAATAGAGGTCCATCTATTTTTACCAACATGACCAATCATCCATAAATAGCATCCTGCAACTCATAGACCATGATCCATATGTCTAAAAATAGACATAGTCTAAAAATAGACTTTACGACAAAAATCACTTGTGTGGCCCCCACCTAGTTTAGGTGATCACTTTCCAACTAGGATCAAGAAAGATGTTTCAGGATGCCTCCTTCACCGTTTCTTGTTTCCATCTTCAACACTCCCTCTCAACAAGAAAGGACTGTATTTGCATGCGACATGCAACTCCATGCATTCGCCCTACAATCTTTTCAAGCGCCATGCAACTCCATGCATGTGACATGCAACTCCATGCATTCGCCATGCACCCTTTGCATGCGCCATGAAAACTCATGCATGCACCATGAAACTCCATGCATGTTCCATGCACCATTTGCATGCAATATCTCCAAAATAGAAAGGCCTCCAAACAACTCAATCAGTCTGATGCATCTATCATCAAAGTCTTTGACTTTTGTTGGTACCAACTGCACATGTCATTAGGAACCACTGCGCTGTTGAACTCTTGCACCCATGCACTCTGCACTTGCTGTCAACTCTGATTCGTGCTCCAGTATCCGACACTGTCACTTTGATCTGCCTACATCAATCCAACTGATCATGCTACTGTTGCGTTGTGGGCACCTCGTAGCCAGTTTTAATTCATGAGATCCACACCATCTCCATGAATCCTGCCCAGAAATCTCCTCTTGGGATTATTCATGCATGTCGCCCCACCTCTCACCTAGTGGTATAGCTGCATGCACTCCCTCTGCCCATCTGGCACAAAATTTCTCTGCATGAGTGGTTTCTTCCACTCCATGATCCTCATCTTATGGTTGCTCCACATCCCGAGGTTCACTATTACCTGCATGCAAAACTTTCTCCCTCTCAAGCATCAATTGCATGTCTTTCTTGCACTTCCCAACAGTAGGAAGCTCTGTAGAGATCCCATCTACTTCAAGTATGTAGAGATTCTTTGCTCGAATCCCAACCTTCTTGACTTGTCTTGTTGCCTTGTGCCGAAGGAAAAATTTTCCTTCACTGAAGACAACTTCATACCCTTTATCCTCTAACATTGTGACTGAGATCAAATTATTCTTTAAACCTGGAACATGCACTACATATTGTAAAAGAATGAGTTTACGTGACTCCCTCTGAAAGGTTATGGTACCAATGCTGGTCGCATTGTATCGTCCATTGTCGCCCAACTCAACATGCAACTGGAGATCTTTCTCCACCAAGTCACTGAAAAGATTCACATCTCCCGTCATGTGAAAGGAAGAGCCACTATCAAAATACCACCCCGATTCTAATGCACTAGACACCATGCATGCGATCAATGAGAAGTCCAGCTCAAATTGCGAGGCAAGAGCCTCACCAGCTGCAGCTCCAACATCCTGCTTTTTCTTCTTCTTCTGTGGACAATTTGTGGCGTAATGTCCATGATCGTGATAGTGAAAACACTTCACTTTGGACATGTCACGCTCTTTACCATCCACACCGGATTTATAAGCATTATTCTTGCCCTTCCCCTTCCTTTCTTTGGCAGCCAAAGTGCAATCTTCTTCATCAGATGCCTTTGATGAAGATCCATCCCTAGTACTCCGCCTTATCTCCTCTTGCACAAGATCCGACAAAAGTCGCTCCCATCCTGGAAATTTCTCCCGACCATTGACAGAGTCCTCATAGGAATTCCAACTCTTTGGAAGACCAAGGAGAGCCAAGCTCACCAAGTCCTCATCATCCACACTAACTCCTACACTCCCAAGCTCATCCCTGTAGTGGAAAAACTTTGTCAAGTATACCGAAATAGTGTTATTCTTCTCCATCTTTATTTTCCTGAGTTTATCCTTGAGCGCAAACTTCCTCTGGTCGCTCTTGCTTTGGAATAATTCTATCAACGCTTTCCACATCAATTATGGAGAAGCTTTTCCATGCAGGCTGGATACTATGTGATCCTTCACGCCCTCCAACAAAATCCTTCGACACCTTGCTGTCTTCTTTTGCCAAGCCTCAACTTGAGCAGCATCAGTAGGATTTGGGACTTCAGCATATATGAAATCCTTCAGCCCATTATCATCTAACACCACCTCCATCCTATCTCTCCATGCAATATAATTCGAGCTGCCTTCAAGAGCGTACTCCAATCGCAATCCTTGATAAGACATTTTGACTTCAACACCAAGAAAACACTACTGCAAATTCGAATTCCACCAGCTCAAAACTCAACTGCTTCTGATCTGTGAGAACAAAGTATTTCTATCACAGAGATCGACTGTAGGAGCATTTAATGGATATATCACCTTTCAAAGAAAGGATGGATCCAGAGGCTACCTGGCCCGCTTACAGACTCTGTCTACCGAAATAAAATGTAATCACTGTAATAGATCCGATGATCAATTTCGCTCTGATACCATGTAGAAATTTGAATAATGGCTGAATTATTCACCGAGATTATCCTGATTACACACTATTTAAGCTTCATGCATAATACATAACCTCTTCTACAATTGATCATCAATTTGCAGAAATAGAAGCAGTCGCATGCACACATTAAAACATAATCAAGCACACATAGAACACAGTATGTAATGGGGAAAGCTTACAGCTGAAAACCCCCAACTATCTATATATTATAATGATAGAGAACATGTAAAAATACATAGCACAATACTCCTCACAAGTACTCAACAATATTTCACATGCTACACACAAACTAGCTCAGATCTGAAACAAGTCACAGGTTCAAATCTCCTCCACTGTTTGCCTGCCTCTACTGCACAATCCAAGATGAGAATGAATGAGATCCAAGTTCGAATCCCCTTGGCTTGTACTATGCAATCCTCATTGGCAATCTCAATCAATTTGTGTGCAAATCTCATGCACAAGTATAGTCACAACTGATAGTCACACTCACCCTTTCACCCACCTCTAACACTGGTCTCCACTGAACTGTCCATGCATTGCAGTTAACTGATGTATTCTTTAGTTGATTTATGAGTTAACAATTAGTGAATTAATTAATAATTAATTCACACCACTCATCACTAGTGTATTTATCAGTTAGACTAAATACAACTAGTTCAACTAAGTTAAACCGAACACAATTCCACCAACTGTCTCATCAACTCCACTAAACTCTGCCACATGAGTTCTAACTGAATTCAACCATGCAATAGCTCAAATAACCCTTAGGAAAAGCATATTTCCTTCTGTCAGTTGCATGTGCCACATCCAAGCATCAAACTGAAGTGCTCCAAGAGGATAAGATAATGTTTATAGTCTAAATATTATTAAGGGTTAATAATATTTGACTGTTCTATTTTTAGCCCGGCAGTCTAAAAATAGAAACCGCCCAATGTCTAAAATAGAGGTCCATATATTTTTACCAACTTGACCAATCATCCATAAATAGCATCCTGCAACTCATAGACCATGATCCATATGTCTAAAAATAGACATAGTCTAAAAATAGACTTTGCGACAAAAATCACTTGTGTGGCCTCCACCTAGTTTTGGTGATCACTTTCCAACTAGGATCAGAAAAAATGTTTCAGGATGCCTCCTTCACTGTTTCTTGTTGCAATCTTCAACATAAATATCTAGCCCAAAATAACTGTTGAGCTGTATTGGAGCAAATATCTTCTGTTCTGGTCATTACTTGGCCCTCTGTTGAATGCTTTGAGGCTACAGGTGGCTTTGGTAGCTAAGAGGATTCAATTAGCCTATGATGTGGCAGTGGAGGCATTCTCTGTCTGATATATATTATTGATTTTCTTTAATGACTGTCAATCTACTTTAGTTATTTGTTTTATTGAGTGGATTAGGCTCTTTATTGTCGATATTAGCCGTAATCCCTCAAAACTGGGTAAAAATATTTGATCCTTCATCTCTGCTGTGACTGGGTCCTTTCACACTGATACTCTCTATTTTAATTAATCTTTGTCATGTCTTGTTAATGTGTAGGCACGTAGAGGGTTCTTATGGCATCAGTGCTCATGATGCACTGATGAAACGTAGTATGGAACCATGTAGATGGATACTCTTTTATGAATAAAGGTCGAGGGATTGTCATCCCCGGCTTTCAAATTTTCTTTAAAATAATTGGAAATCCATCTAAAACCTGCAAAATACACAAAAATTTTATAAAAATCCTGTGTGGCTGGGTAAAACTGCTTTGGAGGTTGCATTTAGGTCGCGGCTGTTGGATGAAAGCATCGAACGACAGAGATTGCTTTGCAAAGATTAAAAGGGAAGCGGTTGGAATCAAACGGTGGGGGATTAAATCCGGGTCGTAGATCTGTTTTGAGCGAAGGTTAAGATCAACTAGGCGATATAATGTGAAGGGGTCACATATATTATGAACTGGCAGAAAATACAAAGAAATGGGGTTAAAAAACCTTAATCAGTAGTGAAAAAGGCCGTATGAAATTATGGGTTTCCGAAAAGGATCTGGGCCGTCAGATGAGATTAGCCCATGGAGATCAACGGTGGAGATTGATCTACGAAGTCCCTTGGTAAATGGAAGAGGGCGATAGTGTAATGGCCATATTGAATCTGAGTCGTTGATCTATAGAGATCAATGGCGGGGAGCGAACACAATGAAATACAGTGTAAATGGGAAGGGTGGTTTCGGCTTGAGAAATCGGTGGTATCGCGTAGAAAAATGGGAGGAAGGAGGTTTTTCCTTTTCAAAAGCGATATGTGTCAGAGGCTACAACGTGGCTTTTCAAAACCACTTATATGATGTAGCTCTTGGATAATTAACCTTCGGGCATGAATTTACGCAAAAAAGTGCGTCAACCGTCAAATCAAGGACCTTAGATCTGACGGTTGTGGAGAGAGCGCGATATTGAAAAGATGCGCGGGTGGAAGCAGGTGGGACGGTTTTAATCGGGACCATCCGATCATAGGGATGAACGACGGAGATAAAATCTGGGAGGGGTAGGACCGAAGAGAGTCAGGCCTACCAGGATGAATCTGGGCCATTGGATGAATGGAATGGACGGCTCAGATTGAACTTAGAGGTTAATGAAATAATATACAAGGTGGAGAAAGGGTTAATATGGGCCGTTGATCTGCATAGATCAACGATGGAGATCTTCCCAAAAAACATTATAAATCAGGGCTACATAATTTTAACCAAGGGGGGAGAAATGATCTGGACCATCATATCTCAAAACCTCCAGCAACACCCAGCTACACTGGACAATAATCTACTACAAATACTGCGCTGATGAAGATGGCTGAAGCTATGGCCTGAATGTCGAAATATGGAGGATGAGTGCAATCCTTCATGAGCTACTCAAGAAGGAGAGGAAATCCTAAACAGGACTCCCTCGTGCCCGAGGGCACTGCAGCTCTGCTGAACAGCAAGAGGCAGCAATTTGTCTCTCTAGACAAATAATCAAATGATCTAAGATAATCTAAATGGGCTGCAATGCCTCTCTTTTAAACACAATGAAGCCTCCATATTTCTTCCTCTAGAAGTTTCCTCCCTCATGGAATATTCCTTCACTAAAACTGCGATGTCCCACCTAGTGCTTGCCAACTCATGCCAACGCAGTTTGATTTGGTCAATTAGGCCTTGTCCATTTGCAATTTAACCTATTTCACACATGAGGGTGTGAAATCCAGTTCCATGATGATCCCTTTTCACACTTTAAGGGATTTTATTCCTGTTTATTACATAAATGGGTCACTTTACCCATTTTTATTCAACAAAATAAAAATGTGCAACTATAATGTTCCATTTTAGCTTGAGGCTAAAATTGGGAACATTACACTATATGAAGCGGCAATGGGATCGGGGTTTTATATAAAAGGGGCCAATCGGATCAGAGGTTTCAACATAACAAAAAGTCTTGCGCGCTCTGATTATTTAGTGCCTGGTTCTAGGGCATGGGTATAAGTGGGGAAGTGGTTTAGGACTCAACCCAAAGGGGCTTAGGCCTATGGCTAAAAAGACTATTTTTTATGATTTTTTTCAAGGTTTTTAATGGATTTGGGGGTTTCAGTAAGGTTCAAAAATGAGTTTTAAACATTATAAAAGGGTTTTTATGAAGGAAAGAAGGGAATACATGAAAAATAGAGGAAGTGTATGGGGAAAAGAGAACAAAATGAAGGTTAATGATGAAGGGAGAAAAGAGTAAAATGAGGAAAAATGGGGATTTTTGCAGCAGTATTTTCTTCATGAAAACAAAAGAATTTATGAGTTTAAAAGGGAAACAATAGTAAATATTAATTTAAAGACATGATGTCTTCACAAGACTTCAAGAATTAACAATTTTTCAATAAGACTTGTTTCATGAAGGCTTAAAAAATGACTTAGCCACCATTTGATATGACAAATTTTATAGGTGGCTAACACACCACATGGCATCCAAATTAGAAAATGGCTGAAATTTATGTGCAAGTTTGGATGATACATATGGTCTCTCTAGTAGATGCAGCGTAGTCCTCTCAACTGTTGATTTAGAGCATCAAGTGGCAAGTTGTTCTTCAAAGAATTTGCAGCCATACATGTTAGCTCACCTACTATAAGGTTGTAAGCTGCAATATATACCAGCTATGTGCAATCAAAGCAATACAACACTTGCCCAAAGTCATGTAGAGATGGGTTAACAAAATTACAAGATTTGGCCCTAAAGTGACCATGAAACCCATAAATAATCTTGCTCTCTTGTGGAGCAATGCACTGTTTACATATGGTGAGAAAATACAAACACTTAACAAAGCAATCACTAAGTACATAAATGTATTTCTTACCATGCATCATATGTGAGATGAAAGTGAGGTCCATGTATAAGTTCCTCCATGAGGATCTTCTCATAAAAATATGCAAGAAGAAGGGATACATATACTCCTTGGAACACTCCATCAATAAAAACACACTCCCATGTGACAGCATTGTAGGCCTTAGAAATAAGGCTCCATGACTCCTCTCTTTGACATTCCATATGCCAAAGTCATCCACCATCATGCTGCTATGTGAGAAGATCTCCTTTGTACATGGAAGTCTCTCATGATCCTTCAATGTTGAAGGGTAGCCTCCTTGCACCATGAATGTGATTTCCTCCTTTCCGGAAATATCATGAAAAGTATGCGAAAATTTCTGCCCATACTCTCGTAAGTGCAACCACAGCAACAACAAATTTTTCTGCTACCTCATCTTTCTCTCATACAAGCCATGAAGTAAGATCATAATGGTCAACTTGTATGATGCCCCATGCCAACAAGTCTTCTGTTGCTCTAGCATATGGGTGCCATGCCATCCAATTGGTTCCTCTCTCCATACAAAGCTCTCCTTGAGCAAAAACATCTCTGTAATACATGAGAGAAAAGTACAATAAAAACAAGTTGCCAAATGACAACCGGAGATTGAATCATAGTCCCACTCATGGAACCAGCACAGTGCATCCTTTGCCTACATCAAAATAAGAATTAACAAGTGCTTTACTAGCCACTTTTTTGATTCCACAGTCATCTCATAAGATGAAAGCATGGAGTTATAATATGGTGTCAATGGTGCACACCAAGAATCATGTGGCTTCCCCCAAAAACCATAAAAAAGATAGCCAAGATCAAAGCTACAAGTAGCTGCAAGTACATCATCATACAATATGCAAGAAGAGATAATTCTTCTTGTTACATCATGCTGCTCAAATAAAGGAAAGAAGTACAATACAAAATATGAAATGATACCTCCTCCATCATGTACTTGAGGTCTTGAGCTGAAATGGATCATCTGGAAATTCTCCCTCACTCTCAATGAGTAGGAAGGTGGCTGTGACATCCTCTCTATCACCATCCGGGCTATGCATCTCTCCATATGTTGAAATATGTCATGCTGAATGCCCTCCCAAGTGAACTCCTCCATCAACTGGAAATATGCATCAAAGTGCATAGAAGATAAGTCCTCATGTGCTATATGTAACAATTTCTCCTTGAGACTAGAAGCTCTAGTCAAGAAGACTCTGCCATGTAAATAGATGACTACATCATCCACCATGTATCTGTCATCTCCATTCTGGTCATCCAGAATCATGCATGCACCAAGATCCTTGGAGTACTCTACCAAAAGCTGAGACCTCCAATAAGGATCAATCCTCCTCAAAGACAGCATTGGTGATCTAGCATGTGAAGCTCTCCTCATGATGCTGCCTACTACTTTGACATCCCCCATGCCAAAGTCTTCCCCCAAACTCTTCACCTCTCCAAAATCCAAGAATGTTGAACCCAAGGACAAGATATCTCTCATCAATTGTAGATCTGGTGGCCTCCCGGGTGGAATGCCTTTATGAAGTGAGACATCAATGTCAAAAGTAGACTGCACATATGATTGGGCAACCTTGACCCTGCTCTCACTACGCAAAACAGTCTGCCTCTTCCTTGCATTAGTTTTCTGAAATAGAGAAGGGTGTGTGCTTATCATCAACTGATGTTGCTCTTCCTCCCTACCTCCTCCTTCTAGCTGCAATGCTGCACAATCATGCTGCTCACTAATTGTGCTTGGACCTCCATGTATGAGATCCTGGGGTACTTCTTGTGAGGATACAAGAATCCCTCCTATTGGAGCAAGAGCTCCTCTTCCCTCTGCATGAGGCACTGGATGTGCTCTAGATGTGACAGTGTTGTTTCCGTCTTCTTCTTCATCAATGTGTGTAGGAAACATCTCCATAGTTGGATCCTCTTGTGAAAAGGAGATCCTCGTGCCCTCTTTTTCAATAATATGAACTGGAGGTCTTGCTTTCAGAAAAGTGTAATGCAAGATATCAGCTCCTCCCATGGTATTCTGAAATGGATTTTTCTCCATCACATGCAAGGGTTTTGTTTTCTCAAGTCTTCCTTGCTCATGTGTCTCAAGAAGTTTTTCACCAAACCTCTCCATCAATGTTTTTATGAATCTTTCATAAGAGAAATTGTTGGCATTCTTTAAAGAACAAGATTCAAAAATCCACCATGCATGAGCATTACCTCTGAAATGCAGTGTTGCAACTATGATGGCTTCATCTTCAGAAATGTGGTGCAGCTACAAATAGGAGTCTAGCTCCTTCACCCAAGCTCGAGCTGGACATGTAGGTGATCCAGAAAAAGTAGATAGAAGAAATATACCTACATCCTGCTATTGGTTCTTCTCCACCTGGACCTTGCAAAAAACTTGGAAATCAGTATGATCTCTAAACTTCTCAGTTTGAGATTCATACTCCTGCAAAAAATCACTAAGAGTTCTCCTCTTAGGAATTTTTCCTCCTCCCATCCATCTCAAGATAGCTCTGGGCACTTGACTGCGCTGTGCATCATGGAGTGCAGCTGCATTCTCACACTCATCATGTGAAAATCTAGATTCAACTCTAGATTCAACCTCCTTTAGAGATCCCATCTCCAATCTTGTTTTCTTCAGCTCTTCTTGAAAGCTCTGCATAGAGACGGAAGAATATTTGTTACACTATTTTTTGGTCATCTAAGCTATTATCTTTAGATGGACCCAAGTACACCATGTAAGACCAATTTTACCCTTAGTAAAATTTCTTTCACTATTAAAATAACTTAGTAAACCACATTCTACCATTCTTCACCTTTTGTTGCCTATTAGATCACTCTGGATCTAAACTCTTGGTATGACTTTGAGCCATTGTCATTGTCATATTTTCCATTATTTGTTGTGTGAGCTCCCTTTGAGTTCTATCTTTGTCTGGGTTTTCTACACCAACAGGAGAGAGAAATGCTAGATCTGAAGTGCTGAGGACCTCCAAGAACCCATCCCATTGAGGAGAATTGGAAACATCTTCTTGTTTTCCTCCCAGGTGCCCTTAATACAAAAAATTCTTTCAAAAATTGTTCTTGTCTTGTCTATTTGATATATGGAGCAAACCCTTCTTTTTACTGCTTAATGTCTTTCTATGCATAGATCTGGTTTTTTGCAGCTCTTGTCTTGATCAACTAACTGCAGATCTGAAGATATCGGTAGCCACTTTTTATGTTAGGGCTATTAGTTATGCTTAGCTAAAGTGGTCTTTTTTCGTACACATCGACAAAGGATTCATACTAACAATTGGCGACTCCACACGAGTTTTCAATTACGACTGCTGTCGTTTTTCATATTCCTGCATATCCAGCTACTTCAGACCCTAGGGTTTCTTTTTAGCTTTTTGTTTTTCCTATTTTAAGGGTTTTCTCACCTAGTAAACCTAAACATTACAATTTCTAACTTCCACGTGCTTCCGGCCCTATTGCGCGTACGTACATCACCAACCGAAATTTTAACTTTTTCTCGGGAAATCTATCGTCGGACATCCTGAGCTTCGAGGTCGCACTTTAGCCTAAAACCGCGGACCTGGACCTCCAGTCGCACTTTTCAAAATTTCCATTTTTTCAGAATCCGCACGCGTAATGTTAGGCTCTAACCTGCGACCTGCCAATTTTTCTGTTGTTTTTCTGCAATTTTTCTGGGTTTTTCTGAAGCTTCTGTCAGGGTTTTCCAGCCTCTGTCTCAGCCTGTTTCGACCTGTTTCTAATCTGTTTTTCTCATATAAGTGGGAAAATAGCCCCCTAGGGCTTCAGTATCCTCCACTTTTGGTGGAAGAGCTTTTATCTGTTTCAGGTCTGTTTTTTCAGAGTTTCATCCCCCCCCTTTTTTCAGATCTGATTCCTCCTTTTCAGACCCCTTTTAATCAACTCTTCTCCCTTTCAAATCACCTCCTGAAGATTTGTTTGGATCTACCTTTAGGGCCTCCTCCTTGCCCCTTTTGCTTTTTGCTGATTTCCTCCTTTTTTCCAGCCACCTTGCCTCTACCTCTTGGCTGTGATCTGCACCTCTTTTCAGCAGATTTCTCCTTTAGATCCTTGTCCCTTTCGACCCTAGATCTATTGGCCTCTTTTTAGTGTGTTTTGACTAGATTTTTTCCCTCTTTTAGATTAGTTTTCAGAGACCCGCCTTCTTGGGTTGGATCGATGCACTAGTAGCTGTTAATTTTCTGTTATTTCAGCATTATATACTGTTTTTTACAACATTATTTTCAGTTACGCAGCACACTTTTTCTCTTGCTCTCAAAATGAAAAGGGTTTAAAAATTAAAATTAACGCACGCCACACACTCACCCTAAGCGAAGAAGAGCCTGGTTTACACCGCCAGGCAAAGAATTTAAAATCAATTGACACTGCACCTTTTTGCCCTTGTTTCGACATTGTAATCACTTGATTCTGCACCTCCCTGCCTTTGTCGGTCGTTCTTCTTCCCCTCGTGTCGTGTTTGTGGTCATGAGCATTGCACCCCCTACACACACCCCGTGAGACTTCTGCCTTCACTCGCTCAGCTATTCACCTACTCCTTCCCCGCCGTCGTCGAGTGCTCCTCAGTCCTCCGGTCCGCACTCGACTCTTCTAATTCATTTGGTTCTCCTTTACTTCCGATTCTCCCCTCGTCACCTTCACTATATGATGTCTATTTAGGGCCTAATTTTATAATCCCGCCTAATGCTCTGGACTGGCTAGCGGAACCGCTATAGAAATCCCACTTTGTTGTGCTCCTCAAGCTCCCCTTCATGGTAGGCCTCAGCCTTCCTGATTTGGACTGGCTGAAAAATTACCCTATACACCATGACACTAGTTGGCCCGCTATGCCGACAAGGCTCCCTTCTGACATCCCAAAGTTTGAAGGCCTTGCTGGAGAAGATCCTTCAAATCATGTTCGATCTTTCCACATGTGGTGTTCATCTACCTCCATTACCGATGACTCTGTCCGTCTTCGGTTGTTCCAACGAACGCTTATAGGCGCGGCTTCTAAGTGGTATGTTGATCAGCCCACTTCCTCTCATACCACCTTTGCGACTCTTGCCCGGGCTTTTTTATCTTACTTCCAGCTTCCCCTTCGTTATGACACTGGTATTGAACTTTTGACTTCTTTCTGTCAATCATCTGCGACCCGCCTATCCGATCATGTCCAGGAATGGTGGAGATGAAAGAGCCTATGTCAATCCCCTACTTTCGAAGACCGTGTCTACATGGACTGGTTCCTTAGATCTCTATTTCCTCCTATCGGGAAAGATGTTGCGTCGCATTTTCCCCAAACCAAAGAAGCCACCCTCCACCACATGCTGTAACATGACTTGATCTCCGCCTCTATTGTGATACCTGCTTTGTTCCATCTCCCTGCATCTGCAGCAGGGCCAACACATTGTGGGGCACTCTATGTCACTGCATAAAGATTGTTGAGCTCTCTCTCATCCATATTCCCAACTCCTCCCATGGGTTATGAGCGTGGGAGGGGAAGCACCTCCCGCACTTGCCCCTCCCGGTAGCATGATCCAGGATAAGCAACATACCTCATCTTTTGGCCCAACCTCTTGCTCACCAGGCATCATACTCAACCCCTTTATTATTCATATCTCAGCTTGGTGCTCCAGGGCCTCCTCCAAAGACGCTACCTCTCGATTTCCTTGCCTTCTCTCTCTCTCAACCCCCGCAACACAAGTCACTCACCCAATCGCTTTAGGGATGCATACAAGAAGGATTCGTGGTTACCCAACCACCCGACTGGACAGTGCCTCTCAACCTTCCCCTTCTGTTCCTCCACCTCTACCAGATCCTCATGATGAACTCTGATCCATCCCCAACCGTCGACCTTCACCTTCAAACTCAGTCGCGCCAGTACCCTAAGCCTCCCACTTAGTCTGCCCCCGAGTCCCCTTCTTCTGGTTCTACAGAGCCTTTTTCGACATCCAATGGCCCCTTACATATCCCTCAACCCAAAGTTGAGGTTCATACCAAGATTCCTAAGGGACCATTACGCCGAAATGCTGCTTCTGGTCGAGCTGCTCATTCGTATAGCATAGTAGATGATTTGGCGTAGTCTCCTGCTGCCATTTCCACATTGGAACTCCTCCAGTCATGCCCTTCCCAAAAGAAGGCTCTACTATCTCGCCTCAGGCATCAGATCCCGTCGCCGACCAATTGGATTGTTTTCAACACCCATTAGTCGAACATCCTCCTCCTTCTTCCATCGCTTGGCAATCCTGGCCAAAAACTGAATGCTAACGTTTCTCACCCATTGATGTAGAGGCATCCACCGTGTGATGTCCCGTCTCGGTCTAAACAACTCCGGCCCCTCCTGTTGGCCCTTCCTACCCATCACCCTTCGAGCGTGATATACATTATGGGTCAACGATTGGGCTATTCTGTAATTGTCCTATCACTCTGCAGTAAGACTGCTTGCGTTGGATTTAGTTACCGACGCCCCTCTAGATTACAACATTCTCTTAGGGCGTAGCTACACTCAATGCGGTGTCTCTGTCCCATCCGTGGTTTTCCCCGGTGAATATGTCTTTTTTTTCCTCATAATGGAAATATAGACAACACTGGGCTGACATATCCAAGACCATCCTGTGGCCTCCTCTAAGATGACCATCTCTCCTGTAACCAATAAGCAAACAGTCGATTCCTTGACCAGTGTCTCTCCCGGCGTCTACAAAGACTCCTCTTTTCTTGGAACCTTCCCTGGTCTTCCTCCTCCTCCTATCTCCGACCCCAGCTCATTGAATGTTTGCATGATGCAATTGTCTCAGGTTGCTCTCAAGCAACCTGCTTCGGCTAGTCAGCAGCCGCACTCTCCGCAACCTGCTCCTAGCCCTTCACCTGCGGCTGGTATTCATGAGCCTCTTTACCCTCCTCGAATGGTTCCTCCAAGCCTTCGCCATTTAGGAGCCGTCCCACCTGGCCATTACCCCTCCGGTCAGATACCGTTCCTAGCTCCCCCACCAGGAGTGTCCACGGTACCGGTCATGGCCACCCTCTCTCTTCCTAACCTGACCCTTGGGATTCCCGTCTGGTACCATGATCCTCTAGTTGCAACCCTACCTGGTCAACCCAAACCTTATATTGCTTTGACCCCGGTTCAACCGGTCCCCGTGACTTCTCCCGCTGCAACAGTGCCTCAGTCACCTCAACAGGAACCACCTCCTGTTGCGACCGCTTCGGGTAAGAAGGGAAAAGCTCGCAAGGGGGCATCAAAGGACAAGGCTTCCCTAACAAACTCGGCCCCTCCTCGACCTCCACATCATACCATCCAGTGTGCTCTGTGTGATGTTGTCGGTCACGCCACCCATACCTGTCCTGAATTGCTTCATCTCAAGCCCATGGTTAATGTCGCGTTCCCTGAGTCCACGGTCCCGGAAGCCTCTGTTCCTTCCGCGACCACGGCCAAGAACCCAAAGACTATTCACACCAACCACCCCTGTGCTTTGTGTGATCTCCATGGCCATTACACCCACCTTTGTCCCCGCCTCGAGGACTTCTGCACCTCTCTAGCCGCGGTCCGCCAATTCGAGGCCAAGCGCAATGAGTCCACCTCTCCCCTATTTGCGCATTTTTCTTTGGAAAAACTACTAGACATGACTGCTCCCATTGAAATTCCCCCTCCTGATGTCGAGATGACGGAGTCGTCGGCCAACATTTTCTACCTATCATCATCCATGAGACCTTCGGGGAACATTCCATCTCAATCTTCCCCTATTGTTTCGCTTGACCTTCCTTTAGCGATCACTTTGGGCTCAACATCGGTAGATCCTTTATCTTCTTACTCTTCTGTCACCCCTTGGGATGACGCGCATGTGACCCTCTCTTCTCATGATGATGATTCAGGTAGCTTCGCCACGTCAGGTGGTATTTCTTCCACCAGTCACCCCATCTTCTATCACGATGACGACATTATGGAAAAAATCCCCACCCCTGACTTTCTCTATTCCCCCTTACATCGAACCCATGTGTTTACACCACATACACCTTGTGGCCATTACATTGAAACCCAATGTTTGGGTAAGGGGGCACCCACATTCGAGAGACCAAGAGAATCAATTCTCCAGAACTCTCCTAGTGTATCTGGTCGTGCCGACTTTAGTACCATTATTCTTCCACATTTAGAAGAACCTCTAGAGTCCCATATCACTTCAGATCACTCTAAGGATGATACCCCTTATCATTCCTTCATCTTACATTAGCAACTCCATCTCTTAGACATTGTTGTTGACCAACCTATAGCTTTTCTACGAGAGCATCATTTCATTATCTCCAACTCCTCTCTTTGGGATAGTGACACCAGGTATGCCAACCCAGAAACTTAAAGTCCATTTGCTTCCTATATGCAGTACCAAAAGAGATTGGTAATCCTCCATTCCCTTTCTCAAAACTGCATAACCATAACGAAACTAAATGGCGCACCACATCATTAAAATGTGTTTAGATTCTCCCTTTTCTAAATACATTTTGGCATGACCACACCATGCTTGGGGGCACCTATGCCCCTCAACCATAACCCTCCTCAAAATCGAATTTCTTCACTTGCCACACTCATACTAGGGGCACCATTTGGCCTCCATACTTATCTATGCTCGTGTTGATGTTCGTCATGAGTTACCATCTTGTACTCATGTTTTCATGGTCCCCCATTGGACCTTTACTGTGTGGCAGCACCATCAAGTCGCCCTTGTTTAGAGCATCCAAGTTGAGTCATCATCGCATTCATGGAGTCTATCCCGAGTCCCTTTGTACCCCACCATAGTCCTCCATCCTTCATTGCTTGGTCCCTCTCTTGTGTCGCACATTATGGCCTTTAGTCCCACTGTCCCCTATCCCTCATGATATTGTTTCAGTCACTGCCATGTCATTCATTCCCTTTATGCTCTAATAAGGGAAGTCGTCCATTCGCTACTCAGTCCCCTCCATTTCATCATCATCATTGGTATTAGTCTGTCCGTCGCTCTACTATTTTCTCTCGTGCCTTAGTTGAGGATCTCTCATTGCCTCACCTATGGTGGACCTCCTTCTGTCGACATCAGCTCCTTCATTCCAGAAGACAGGTCTAGAGGGCAGTGTACCTTGTCTCAGCTCTTCCACTGCGTTCGTGCTTTCCCATTAGGAAGGGGGATCTCTCCCTTCCCTTTGACTTGATTGAGCTCCACTCCAAATTCTTTCATGATGCTCTAGATACATATACCATGGTTCAAGGATGCTGTTAGCCTGGTGACTGGTTTGTGTGTGAGATGTCTCAGCCCTCATGAGGGGGTGGCCCTGCAGGTAGCCCCCACATGCCCGGATGACCTCTTCATTGCAGCCTTCGATGCAGCTCCATATATTTGATGATGTCGGCCTTAGCCGCTTGCAGCGCCTCTTTGATTTGCATGTATCACTCATATTTTGTGAGCCCTTCCCCGCTTATAGGGGGCATTTGGGTTGTATTTGTATCTCATGTACTGGGATATTATTGTATAAACCTTGTCATATCCTGTGCACGCATGTATGTGGTATTCCTCATTGTATTTTTATCTGGCTCATGATTATGCCAGCTGTACTTTATGGTTCGGTCCCTTGTTTACTAGACACACTATTCTTTTGTACTTTGTCTCGGCGGGCATAGGTATGCCTCCCCCGCCGCCTTCAGCACAGGTACCCTCTCATAAAAAAGAGACTTGTTGCACCTGCGAGTCTCGTCTCCTCAGGGTCTAGTTCTTCAGCACACTATCTACCTTGCATTTCTCTCTCTGACTTCCCTTTTGTTGTCTAGTGATTGAGTTCTTACAACGTACTTCGGTCATACGATTTGCTCCTAACACTCACACGCTGGGGGGCAATCTGTTACACCATTTTTTGGTCATCTAACCTATTATCATTAGATGGACCCAAGTACACCATGTAAGACCAATTTTACCCTAAGTAAAATTGCTTTCACTATGTAAAATAACTTAGTAAACCACATTTATTAGGTTGTTTATGGTCTAAACAGGAAACCCCAAAAGGAAATATTAAACAAACCTATATTTGTTTGATTTTCCTCATGGAATAATTAATTAAACTATAATTTAATTATTATTCCTAGTCATGTTTAACCCAAAACAAAGAAATTAATTAGATAAACCTTTATTTATCTTATTATTTTCTAGGAATAATTATTTATATCTTATTTAGATAATATTCCTTGTTAAATATGACCAAATCACCCACAAATAATTAAATAAATCATTATTTATTTGATTATCCTTCAACCACTTCCTTAAAAAGATAAATAAATCATTTATTTATTTATTATTAATAAATAAAGGGATTTGACCCAAGTCAAATACTTTTTCCCTCCAACAAATATAATAAAATATTCCATAAAAGGTGGATCTAGATTTGGTTAACATTATTTTAATCATGCACCAAGATCTAGAATGACCCAATATTTTGTTATAAATAGGAGGGTTTTTCCTACCATTCTTCACCTGTTGTTGCCTATTAGATCACTCTGGATCTAAACTCTTGGTCTGACTTTGAGCCATTATCATTGTCATATTTTCCATTATTTGCTGTGTGAGCTCCCTTTGAGTTCTATCTTTGTCTGGGTTTTCTACACCAACATGAGAGAGAAATGCTAGATCTGAAGTGCTGAGGACTTCCAAGAACCCATCCCATTGAGGAGAATTGGAAACATCTTCTTGTTTTCCTCCCAGGTGCCCTTAATACAAAAATTATTTCAAAAATTGTTCTTGTCTTGTTTATTGGATATATGGAGCAAACCCTTCTTTTTACCGCTTAATGTCTTTCTATGCATAGATCTGGTTTTTTGCAGCTCTTGTCTTGATCAACTAACTGCAGATATGAAGATATTGGTAGCCACTTTTGATGTTAGGGCTATTAGTTATGCGTAGCTGGGTGGTCCTTTCGTACACTTCGACAAAGGATTCATACTTAAATAATTGGTAAGCTTGTCTTCCTTTCTTCCTTCACATACTGAAGCTTTCTAGATTTTTTCCATCTCTCTTTCCTCTGATAGTTGGATCTCACAGGCTGGCTAGAGATCATGCTTTGATACCACTGTAATATTCCACAATCGTGAACGCTCATAAATCATGCATTAAAAACTCACACCTACAAAATATGCAATAAAATAGTAAAATTATCACTTGAATCCCATATATACATCCATATAACATCTAAATACAAGAGGAGATCAGGAAGAAATGAAACTAGGCGGGTTAACTAGACCTCCCACACTAGTGTAGCTGAAAATGACTAAAAACCCCAAAACTGCATTTTACTGGAGTTGCTACATCAAGGACTGCGGAGTCTTATGAGGGTATTAACTCATAAAATAAGAAGAAAAATATATCTACTCATGTATTAGATAATAATTCTCATAAACTAAGATCTAGTCTCCTTATACAAAACACAAGATAACCCGACAAGGGTTTCTTATCAAACACTCTACATACAAGAATATGATATTCAGTAATTTACTGAATCACCACTGAAACACGGAAGCATATGAGTGTACAAGGCTGAAAATATTTCTAATATGATGTAGATCCCTCAAAGTCTTACTCCCATGAAAGGATGAACCTCTAAATCACAAGGAAACTCAGCAACGGAGCCACCAAACCATGCACTAAGCACTGCCTCCAAAACAACGCATTCCCTTGCAAAAAAACCCCACTGGGAATGTATGGGAAATGTGTGGTCTGATACCACAGATCTTAAATAAGCTTCGGAGCCCTCCAAACAGATCTCTCAAGTGAAGGAAAGCTTTCTCCAATGAGAAACTAGCTCAGAAGCTGGGATTCCAATCCCTTCCACTGTTGCACCCAGCAACACTACACAATCTTTGGAAAAGTTGTGCTAATGATGTACGTTGAAGCTCGCCCTGAAAGCTTGATGTGTAATGATGAATAAAAACTCTCTCAATGAAGCTTCTCAAGGAAAGAGGTGGGATTCCCACTCGGGAACACCCAGTGCTAAACAACACTGCAACTTTGCTAAGCAGCAAAGCAGCAACAAGTCTTGGCAGACAATAATAACAAGCCAGAACATGAAGAATAATGCTGCCATCCTCTTCCTTATATAGGAAATGAGTTTTCTTGCCCTTTGCCCCACTCAATTAGGTCATCTCTATCCCAGGATACATCTTCCTCCAAAATTTCTTTATTCCTCCTTGGATTCCTCCTCCACTAAAACTACGTTGTTGACTTAGTCAAAGCAGCCTGATCTTAACCCTGTTCACACATGGAGGTGTTTTATTGAGCTAGAAAGGGTGTCCCCTTTCACATTTGGATTATTTTATTCCTCCTTAGGATACTTATGGGATTTTTTCCCCATTTATTCATCGGCTAGAGCTGCTACTAAGTCTAATGTTCCATTTAGCTTGGAGGCTAAAATTTTGGAACATTACATATTCCCTGTAGGAATAACATTGTTCATCTTGCAGATCTAAAAGGAGGAAGGAATTTGCTAGTATTTTAGCTAGAAATCCTATGAGGGATCATTCCCTCACATTTCCATCAGTGTTACCACCAGCCTAGAGTTTATTGCAGCATTTTTCAACAAGAAGAAGGCCTCTCTTTCCCTCACAGCACAGTTTCTAGAGGCAGTTGTGTTGTAGCAGCTACGATCATCATTGGAGGATTGAGAAGCTAGATCTAGAGCTTCTAGCTCATAGATCTAAAGAAGGGATCAACCCTTCAAGCATAGATCTGATATGATATCATATTTTAGCCATCTATTTGTCAAATCTAGCTTTAGATCTGTATTTCCCAACAGATCAAGGATCAAATCCTAGGGAGGTGATTTTCCAAAAGTTGCAGATCTGGAAAATCCTTTCTAGGTTATCTTGGGAATCCATCACATTGGCCAGACCTTGAATCTTGGCATCATCTGAGCTCCAGATTTGAGTAGATCTACATTTTCCTTTTTAGCCTGCAACTATATGTCCATAATTTGTTGCAGGAACAACACAATGTTTGCTTCAGTGCCTCTCCAGTTACGTTGTACCTATTGTAGCTTGTTTTCTAGGTACTTCTAGACCATCTCTTTGGCTAGATCTTCTCATATTTTGTACATGGTGTAACTGATTCTTCTCCAGTCTAATAAAATGGCTCAGCTTCTTTATAAATTCTAATGTTGTCTTAAGATTTATTGTTTATCTTGCTGTAAGTTTTTATATTGTGTGAAGTATTACTGCATTCTCCCTTTTTGGATATTACAGTGGTATTAGAGCATTATCTTTGGCTTAGCTTGTGGACACTTCATCTTTTGCATCTAAGGAAGAAGTAGATAGATGAGATCTATCATGGAGGAAGAAAATTTTTCCACTCATTTCTGTAAATCTATGCAAGATCTCTCCAAGGAGGCCTATAAAATGAAAGAGGCAAGGCATAAAGAAGTTCCAAGAAGAATATGTGATGAGGAATGCCCCATCACTTCCTATCAGAAAAGAAGAAAACCAGAGAATCCTAGATCTCCTCATAGACCCACTATGCTCACTTTCTTTGAAGAGGGTGAAGGGTGTAGAAATGAAGGAGGGAATGAACCTGAGACTCATGAGAATCTCATTCTGTATCTTGAAGAGTACAAAGCATAGTCTATAGAATTCAAGGAGGAACTAACTCTCCAACAATTCTTCAAAATAAAATAAGAAAGAGGGTCCTATAGCAGCAATAGAAGGAAGAAGCATAATAGATTCTATTTGCCTACATTTGATGAATCTTGCTCAAGCACTGTTAAGGCTTGGAGGAGAGAGTTAGATACATTTTTCAGGCTACATCCTGTAGCTTAAGAAGAGGTTGTCCAAATTGCAGTACTTCATCTTTCAGATGAAGCCAATGATTGGTGGTTCTGTCACGTGGAGCATGCAAGGGTGAATAAATATTCAGATTTCTTTCACAAGTTGAGAAAGAAGTTTGATGTGAAGAAGACAGATATGTGCTACAAAGAGACATTTCCTAAGGAGGAGGATGTCAATCTTGTCACTATGGATAAGAAGTCACTACACTCACCACCAGTTGCGGAAGGACTTACATACAGAGAAGAGACACTTGCATCTTTGCAAGATATTCTTGAGCTCTTGACACATGGATTCCCATGCATGATTCAGGAGATGCATGAGGAAGAGGAGGAAAATTCCAGCGCTGGTACACTTGGAGAAGAGCAGCTATCACTCTTACCAACAGTTGGAGGCACTATTGTCTCGGTTAGAGGAACTCTTGTGTTTTGTCAAGAGATTCCCACATATTAGTTGATCCAAGGTATGCATACATGTTCATCACCTATTGTTTCAGTAGATCTTATTTAAACTTATGGGGACATGCCATCAGGGCCAATGCATAACCAATGGTTAGAACATAGTGCTGATTTCAAGCAGCAACATATCACAGCGCAGAGGACCCTTGATCTAATCAAGGAGGAGATGAAACTCTATCCCAGTTTGCCATGGATGAGCTACACTCAACCTTTTGAGTTGAAGTGTAGAGTTTCAGAAGAAGGGATGAGCATAATCCTTTGTATAATGACTGGTTGTGAGATTAGTATTGTACCTTTATTTCAGGCAGTTTATGTATTACCTTGCAGATCTATAGTGTTTTCATTTATAAGCAGTGATAATGATGAGGCCCCATTTTTCTTGGATCATTATGAAGGTAGCTTCACTCATGAAGCAATGGAGGACAAGATGATGAATGATATACATCTAGATATGAGAAACCTTTTCTCCTTTCTTGATGACACTCTCTCAATGAGCATCTCACAGCTGAAAGAGAGACTTCTACCTACAGTGGATCCAAGACCTCATTAGTTTTGGAAGGCCATGGATGAGAAGAAGGTCTCATTATGAGATCTCATTGTAGGTGCATTTAAACATTTCATGGAGTGCAAAGTTCTTCAGTAGTTTGGGGAGGATGGTATTCTACAAAGGGAGGATACCATGATTATGTAGCACATCACTCATCTTCCATATTGGGGTGAGTGGATGAGGAAGATAAGAAATGGGTTGCATGACCACTTGCAGATTTATATGGGCCAGCAAGTTTGGTTATGTTGGTTTCCCTTGGGTGGTTCTTTTCACTGCCCTAAGGCTCCTATTTATTTGATCCATGCCTTGAAGAACACTTATGAGATGAAGAAGTATGCATGGTTGCGCTGGTTTCTCTTGGGTGAGTATGGTTACCACCCAATATCTCATATTTTTTTGATTCATGCCTTGTGTATCAATGAAAGAATGCAACAAAGGAAGGCATGTTCCTTTTGGGTTCACTTGAGAGAGATTGGCCACCACATGACATCTCCTATGTCTATGTTTTTTGTCTTGGGTAAATCTTGGCATGATGCTCTCATGATGTGCGTGGATGATGTTTCTTTGTATTGGGATGATGTGACATTCCATATGTCCATTATTATGTTTTCGCTTCAAAATGCACATGAGGAGGAGAGGAAGTAGCAAGATCTCTTGTTGCTTTGGTTGCTTTTGGGGGAGTTTGGCTTGTCCATATTATATGGAGGAGATGGAGGATGGAAGCAAAGGGCCTTACTCTGGTGGTTACTCATAGGAAAATATGGTTTGACATATTTGTCTACCCATATAGCTCCTTTCATTCTTCTTTTGCATAACATTGGAATGATGCTTGGATCCAACAAGGCCAACAGGTTTAAGTATGAGAGCATATCAATGCTAAATCAAATTCATGAAACATGGGATGGAGAGATGTATTGTGTGATGGAGCTTTTCCTTTGTGAAGAGAGCCACCTTATTTTATGCACCTCATGTATTAATGATGATTTTGGAACTCATATGGTTGTCACTTGGTACTTCATGATGGAAGGAGGACATCTAACCATACAGTTAGAGGTCATTCTTTATGTTTTTAAAATACAATTTTGGAACCAAACATGCATAACCCATTGCAGCAAGTGGAGGAAGCCTTCCTTACGTGGATTCCATTTGGAGGGAAATAGATGTCTTTGCATCTAATTTTAGAGTTTCTTGAGGACAAGCAACATTTTGTTGGGGGGGGGCTATAATATTCCCAAATTTTCACATCATATTTGGAATATTAGGGTCCTTGATCTTCTTAATGGATTAAGTAAATAAAAGGGTGGAGGGACCCCTAATCCTCAATATGAATAAATATCCACTTTTGTGTGTGTGAATGTGGATTAATTAAGCCTAGATCTGCATTACAAGGTAGTTGAGCAACTACTAATGTGAATGAAATTGGAGAATTTGTCTCATTAATGAGATAGATCATGGAGGTTGACACAATCAACTAAGATCTTGAAGGGATCAAACAGAGGGATGATTTAGTCAACTAAGATCTTGAATATGTCAAAGATCATGGTACATTCATGATAAAGTGATGGAGGACGTTGTGCAAACAGGGCACACTTGATGGAAGGTGTACATTGCACCTAGACATGATGGTTGATTTAGTCAAACAACGCAATCCAACTTGGAGGATCTTGTCCAAACGTGACAGCGCAGTCTAGATAAGAGCCAAGGATTGGGAAGGCTCAAATGTTATATAAAGAATATAAAGGCAAGGATGAGGGCACGCTGATTATTTCTTGATGTAAGATCTTTTCAGATCTATAATTGTCATGTGACATTCCACTACTTTCTTGGGTTGTTTAGCAGAGATTGTAGGTGTTATTTAGCATAGGGTGTTCCTGGTTGGGAATCCCACCTCTTTCTTAGAGTAGCTCTAGAAATGGTATTTTACTTCATTATACATTAGTCTTTAAGTGCCACGTCCCTTTTCCTACTTTCTTCAGAACACTCATATTCAGAAATTGCAAATTTCGGAAGATCATTTTAAAAGGAGGAAGTTGTCTTCAGTACTTCAGCTGGAGAACTAGTGAGGGTTTATTCCTATCACCTTGGGCTTAAAGATCAACATCCCAGAGCTTCATTGCAGATATGGCATTAGGCCAAAATTTATTGACCTCCTAGCAACAGTATTCCCTGCAGGAATAACGTTATTCATCTTGCAGATATAAAAGGAGGAAAGAAGTTGCTAGTATTTCAGGTAGAAATCCTGTGAGGGATCATTCCCTCACATTTCCATTAGTGTTACCATCAACCTAGAGTTTATTTTTGTTGGCATGTGTTGTCCTTGATGGCAACCTACTTGATGAAATAAGATTGTTGGAAATATGATGCAATGTGTTGTCTTTGATGGAAACCTATTAGATGAAGTTTTCCTTAATGGAAACTGACTTGATGAGTTGTCTTCCTTAATGAAAACTGACTTGATGAGTTGTCTATGGATGGAAACCTAATTGATGAAGTTGTTCTTGATAGAAACCTGCTTGATGAGTTGCCTATGATAAGCAACATATGTGTTAAATATTTAAGGAAGATGCATCTTGTGTTAAATAAGGAAGGATGATGTATCTACAGATCAGCTCAGAAGTAACAGAAGAAAGGAATTCCAGTAAGTGCCAGAGAAATGATAAATATGACATGTCACAAAGCATACGCAGTTTTGTAAAGGCAAAGTAGCGTATGTACGCGGAAAAGTACGTACCAAGTAGCGTATGCCTATTTGTGCTCTAAATTTATAAAACCAGGGGACATTACCATGGTATTGGCCCATAGTATTGAGCGCTGGATTATCTACTTGATCCCGTCCAGGAATACCATCGGAAGTTGTGTGGTTTTGGCTCATGGTATTGACAAAGGCTAAATCTATATAAGGAGAAGAAGTTCATAAGTGAAAAGGTGTGCATAAGTCTGGGTTTTAATGAATACTTCACTTTGAAGTATATCTGCATGGAAGGGTAACATTTTATTGATTGATCTGAATTAATAATGCACCTATGAAGAAAATGATGAAGAGGGATCTCTAGATCTGAAATGACTATGTATTTTCTAGATCTGTTTATGGAATGTTTAGATCTGAGATGAGGCGAATATTTTTTGAAGTGAAGGGTAAGATCTGAGCTATTTATCTGTTCTGAAGAGTTGCGCAGCCCTACAAAGTTTGAAGATCTATACGCAGGTTCGCTTCATAAAAAGCACGTGCATACGCAGGTTGGCTTCAGCAAAAGCGTGTATGGAATGTGAGGTTGGTTCTGGAATATGTGCAGAAGTATACGTAGGTTTGTCTCTATGAAAGCGCGTATATACGCAGGTTCAGTAAAGTAAAATCGCGTATGGAATCTAGGGTTTTTCTGAAGTATGTGGAATGAAATGTCTGATCTGTTCTGCTGGTTTGTTGTTATATGTCAATAATGTATTCATACAGATCTGGGTTGTTTGAATGTTGAATATGTTGATGATTATGTTAATTGAAGATCAAGTTGTTGGTTGATTGGTTGATGATTCAATGAATGAATTGATAGGGTTATAAGTTTCAGTTTGATGTATGTTGAGCTTAAATGTGTGGAGTGGGTCCAGTCTGAAAATCTGATGAAAAGTGGCCTACAAGGTGTGTTGTATGGAAGCTGTTGGATCTAGTATGAAAATTGATGAAACATGGTCCAAAATGGTGCTGAGGGTCGAAGCCTTCAGTGAGGGGGTTGTAGCTCCCTTCCAGTGGTAGTTGGTAAATGAGAGCAGGGGGTAGTAGCTCCCTTCCAAGAGAGGTTGGTAAAAGAGAGTAGGGGGTTGTAGCTCCCTTCCAGGAGAGGCTGGTAAACGTGAGCAGGGGGTTGTAGCTCCCTTCCAGGAGAGGCTGGTAAATGAGAGAAGGTTGTAGCCTTCTACAGGTGGGTGCCTACGTGCTGGTATGAGTATGCGCCAGTACATGGTTGTAAGAAGTTTTCTTTATAATAAATATTGAAGATTAAGACGACAGTAGCGGTGGTTTTCTCCCAAATTGGGTTTCCACCTTAAATCATGGTGTTCATGTGTGTTTCTTATGTGTGATGATTTATTCTGTTCTTACTGCACCTGTTTACTCCTTACTTAACATCTAATGAATAAATGATGCAATGATCTAAGTAAAGAATTATCTGCATAATAATATCTCTAGTAATACACAAGTTTTATTAAGGATATCCACGTGTATAAGCGATTTGGCTTCAATAAAGTAGCGTATGGGTTTTAGAGAAACAAAAAGTAAAATGTTTTCAGTCAACCCTAAATACTGATTCACCCCCCCTCTCAGTGTTTTTCCCAACAATTGGTATCAGAGTAGGTCCTTCTGAAGGAGCTTGATCGCTTGAAGGAGATCCATTACAATGGGAAGGAAGCAAAAGAAGAAGGCTACTCAAAAGGAGATATCTCAGAAAACATGTGCAGCAGAAAATGAAGAAGAGGAAACATGTATTGATTTTTGTTCTTGTGATTCACGTTCTTGTGCATGCAATGGTGAAGATAGTGAAAGTAATGTTATGGATCTAGAAGAAGCTCTCAAGATTAAAGTTGAAGATCAACAAATATCATTTAATGAGAGATAATCTATCTACAGAGAGATGATCTCTAGAATGAAAGAATAGATAGAAATGTATCAAAAACTGCAAGATAAAGCAACCTATCAAAGTAGAAGACTTGAAGCAGAAATCATCTTTCTCAAATCAAATCTGGAAAAAACAAATAAGAAGAATGAAGAACTTTTACAAACTTGTGAAGAACAAGAAAATGGGTTGAAGGAAGAGATTTTAAAATTGAATGATCAAGTAGAAGAAGGAAGAAGGGTTGAAGAAAGTATGAAGAAGCAATGCCAAAGATTGGAGGTTGAGGTAAATATTTTGAAAGGTAAATTAGAAGAAAAAGATAAACTCTTGAGGTTTCAAGATAGTACTAAGATTCTAGACAATATTCTTAGTAGTCAAAGGTCTCCTTCTGTTAAATTTGGTCTTGGTTTTCATGAAACTATTAAAGGAGAATCTAGTTCACAAGGAAGTGCTAAAGATTCAAAGGATATCAATGCAAAACCTGATGTGTTGAAAGAAACAAAAGGTCAACCGACAATCATGAACTCTCAAAAGAAATCATTCCCTCCTTTGATCAATAATGTTGAATGCTTTAAATTTCATAATTATGGGCATGTTGTAGCCAATTGCAGAAGCAGATTGTTTCAGTCACAAACAAACAGATTCTACACAGAAAGGTACTCTGGTTTCTTCAAGGGATATTGTTTTTCATGCAGCAAGTATGGTCATAAAGCAGCTGATTGCAATAGAATAAAGAATAGAAAAACACATTATGATCCCTATGCTTACTTTTCTGGTCACGCAAGATGTTATGCTTGTAACAAGTATGGACATGTAGAAAAAGAATGCAGGATGAATAGATCTGAGAAATTGGATAAATTTCAGCACACAATAAGAAACTTCAAGCAAAGCTGAAAAAAGAAGGAGGACCAGTCAAAAACGTAGGGGATAATAATCCCACTGCATTCATCCGCTTCTAAAGCTTACTTCTCATAATTACTGCAGGAGTAATGTGAGATACATTCTAGGGATTAGTAATGTATCATCACAGGGGGAACAATGTATGGTGATTCTCATGGTTGGTTTGGTAATTCTGGGTATGTTTATTTCTGGCAGTGCATCTAATGTGAAGAAGACAGGTATAGGTGGCATAAGTTCAGGGGGAGATGAAGGAGTGAAATTTTTTAGAATCTCACTTTCCATACGCGGGTTTCGTGAACTAAAGCCGCGTATACACGCGAGTTCTGCTGGAGACAGAAGCATATGACTTTCTGATAAGAAAAATAGTGATTCAGCTAAAGATCAAGAGCACAGGTTCAGGGGGAGCATCAGTCTAACTACTAATGATTGCATTGTTGGCATTGTATCTACTTATTCCTTAGTTCTTGTAATACTCATGCTCAAATGATGATGACATGATACATGGTTTCTTATGATGAGATTATGGATGAGCCCTGAGTGCTTTTTGGTGAAGAGTATATTTTGTTTTCACACATGGATGAGATGAAAGTTTTATGATGTAGAGATAAGGATAGATCATGCAGAGTTTGTTGCTGATGACTATTGACATAATTCCTACACATGTTACATCATGATTATGAAATAAATAAATCATGAAGATCTTGATGATAACAGATCACATGAATGATTGCTTGATACATATTGTCTATTGAAGAAGATTGTTTTGGTATGATAATTCCTCTTGAAGAATATGTTGATGTTGCAAAGAGCCTAAAGGCTTGGTTACTGATGTGCTTATGCTACAACTGTTGGATGACACTTGAAAACAAAGCTACATTGTCCTATATATCTTCTCTCATATATTCCGGGGAAGCATTCGAATATCTCAGACAGAAGCTGGGAATAGTCTCTGCCATACAAAAGATTAGATCTTCTTAAATTCAGAAGATTAAATTGGATACGCGGGTTTTCTGAAACACAGTCGCGTATATACGCGAGTTTATACATAGAAAACCGCGTATGGGTGTGTGCTGACAAATTTTTGGGGTTAGCATTCTTCAGCACAACTATGGTGTTGTTGGGTATCTCTGGTGATGTTTCAGCTCTCATATTTCTGTTTCATTCTCTGATATCTGAGGAAGATACATTGAGGATTTGTTGTTGAAGGTGTTCAGGATGCACAAGCTAAGGGGGAGCATTGGTCATATGGAAAGTAATGCATTGTTGGCATTATGATGGTTCTGAAATATGATCTCTCTCTTGAGGTCTTTTTGATGTTGGTCATAAAAATTCATATTTGTAACTTGATGAAAAGGTCATGTTGAGACCTATGATGTAAAATTGTAATATTTAGTCATGTAAGGACTTGATCAAATTTGTAAACCCACTTGGTTGGGTAGTTGAGTCAAAATGTGTAAACCCACTTGGTTGGGTACTTGAGTCACATATGTTTGGATCATTGATGTAAGTATGAGTCCTTGGTGATAGGAAAGGTCATAGAGTCATGTAATTCATTGAAAAATATGTTTTCAGCATGAACTCAAGGGGAGCATGGTAACTTCAGTGCACATCAGATCTACAAAGCTCTTCTTTCTACAAGAGAAGAAAAACCTTGTTTTGGCTTTGATCCACCCTTTGCCCTTGATGTCAAAGGGGGAGAGTAACATGGTGTTTGAATAGGGGGAGAGTATCATGGTGTTTGCATAATGGTTATAATCAATGTATCTATCTGTTGTGGTGATCAAACACCATCATGGTTGCCATCAAGTCCAAAGGGGGAGATTGTTGGCATGTGTTGTCCTTGATGGCAACCTACTTGATGATATAAGATTGTTGGCAATATGATGCAATGTGTTGTCTTTGATGGCAACCTACTAGATGAAGTTGTCCTTAATGGAAACTGACTTGATGAGTTGTCTTCCTTAATGGAAACTGACTTGATGAGTTGTCTTTGGATGGCAACCTACTTGATGAAGTTGTTCTTGATAGAAACCTGCTTGATGAGTTGCCTATGATAAGCAACCTATGTGTTAAATATGTAAGGAAGATGTATCTTGTGTTAAATAAGGAAGGATGATGTATCTACAGATCAGCTCAGAAGTAATAGAAGAAAGGAATTCCAGTAAGTGCCAGAGAAATGATAAATGTGATATGTCACAAAGCATACATGGGTTTGTAAAGGAGAAGTAGCGTATGTACACGGAAAAGTACGTACCAAGTAGCGTATGCCTATTTGAGCTCTAAATTTATAAAACCATGGGACTCTACCATGGTATTGGCCCATAATATTGAGCTCTGGATTATATATTTGATCCCATCCAGGAATACCATTAGAAGTTGTGTGGTTTTGGCTCATGGTATTGACAAAGGCTAAATCTATATAAGGAGAAGAAGATCATAGTGCAAGTGTGTGGATAAGTCTGGGTTTTAATGAATACTTCACCTTGAAGTATATCTGCATGGAAGGGTAACAATTTATTGATTGATCTGAATTAATAATGCACCTATGAAGAAAATGATGAAGAGGGATCTCTAGATGTGAAATGACTATGTATTTACTAGATCTGTTTATGGAATGTTTAGATCTGAGATGAGGCGAATATTTTCTGAAGTGAAGGGTAAGATCTCAGCTATTTATCTGTTCTGAAGAGTTGTGCAGCCCTACAAAGTTTGAATATCTATACGCAGGTTCGCTTCATAAAAAGTGTGTACATACGCAGGTTGGCTTCACCAAAAGCGCGTATGGAATGTGAGGTTGGTTCTGGAATATGTGCAGAAGTATACGCAGGTTTGTCTCTATGAAAGCGCGTATATACGCAGGTTCAGTAAAGTAAAAGCGCGTATGGAATCTAGGGTTTTGTTGAAGTATGTGGAATGAAATGTCTGATCTGTTCTGCTGGTTTACTGTTATCTGTCAATAATGTATTCATACAGATCTGGGTTGTTTGAATGTTGAATATGATGATGATTATGTTAATTGAAGATCAAGTTGTTGGTTGATTGGTTGATGATTCAATGAATGAATTGATGGGGTTATAAGTTTCAGTTTGATGTATGTTGAGCTTAAATGTGTGGAGTGGGTCCAGTCTGAAAATATGATGAAAAGTAGCCTACAAGGTGTGTTGTATGGAAGCTGTCGGATCCAGCATGAAAATTGATGAAACGTGGTCCGCAATGGTGCTGAGGGTCGAAGCCTTCAGTGAGGGGGTTGTAGCTCCCTTCCAGTGGTAGCTGGTAAACGAGAGCAGGGGGTAGTAGCTCCCTTCCAGGAGAGGTTGGTAAACGAGAGCAGGGGGTAGTAGCTCCCTTCCAGGAGAGGCTGGTAAATGAGAGCAGGGGGTTGTAGCTCCCTTCCAGGAGAGGCTGGTAAATGAGATCAGGTTGTATCCTTCTGAAGGTGGGTGCCTATGTGCTGGTATGAGTCTGCGCCAGTACATAGTTGTAAGAAGTTTTCTTTATGATAAATATTGAAGAAAGAGACGACGGCGGCGGTGGTTTTCTCACGGAGGTGGGTTTCCACCTTAAATCCTGGAGTTCATGTGTGTTGTTTATGTGTGATGGTTTATTCTATTATTACTGCACATGCTTACTGCTTACTAAACATCTGATGAATGAATGATGCAATTATCTAAGTAAATAATTAAAATGCATAATAAGACCTCTGGACATATGAAATTTTTCTTAAGGATATCCGCGTGTATACGTGAGTTGGATTCAGTAAAGTAGCGTATGGTTTTGAGAGAAAGAAAAAGAAAAAATTTTCGATCTGCACTAAAGTCTTGTCTATGCCCCTCTCGGTATTTTTCCCAACAATTGCTGCATTTTTTAGCAGGTTGAAGGCCTCTCTTTCCCTCACAATAATCATCATTAGAGGATTGAGAAGCTAGATCTAGAGCTTCTAGCTCATAGATTTGAAGAAGGGATCAACCCTTCAAGTATATATATGATCTGATATCATATTTCAACCATCTATTTGTCAGATCTAGCTTCAGATCTGTATTTCCCATCACATCAAGGATCAAATCCTAGGGAGGTGATTTTCCAAAAGTTGCAGATCTGGAAAATCCTTTCTGGGTTATCTTTGGAATCCATCACATTGGCCAGATCTTGAATCTTGGCATCATCTGAGCTCCAAGTTTGAGTAGATATGCATTTTCCTTTTCAGCCTGCAACTATATGTCCATAATCTGCTGAAGGGACAGCGCAATGTTTGCTTCAGTGCCTCTCCAGTTACATTGTACCTGTTGTAGCTTGTTTTTTGGGTACTTCTAGACCATCTCTTTGGCTAGATCTGCTCATATTTTGTACATGGTGTAACGGATTCTTCTCCAATCTAATAAAATGGCTCATCTTCTCTGTAAATTCTGATGTTTTCTTAATATTTATTGTATATCTTTCTATAAGTTTTATATTGTGTGAAGTATTACTGCATTCTCCCTTTTGGGATATTACATTGGGGAAATAAACTTCTTAAGGAGTCTCATCCCCAACCTTGCTGAAATCTTAAGTAATATTACAAACATGCTCAAAAAGGAGATAGGAGCTAAGTGGACTTTGGAAACCAAACAATCTTTTGAACTGGTTAAGAAATCTCTCACCCAAACACTAGTTCTTATCAGTCCTGATTTTACCAAAGATTTCTATATTTTCTCATTTGCATCTGAACATACCGTGGTTGTAGTGTTGTTACAAAATAATATTATGGGGCAAGAACAACCCATAACCTTCTTCAGAAAAGCCCTTAGAGATTCTCCTCTAAAGTACAACATCATGGAGAAACAAGCCTTTGCCTTGATTAAATCATTAAAAGAATTTAGAGTTTATATCTTACATTCTCATATCATTGCTTTTGTTCCACACATAGTTTCAAGGACATTTTGAATCAAGACCCTGATGGTAAGAGGGGAAAGTGGATTGCTATTATCTTAGAATATGACTTAGAAATGAGACCCACTAAATTGGTTAAAGGACAAGGACTTGCAAAACTTATGGCTGAATCAAATTTCGAAGCATTAGATATGAATATGGCTGATGTTTTAGAAGAACAAGAAGAGTGCACAACTCCACATGTTGAAGAAGTATTTCTAAGTTCATCTTGGTATGCTGATATCCTATATGTGATTTTGTATTTCAATGCTCCTCCTACATTATCAAAGACAAAAGCTAGATTCCTAAAACAAAAATTTTAAAGTTTTTCATTTTAGATGGAATATTATATTGGAAAAATCCTACTGGTATGTTGCTTAAGTTTTTGCTTGAGGATGATGCAGGTAAGATCATGCATGAACTACATGAGGGAGAGTGTGGAGGCCATCTTTACTAGAAAACCACAACCAAAAAGATCCTTAGAGCTGGCTAATATTGGCCCACCCTTTTCCCTGACACCCACAAACTGGTCATGACTTGCCATAAGTTCCAAATTTTTTATGGCAAGAGAAAACTCTTACCTTTTCCTTTACATCCCATTACTATTGAAGCTCCCTTTCAACAATGAGGTTTAGACTTAAATAGTGAGATTCACCCCACCTCATCTTCCCAACATAAGTGGATCCTTACTACTGTTGATTATTTTACCAAGTGGATAGAAGCCATCCCCTCTAGGAATGCCACCAATTTAGTCATTATCAAATTCCTAAAGATAAACATCTTGTCTAGATTTGGGTGCCCCAGAAAGATCATCACAGATAATGCTGCTTCCTTTACTTCCAAAAGAATGGTTGAATTTTGTTATAAATATCACATCATACTAGGACATTCCACAGCTTATTACCCTCAAGGTAATGGACTAGCTAAATCCTCTAACGAAAGCTTTCTCAATATCATCAAGAAGCTTTTGGAACATAATAAAAAAGCATGGCATGGAAAGCTAGTACATTCACTATGGGCTGATAGACTAATCACCAAGAAATAAATCGGTATGTCTCCCTATAAAATAGTGTATGGCATGGATGAAATTTTCCCAACATCCTTGGGAGTTTCGGTGATAAAGCTTCTCCAAGAAGTGCGATCAGAAGAAAATGACATGCAAAGGAGGCTGAAACAAACCATTCATTTGCAGCATACAAGGGAATAAGTTTATAACAAGACTCAATTAGTGCCAGAAAACATAAAGAAAATCTTTGACAGAAGAACTAAAGCCAACAATTTCCACATTGGAGACATAGTACTGAAATGGGATTCTAGGAGAGAGGACAAAGGTAAACATGATAAATTTGAGAATTTGTGGAAAGGTCCTTATCATTCAGTCAGTTAGGGGTCATAATTATTTCTTTTTACAAGGATTGAATGGAGAAGAATTATTTGGAGGTCTTTTCAATGGCAGGATACTCAAACACTATTTCTGTCAAGAGTCCTAGTTTCAAACTTTCATTCATTGTACATAACACTGAATGAAAAAATCAGAAAAAATCAAAAACACAAAAACATAGAAAGAAAGAAAAAGAGGGTAGGTTTGAAAGAAGGTACAACCCCATACCCAAAAAACAGTAGTACTGAAAGTGTGTAAGCCCAAATGCCACTACTTTTTCAAAAAGAAGATCTTGTTCAATCATCTAGCCTAATTATGGCTGAGCATGTTTTCAATTTATTGTTGATAGGTTAGTGAAATAATGTTGGTCAAAACATTTAAGCTTGACCTGTAAAAATGGAAATAGATTAGGAATGAAAGATACTAGTTCCACATGCTGAAATCTAAACCAAGGAGAAGGATAGCGATGATTAACTAATGATGAAACACAACCCTCATACCTTCCAGTTTTTTCTTTATCAAAATAATGCTTGTGTGCACCTTGTCTCAATGTCACAACTCATGACGAATCAAAATGTCTAATCCTAGTTCAAATCATGTTTTTAATTTCTTTTCAATAACTTAGAGAATGAATTCTGTCATATTTCTTAATCTTGACAGTCAAATAGTCTAGGTAAAGAATAAAAAGAGTTCACTAGCATAATCTGAACTCTTGGAAAAAATATGGGTACAAGTAGATAGTTTTTTTTTTCTTTAAAAAAAAAAATGACAGGGGTTTTCCAGTTTAAGTGCACCCAAGGAAGAAAAAATGCTAGACAAAGTAGACTGGGTAAGTAGAGATGAGTTGAAGAGATCAAGTTTTTCAAATTATTGAGATCACTAAAAAAAAAATATACATCACCTCAAACCAGATCAAGCCCCCCCCCCCCCCGCCCTCCCCAAGTGGATGATCGTTACCATTAGCATTTTTTTCCTTTGTAGATGACTAAATGCTTATCCTATATTTCTAGAAACAAAATTCATGAATCTTGTGAGTTCTAGAAATCTCACTCCCTTCTTTATCCTTAGGATAAATTTTTCATTATTCTACTACTCTATCAAGACATGGCCAGTCTATCACTCCCTGAAGAAAAATCACGAGGCTTTTGCCACTCATTTTCACTATGTTTTCCACCTCTGGCCTTACCACTCTGTTTTGACTTGCTTAACCCTTCTATTTACACCTTGGATTGCCAAGTAGCCTAACCTTTTCCCCTATACACCAAGTGCCTCAAGCAGTGGTGGTTTTAAGCTACCTTTATAGGCTCTTTAGATAAATCCAAAGTCATCAGTTTTTAGGTCTGCAATTCATAAAGTTTTTTCAAAACTCTGTTTCACACGTAAGAACCCAAGTCAAGTTTTCAGCCAAAGGCCAAGTCCAAAAGGCCTCCCAATAGGTCATGTAGGGTCTCGTAGGTTATTCATTGTTTTGGTTTTCTAAACTCACTATTTCACATGTGCCCAAAGATGAAATCAAATGAAAAGTAAGGTTATCTCATGATTTTCCAAAAGGCATCAAAATTTTTTCAAGAAAGGACCTCCTTGGTCAAAGCACAACCTCTGCAAAAGATAGTTGCCCATCTTAGAAATTTTTGCAGGAATGAATGAGAGGGCCATCAGTGGAAAAAGAGGTAAGGTAAGAAGGGAAAATCATCCCTAAGGGCAGCCACAGAAAATGAGAGGCAGTAGGCCTATGAACAAATAAAATCAGGGTTTTATGACTGATTGGCTATAAAATGTTTCCAAGCAAAGAGTCCATACAAAGGATCACAAGGACAGAGGTACATCAATTCCACTGAGCATAAATTGAAGATTGATTGAAACTAGAAATAAAGGTGAGAGACCTCCTTGATGACAACAGTTAGAAGTTGAAAGATGATATCAGAAGGTCACCTTTAGGGTTTGTCAAAGCAAAACTTTTTCACTACACTAAAGGGAGAAATCACAAAAGAGTATTAGTATGAGGGAGACAAAACTTTAAAGTATAACCAATTTTCATCAAAATGGTCAAAGGAAAGAGATCATAAGGTCAAAGTGTCAAAATGGAACACCAAGCAAATCATGAGTTTGCTGATTAAGTGACTAAAGTTGTCAAGATTCCAAAGAATGTAAAAGAAAAAAAAACATTGTGTTATGGCACCTGTAGCAAACAGAAGTGGCCAAGAAAAAAAAAGTTATGTTTTCAAATCAACTACCAAAAGATCATTTTTTATGTTTAAATCACCTCCTACAAAAGAAAAAGAAATATCAGTAAAGAGATAAAAGAGACCTTAGCAAAGTGGGTTTTGGTTTTCAATTTATTAATTCCAAGGGTATAAAAGCATTTCATTATCACTCAAAGCCATTTCTCATTTGAAAAATAAAGTGGAAGGTTTTCAGAAAATTCAGAGTTTTCTAGTAGATGTTCGGGCAAGAAAATCGTGCTACGCCCCTATATAAAAAACCTGCACTACGCACCTGAGAGGCTATGCTACGCACCTGTGGGTGCACTCTATAGAATTTGCAACGGGGTGCTACACACCTATGGAAGTGTGCTACGCACAGGGCACGCTTAGTGCATAACCTGACAGCTCGAGCCCCTGCTCACCTGACAGGCTTGAGCCTTGCCTCCGACGCTACGTGCTTGTCCATTTAATTGCGTGTAGGACTGCTCGGTAGCGTGAAGTTTCCGCCGGGGTGCTACACGCAGGGGCGTGTAGAAGCCACCTGATAGCCCGAGTGCTACGCGCCTTGTGCAGAAGCCACCTAACAGCTCGAGTGCTACACGCATTTCCATTTTGGCTCCGCACAAAGGCCCGACAGCTCCTGACGTTATGCGCCTGTTTGTTCAGGTCATGCAGAAGCTATCCGACTAGCCCATACTGAGCTGCTATGTGTTTTTCTTCAGCTTGGAGGATTTCTTCATAAGGTCATGCCATCCAACTGCCTCAGAACTTCTCAAATTCTTGCTTAGCACCTCCTAAGGATTATAAAGAGGTATTTAGACCTATTTACCCTTTTTTCTACTATTTTGAAGGGTGAATTTAGAGAAAGAGGTAAAAACCCTAAAAAAGAAAAGTTGGGTCCCCATGCTAAAAAACATTGCTAACTGAAAAGAATCCATCCATATACATATTGAAAACACACTGAGGTCCAAAGTTTCCTTCTTCACTCATCATTTCCCCTCAAAATTTGCAAATCACTGCCTTTCTCATTATCATCTCACTTGCCTTCTCCATATCCTTTCATAAACAGTTTACAGGGTTTTTGGTTTCAAGACAAGAGTAAAGGATAAAATGCCTAGAGAAGGCAGTGTTGACAGTGGCAATGAAGGCCAAAGGCCTAGAGGACAACAGAGAAAGGGTGGGAGAGTGAACAGGTTTGAGCCTATAAACACTAAGGAATTGACAGCCTCCCATACAACAGTTGCACGTTTTCAAGAGGTAGGTTGCTTTGACTTCTGTGAGAAAGTAAAAAGAGTCCAAAGTCACCTTGAGTTGACTATAATTTTCATCCTCAACCTCCATGATCATCAAGTGCATCTAGCTAGAGTGAATTTTGAGTTGACCACTAATACAATTTCCATGGCCACTGGGATACCTTGCACGGGAGAAAAATGGTTCAAGTAGATGAATTTAGACCTAAGACATTATCAACCTTTCCTAAAACCTAGATAACAATCTGATTGCAAATCCATTTTTCCATTTTCACATTTTTTGGAGAGATATGCGCCCTTAATGAAACTCATCATGAAGTACTTCACCTGTGAGGGTAGGTTTTGTAGGCTTTATTCCTACCATGTAAGACTTCTCATGCACTTCACTAAGGTTGAGCTACTAAATTTTCCCTATTACCTTTATAGAAGTATTGATAAGATGCATACATTATGCAAAAGAGACCTCCTTCCCCGTTATCACTCAGTTTCTTCTAGAAGTTGTGTAAGAGGAAAGTATACCCGAGGTAACCACAAACCAACCTTTTAGATGCAAGATCGGCCATCCGCATCCGTGAGAGGGCTCTCTTATGATTTGACTTTGTTCTTGAATGGTTTTAGGCTAGTTATAGATTCAAAGTTTGTTTTGGGAAAATGGTGGAATCCACAAACTAAGGGCAAGGTTGAGGGCTTTCAGTCCATTGGGCTATGGAGTCTAAGGATGGCTTTACTGGATTTCTTTTCTAAACACAAGATGGTATTACAAGGCAAGATAGCTAGACAGAGAACAATCCTTAAAATTTAAAGTGGATGGATGGTCTTGAAGGGATGAAAGGCAGCTAAGAATCTTTCACCATATTCAAGAGAAAGAAGAGAAATGACTACAAGCAAAGAGCAATGAAGGATTCTTTGTTACAGTAATCAACAATGTTTAAATTAGCAAAGCAGGAGCAATTAAGAATTCATGCTTATAACTAATTCAGAAGAAAACATTTAAAATAATCACATTTGAAAACATAGTACAATTAAGCAAATTCTTTTTCAATCCTTTATGTAAATTATTCAGAAATGGGTATGATGATATTAAAAACTAATATAAAATTTCAGACAAAGGGTAGAAAAACTTATTGAACTGTAGTCCAACACATGAGGGTCACCAACAAGTCCTGTTTCAAAAGTCAAAACGTCATCCAAAGAAGCCACAAGTAAATTTGTCCAAAGCTTTTTATTCCGAAAACCTCAATGTTACAAACAGAGAATAGAATCCACCCTCAACACTCTCTTTGAGGGTTTATTTATACACAAAATAATCTAAAACAATCTTACACTAACTTAGCCAATAATCTAGGCTGACTTAAAGCATATTTTACAAACAAACAAGAGACACACGGTCTCGTGGATAGAATAATGTGCAACTGCCGATGTGCTGTTCCTTTTTCCGTGGATGTGCTGGAGGTAGGTGCTAAAATAGGGCTCTGTGCTGTCCTTTGCAGTATTTCTTTGGCTTGTTGAACACTCTTTATTCTCACGGATACTCTTTAACCTTTTCACCTGATACTCTTTCATCTGTTTTCCTGTTTTTACCATTTACCTAATAGTAAAGATAAATTCTCATCCTGAAAGCAACTTTTATAGAATCTCCAACATTTCCTGCCACCATTGATCATCTGGTATCATAGTTCTTATGAGCTTTCTTAAAGTTTCATCTGCTTCAGTAAGTTTATAAAAAGTGGGCTCATTCGGAAATAGATACTTTATTTCATGCTCCAGATGAAATAAATTCCTCACTTTATCATAGATACTTTTCCCAGTTGGTAATGCAGATTCTGACGAACTAGTAGAACAAACAGCTGTATTTTTAGCATGAGTCTTTATTCTCTTCTCATAGGTTTCCAAGTCTACTATTTGATCTTCTGTGAGCATGGGACTTGGTAACCCACTATCCAGCAAAGCTTGAAATTTCTCTCTGAAAACGTTGATATCAACCAAAATGTCTGTACACTTTCTTTCCAAATTTTGCATGAAAGTTCTCTTGGTGAAAACTCTTTTTGATTCCAAAACTGCACCTGTTCTGTCATCAATTCCTAACAATGCAAGCTGTTGTTTTGTTCTGGAATTCAAAAATTGAATAAGCTGACTGGCCTGTTCAGGCCTGCCTCTCAATTCATTCCTGGCTCTATTTATTTCTTCTTGGGCCACCTTGACTAACTCATTTTGCTCAAAAATAGCTTGAATAGAGGGCCAAATACCCTTTATTAATTCAATGATGTTACTCCAAAGAATATCATTTATTTCGTTCAGAGGCTTTTCCAATGAAAGATCTTTTTCCAAAGCCTGAACCAATTTATCCAATCTTTTTATCTCCCTGATGTTGTCAGCAGCTGTCTTTTTAGATGTGTCATATTTTTCCTCCAATTTTGCCAATTGCAATTTTGTTTCTTGGAGCTCTGTGACCCTTAGCTGCAAACTCTCCATCTGTTTTATTAAGTCCTCAGAATTCAAATTAGAAGTGTTCACCTGAGATGGTTGTTCCTGCTGCCCTGTGGTTGTAGTACCTGTTGTTGAAGTCTGCTTGATCATTTCCTGTTCCTGCAATGCTTTTTCCAATTCCTTTTCTGTTTCATTTAGTCGCTCAGTCATATTCAAGAGCAACTCCATCATTTCTTCCTGTGAATTTCCTTTTATAACTTCCTGTGTCTGAGGGTGCCTCGAGGCTGGTAGTTTTAGCTGTTTTCTGAGTGCAGCTATATCATCCTCTTTCTTTTTTACCAATGCCTCAATACCTTTAATGTCCTTGGGATTGTGACTCAAACCAATGATTATCTCTTCTAGAGACTTTATTCTATTATCCTTGGCCTGTGAGGAGGCCTTCTCAATTTTCAATTGTGCAGTAGTATTATTCAAAGAATCTTGCAGCGTTAAAGCTGCCATGGCTTTGTTGGTGAGAGTAGAATAAACCATTTCCCCTGTTTGTCTATGAAGCTCTATCTGATCCAGGGGATGGATATCTTTTGCTAAAACTTCAAAATTTGATCTGATGTAATCTGCTGCTGAGGTTGGCTTTGGCACCTTTTCTTTGAAGTGGCTCATTAGCATTTTACCTTGTGAAAGATCAAATGCAGACATCAGCCTTTGCTGATTATGAGGAGCCATCTTCATATACTGATCGTATACCTTCATTTTCAATGGATCATTCTTTGTTTTGATATTAATGAAGGTTCTTTTAATGTCTCCAGTATCTGTCTTTGGCGGTCTGAAAGAAGATACTTCAGTGCTTAATTGTTTTTGCAAGGCTTTCCCTTTCTGGCTTATGGTTGTTTCACTTGCTGTGCCAGTTTGCTGACTATCTTCTCTACCATCATCAAATACTTCATCTATAATTTCTACCTCTGGAGGTGGATCTGATTTGTGTTTCTTTGTTTGATAAACCTGTGAAGCTCCCTTTGAAGGTGTGGTATCTGGAGCTGGTCTCTTCTTCCCTATTTCTACATTCAATGGAGTTTGCATATCTGGGCCTTGGATGTGTATTGCTGGTGTGGGAGAAGCCTGAGATTGTTTTGGTGCTTTGGAACTCTGTGGTTTTTCTGCCATGACCCAGGTTTCAATGACCTGAACTACAGGTTCTTTTCCTTTACCCTTGGGTTCTGCTGCTATTGATGGACTGTCTTCCTGTAATGCTTGCTGTAGAGTGGCTGCTGAAGATGTGCCAATGTAGGGTACCTGCATTTGATCATACGTTTCTAGGTCAAAATTCTTCTCAACATCTTTCATCATTTTATTCAATTTGTCAGCTCCACTTTCCTCTTCAACAAGTGTTCCTTTAACCCATTCATCTTGATTTGCATATTGTTCTAAATCAGGAATCTTGTGGTGTACATAAGGAGATGACTTATTCTTTAATCTCTTTTCACAAATGAAACCAAAGGGGTCATAAGGGACCCAACGGAAAGATGTCTGGAACTTTTTCTCTAATAGATTTTCTGCTTCTCTCTTAGCTTCCCTAGAATTACAGATGAAAGGACCTAATTGGCTTTTGATCCTTAACTGAGCTTTCTTTTTTACATTGCAAAAATGAATCACATCGGAATTATTCATTTGCCTGAAGTATTCCAAGGAAAAAATCCTCATTGGTACATATTTGGGTAACTTGAATTGATGTAATTCACATCCATAAATCCTTATGATTGTATGGTTTTGATACAAGTACCAATCCCCAACTTTATAACTCTTTGACAGTTGCAAGGTCTTTCTAATTTCAGTACTGAGTCTTGGGGGAGAAATTCCTGTTAATAAAGTTGTTGCAGGATGTACAAACTGATCAATGAATTCTGAATAGGAGTAGGGAGAATCAGAGGAAAAATGAATGATGGGGGACCAAAAAATGACAGACCTGAGATTTCCCTTAGCATCAAGTTTTTGAACGGGGAAAGGGAACCTGTCTGACTGATAATAGATCATGAGATGATAGATAACTGAGGAGTATTTAAAAACTTTTTCAGTATCTAGCCTTAAGAATTGATCATGGATCTTGCTGGCTATGAAGGAAGCATAATCATATTTAATCTCAGAAGGCTGCCCTGGGGTAAAAATGGAAAGTAAAGCCAAAGTTATCTCATCTACATATTCGCTGGTATTGAACCCCAAGACAAAAGATATTATATTTACAATAAGCTTTCCCAATGTATTGAAATAGTAGAAACCATAGGGGGGAGACCCTTTTGGCTGATGCTCAGGTAACATGAAATACTGACACATGGATTTTAACCTTTCAAGGGTTAATTGTCTGGTTTTCTCAATCAATCCTTCCATGGATAATGGTGCTAATTCTTCATCTGGCTCAAAGCGTAACATGGCATTGATAGCCTGAGGTGTGATGGGAAACAAAACACTTTGATTAGGAGCTAATACAGCTCTCTGTGCGGGATCATAGTTTGCATGACAGTAATGAATGATTTCGGGGAAAATGAGGACTGAAGGAATAAGGTACCTTGGGAGATTGGATTCCCACAACCCTATAAGATCTTGCCCCTTTGAGTATTCGTCTCTGCAGCGACAGAAGCTCAATCGGGGATTTTCATCAAAATGCAGGTCTTTAATTTGGAAATCTTCATCTATCAGAGGTAAATAGTCCAATTCACGGTGAGGAGCGTTTAATGGGGCGATATTCAGAGCTGTCGGGCCCTCCATTTTGGTTCTTGTGGATTCAAAATGGAGGTTTTTGTTTTTTCTTACAGACCGAACAGGATTTCTGAAATGGAGGAAATTGGACAATTTTGCAAGTTTGGGGGGCAAATTCACAGGTTTAAAATCTTCAGGGAGGACTCAGCGATGATTTTTAACCACTTTTTCTGAGAAAAAACAAAGGAAACTAAGTTTGACTTGCAGTCGGGCGCAAAATGATAAATACCTATTTTTAGACGGAACTGGTTCTTTAACAGGAAATGAGCAATGGTGGGGACGTTCTTCAACACGGGCGCAGCAGAATTTTGGGGCGAAATAGTCAATTACAGCGGAAATTTTGAAAATCGCAGCGGGAGCAACGTTTCTCAGAATAACGAAAATGACTGAAAAAACACGAAAAATGGCTTTATTCGCAAGTTAAAGGTTTTTTTATTTTTTCGAGGTGATGACGTCATTGACGTACGGGGTGACGTAAGCTGGCGGTAAGCGGTAAGTGGTAAGCGGTGAGCCCGCACCGCTTATGGACGAGGGCGGTAAAAGTCGCGAGGGCAGCGATTCCACAGAGCATTTGCCACGTGGATGTCTGACTTTTCAAAAACCACCCATCCCCCGCTGGTTAACATGTTGGCAAGGGATGGGCAGCGGGATTAATAATGACCGTTGATCTATGAATGGGTGATCCGACGGCTGAAGGGATGGGGAACATGTGGAGGGTTCAAAGGTGGGCCCGTCGGGTTTTTAAAAGGTTTTAACGCGTAATGTAATCACCCCGGGGAAATTTTAATAGGCGGAGAAGGTTGTTAATTAGTCCAGATGACTAATTAATCCCATGTGTATAATGAACAGGGTTGCGGCGGTGTTTGCTTAAGCGGAATGCCACGTGGAAAGACCACGGTGGCGCAAAACTTTCGCAAAGTTTTATTGATGTTTTTGGTATTAAACACACATATTGTATGTCTAACGTTTTTATATATATTTTATTATATGATGAATTAATTAATACAATTATTTCACCATAAGGGCGGGATTAATGTTATAAAGATATATTTCACCAAAGGGTTTACAAGGCGGGGTTTTATTTTCAATGTGCGGGGATATAATACTTTGGTAAAACATTATAATAAAGGGGTTTTTGGGGTATATATAAAAAATGGAGTTATATACTTAGGAAAGGGATTTCACTAGGGATTTAATATAGTAGAATTAAATGTTAATATGGTAAAGGACAAGGAAAATCAAAACATCTTTGTACATCTAAGAAAGTGATAACTTATGAAGTAAATTGCAACATTTTATCTTCAACACTTAACTTAGAATAACAAATTATTTTGAGGAACTTCTTATGGAATTTTGCATCAGTTTCCTAAGTAAAATAGGATTTTACTTAGGAAAAGTTAAAGATGGAAGATAACAATGACGAATTATTTCAAGTGCTTAGGTCTTTTTTGATCATTAGGCCGAGGGTCCGGTCCCTCCAGAAGTCAAGGAAATGCCTTGAGCCCTTTTGATCTCCAAACACCTTAGTACTTTTGGGGGAAATTAGTAAAACCTTTAAGGGGGAAAATGATGAGGGAGGTTAATGATTTTTTGACTTTGCTTGCAATGATTTTCCAGTGTATTTCCTGCTTCAATATTTGTGATGAAAGTAAAGGATCAACAACATGTAGCAGCATCATTCATCAGATAACACTTTGCAGCACCATCTACCTACCCTATCTACTTAACACTACCATTTTCTCTTCTTTATTAGGGTGCATTTGGACTTGCAAACCCTTATCAATATTTTTTCTTTCTACATGATAAACCTATCTATTTCTACCCCTATTACATCCAAGGGCTCAGATTAAACTGTTGAGCACCTTTTATTATCTCTACCTATCTACTTATCTGCCAAGATTAAACTGTTTGGTCAGATATTTATTCTCTACTCTATAACATGAAATTGAAATATGATTAAGCCAAGTTTAAACAGTTTGACTTATTCATGAATTGTGGCAAATATTTGACAAGCTGCACACAATTGCTTTATTACAAAAATGAAATAGTAGTGGCATTTGGATTTGCACACTTTCCTTGGTCAATTTTTTGTTTGGGGTTCATTTCTTTCACTTTTTTGACCATCTTTATTCTTTTTACCCTTTGATCTTCTTTTAGGGTATACCCTCTTTACATTTTTTAAATTTTTTGATTTTTTGGTTTTCTTAGGAATATGGAACACCTTTGCTCAAGAAGGAAAGTTTGAACATATTCCAGAGTTCACACAAGACAATCATGAAATATGAAACCTATTGGTATAGGAGGCTAACACTGGCTCCACTTGGGGATGGCTTTCCCTTGTGGAAAGTCAAGAACAACAGGTCAGTTGCCTTAAAATGTCTTCAAAATGAAAGTATGAAATCTTCCTTCTTTTGGTAGCTTTATTCTACATATGATAGTGAAACTCTTTGAAGCTTAGGGCCTTCACTTCGGGCTTCAACATCAAGAAGTCACCATCCAATCCAAACTGCATTAACAAACCGTTGACTCAGAAAATTTGTCCGGCCACCAGTAGGGGATCTCCCCGGTAGAAAGTCCCAATTATACCTTAAACCGTTTGGAGTAGGGATCCCGTCCGGAGTGTGGGTCCGGCTACCACTTAAGATGACTTCTCTTCGGTCTCAAAAGAACCTGCTTGAACCTGCGAATATACACTTATTCACCTGATATAGAATACGAGATTAACGTGTTAAACATGAATTAAACACTATGTGTAGCAAGATTATAGATAAAGCACATACACCTCAAGAGATGTCATTAGCAACACATCTTTTGTGGGGTAATTGCTTGCACAGTGGTCTGATCATACAAAAAATAGTTCTTGATGATAAGATACCTCTGCCCTTCCTGAAAGATGAAACGAAATGCTAACAATCTAGTTTATTAACATTCATTAATATAACAGATAATAAGATAAACATCATTGATACGACACGGATAGCCCTGACGTATAAACGATATCATGAAAAGAACAGATTCATTAATCATAGGATATTCTGAAACTGTTGAAAGAAATACACAAGGTGTTCAATAAAGCAAAACACATCATAACCATAGGGTATTTTAACAAGATTCTATATTCATATGCTCAAGTGTCAGATCTTTAAATACAATGCTTGTAGCTCCTGAGTTTCCCAAAAGAAAAAGCCCTTGTACAATGTCCCGTAGGAGTATTTATAATGCCAAAATTGTCTGTTGGGTTTCCTTGACTGTTCACCTTCTTGACTTTTGGGCTACCTTGCGACCAACTCCTTCGGCGACCTGGGTAGATGATGCGACCTGCGACCTGTCCTGTTGTTGCGATTTGCGACCTGGTTCTTCTTGCTGCTCAGGACTTGCTGCTGCCGGGACGCGAACTGTTAATGTCAACTTGTTGTTCCCTAAGGAAATCCTGCCATGCCTGGTACTCTGCCGCTATGGGGGATACCAGGGGCACCTCCTCTTTCAACCTATACGCGCATTCCAAAGCGTTCGGTACTAGGGTCTCCCTCTTTTGTCCAATCTGATTCGAGAGCGACGCAAGCTTGGTATAAATCCGCGCTGGAGCGGCGATGAATCGACTAAGATGCTCTTGAGATGCGGAGGGCTCCGGATCAGCTGCGGCCTGCTTGATGGGTTGCAAGAATGTTTGAATATCTTGGTTTACTTGTTCCCAGGTTTTCTCTTCCTCTAATGCTCCAAGCGATGGGATGTGGTGCAGCGTATGCATTGAGTCGATACCACTAATCATATGGTCGTACGAGGACATCACTTTGTCCAAGTCTTTAGTCAATTTTTCTCCAGATTGCATCGCTATGCGGAGTTGAACTTTCGCATCCTGCGTGTGGATCCAGTCCCTCTTAGGCAAATTTTCAGGTGCCTGAGGGTACTGAATGGTCCAACCCATCATCCTGTCCAAAGCCTGTGAAGCCTCTTTGAGCTGATCTTGTCTTTTCCTGGTTTCCATTCGTGCTCTTGCCAGAGGAGCGACTGTTTGTTTGATGGTGAACATCTCACCATATACCTGTCTCATAGTCATCTCCAACACCTCACACTCCTTGAAAATAGCAAGTGAGACTTCATTTGTTGGCAGGGCTTGATTTCGAAGTTGCTGGACTTCCGCTTGCAATGCTGCTCTCTCCTGCTCTGCCATCTTTTCGCGTTGCTCAGCTGCGTGTAGTCTGTTTTGTAGAGCTACTATTTCTCTACTCATCCGGGTTACATTCTCTTCTGTAGCCGCAGCGAAGGCAGTACCTGCTGACGCTATCATTACCGGATTGGTCCTGGTATCCAAAACTATATCCTTACCTGTGGATACTGCAGATGATGCAGAGGGACTATGTGCCAACGACCTCCTCTTCTCCTGACGGATCTTGAACGAAAATTGATCAAATGTGAGTCTGGTCAGATCGAACACATCTTCTTCCTGTCCCTGGGGCGATCTAACATCAGAGAGTTGTGTACGGCCCAAAGGTACGTCGAGAGGAGTTACTTCAAGATCATCTAGCGTGTCATCTTCTCTTTCCTCCGTGTTCTTCTCTTCCTCTTCCTTCCTCCGCCGTTCAGCTTCTGCTGCTGCTTCTATCTCGGCCCTCTTCTTCTGTTCAGCTGCAGCTGCCTGTTCGGCTTTCCTTTGTCGTTCAGCCTCTGCGGCTGCTTCTATTTCGGCCCTCTTCCTTTGCTCAGCTGCAGCAGCCTGCTCGGCTTTCTTTTGGCGTTCGGCCTCCGCCTTGTCCAACTCCGCCTTAAGCGCCTGTTCCGCTGCAGCTTGTGCCTCTTTGTCTTCTTTTTCTTTCCTGGCCTCTTTGGCCAGCTTCCTCTTTTGTGCTGCAGTTGTACCTTTTGCGCGCGCCTCCTCATCTTCTTTTAGCTTCCTCTCCCTTTCCTGTTGGACCTTTGCTTCTGCCTCCTTTTGTTTGGCGGATGGCGTTGACCCTGTGTTGATTCGGGATTTCTGGAGCATGGATGAAGAAGAAGCTCCTAACTGACGTCTTCTGTCTTCCAAGTTCTGATCATCCAAGTCTTCCTGGACCACGTCAACCCCCGGAGCAAGCCGTCTTTCAGCATTATACCAGTTTCTCCTCTCATCTTCTGCTGGGCGTTCGAGATGCTGATAAGTCCACCTGAGGTTGGCTCTCCGGCAGTGTTCCGGGACCAATCTCTCTGGGTCATAGTTTCGGTGTTCAATTGCCCCCAGCTGATAACTTCTCATTGCGTCTGCTTCTGCTAGCACCTCCTTGAAGTCTTTAACCGTGAATGCACCAATAGTGAGGGGCAGAGTGGGCCATGGCTTCTTTTTTCCCTTAGACAAGATGTTGGAGAAACCATGTGACATCTGAAAGCACACCTCCTGCATCAGCATTTTGTCCGTCACGAAACGAGGCATAACATGTGGCGCCTTGTAAGTTCCAAAGACTTGGATGAAGGTGTACTCAGGGAAAGGGAACCAGTGCGCCACTTTAACCAGGGTCTCCTTGGCCCGCCATGACATGCAAGGGGCGTCTTGGCCAAATAAATGCCTGTACAGAGCGGGAACAAAGATTTGGGAGATCCGATCTAGGTCCTGTTTTTATTTAGACTCCCAGAATACTTTAAGTTGTAGATGGATTGCGCGCGTGTTCTCGGGGTCCCAGTTGTGCTCCCAGCCGTCAAACTCCACTCGGGCGCACACCGCATCTAGTAGGTATGAAGCCATGTAAAATTCAGCAGGCATTCCTTCGTCCGGAGCCAATGCCGAGTTCAAGTTGGTCTGCAGCGACATCATCAGTATGCCGGCCCAGTTAAAACGGGTCCCCTGTGTTGTCACATATTCCATAATGGTGGCCCAACTGCCGTTGAAAGTGGAGCAGTCTGGGCGCCCGTAAAGCCTGCAGAGCATGGCAGCAACCAATTTATAAACTTTTCTTAGGCTTGCCACTGGGTATTCCTGGTTCTTTTTCACTTTGAACTTCTCGGGCTCCTCCCACCATTGTTTAATAGTATCGACGATTGGGACGGCGTGAGTAGCAGCCCATTCTCGAGTAAAGTGCTGGTTTGGGCGCGGCAGTGAATAATAAAGGTGTGCATCTGATCCTACCAGCGTAGTGAAAGCTCTGCCTTCACGATCTCTGATCACAAATTTCTCTGGGTCTGTCTTTTGTATTATCCAGTTTATGATCTCCGGACATGGGAATATGGCTGGATGTGCCCCCGCCAGATGTAGTTTGGACCTCTTTACCGCCAAGTATATTTCTCTGTCTGGGAGGTCTTCCGGAAATTCTTCTGGCAACTTGGCGAACTCCTGATAAATCTGGTACCACCTCATGCTATCGTCTTTCGAAAAAGTACATAATGTATCTCGGAAAATTGGGGGTGGGGACACCACCACCAGCTCATCAGTCTCTTCCGCTGTTCCCTTGTCCTTTCTCCGAGACCGCGGGGGCGCCATGTCACTAGAATCTGAGAGCACAGGTATGCACTCTATATCTTCACCTGTCAAATTCAGAAAAGAGTCCCACGATAAGAACGTCATGGTGAATAAAAAATCGGTTACAATTCAGTGACAAAACCTAAATGTGTTAAAGCAAAACTGGACTGGTGAGTCGCTGGGTCGCAGATCACACAAACAGGGCCCGGGCGCGATCTTGCGACCTGGCGACCTGGCGACCTGAGGTCGCTGGGTCGCTAGGTCGCAGATCTTGATAAAACAAAGGAAGGGCGACCTGGCGACCTGGCGACTAGGTCGCTGGGTCGCAGGTCGCAAATCTGCAAAACTGGAGAAAAATGCGACTCTGCGACCTCGCGACTAGGTCGCTGGGTCGCAGGTCGCAGATTTAGCTTGCCGGGGGTTTGGTGCACGCGGCCTTGAACCCTTTTGCCCCCTTTCTCTTGGGAATTTGCAAGGTTTCTAGGGCCAGGGAGAGCTGTGGCATGATTTTAAAGAAAAGGGGATGATGCCATGGGGTGAAAAGGCAACAGAGAGGTTTTTGGTAAATTATGCAATATGTAATGGGCAAAAATCTCAGAAAACATTAAATCATGGTCAAAAGACAATTTATAGGCTATAAGGGGAGATGGGTTTAGTAAGAAAAACATTAGAATGGAAACAACAGGAAGAAATGGCAACTTACCCGGGAAAAACTCGTCAGTTGAGCTGTCAGAGGCGTTTTCCTTACAAATCGCTGAATGTGAATAATGCGACCTGCGACCCCCCTTTTATAGGAAGTCGCACGTGCGGGCCATTAATGTGGGTCGCTGGGTCGCAGATTAGTCAAACCTTGAGTTTTGCGACCTGGCGACCTTGCGACCTGGCGACCTGGGGTCGCTGGGTCGCAAGGTCGCTAAGTCGCGATTTTCGGAAAATGACCGGATCGCGACCTAGCGACTTGGCGACCTGGGTCGCAAGGTCGCTAAGTCGCGATTTTCGGAAAATGACCGAATTGCGACCTGGCGACCTGGCGACCGGGGTCGCAAGGTCGCTAGGTCGCAGTTTTCATGAGTTGATGTAATGTGCGACCTGGCGACCTGGCGACCTGAGGTCGCTAGGTCGCAAGGTCGCAATTTGCATGGATGTCTACTTTTGCGACTTAGTGACTTAGCAATTTCTCTTTAGTTCTAAGGGGCCCCAAAATTTTAAAAGGGTAGTCTTTTTTGGAGGGTGTTGTAAAGGTTACAACACAAACCAAAAAACAATATATTATATACAAGTTAGCAATATTAAAGCCTTTTAGTATATTGGATCAAAATAATGCTTAAGCATTCGACCATTGACTGGTCCTTCTTCAATTCCTGAATTGTCCAATTCCTTCAAAAAGTATGTATTGTTCCCCTGCAAGGCATGGATGACATAGGGTCCTTTCCATAGGAAATCGAACTTTCCATGTTTCCCTTTTTCTTCTCTTCTAGAATCCCATCTAAGGAATTTATCTCCTAGTTGAAAATCTTCAGCTTTAGTCCTTTTATCAAACATTTTCTTTAACTTTTCCTGCAGAATTTGTGATCTTTGGTACACCTCTTCCCTGGTTTGTTGCAGGTGGATTGTTTGATTAATTCTTCTTTGAATGTCATTTGGCTCTACTTGAGCCTCCTGAAGTAATTTCATGATAGGAATTCCTAAAGATGATGGGAATCTTGCTTCTATGCCATACACTAACTCATATGGACTAGTCCCAATAGATTTCTTAGTTGTAAGTCTGTCTGCCCATAATGCATTGGTCAATTTCTTATGCCAATTCTTTTTGTTTTCTTCCAATAACTTTTTGATGATATTGATAAGGCTTTTATTGGAGGATTCTGCTAGTCCATTACCCTGGGGGTAATAAGCTGTGGAATGGCCTAAGGTAACATGATATTTATTGCAGAAATTGATCATTTTCTTTGATTTAAATGCAGCAGCATTGTCTGTTATAATCTTTTCTGGACAGCCAAATCTTGAAAGTATGTTGGTTTCTAAAAACCCTATTATCACTGAATCATTAGCTTGTCTACATGGGATTGCTTCAATCCACTTAGTGAAGTAGTCTGTGGCTGTTAAAATCCATCTATGTTGCCCTGAAGAAGGGGGATGAATTTCTCCAATAAAATCTAACCCCCATTGTTGAAAAGGTCTTTCTGTGGAAATTGGTTTTAAAGGCAGAGGTAACAACTTTCTTTTACCTTCAAATATCTGACATTTATGACAAGTTGTTACAAATTTCTTAACATCAGAGAATAAAGTTGGCCAGTAAAAGCCAGCCCTTAAGATCTTGTCTGCAGTAGATTTCCAGTAGAGATGTCCTCCACAATCCCCTGCATGAAATTCATTAAGTACTTTATCAGCTTCATCTTTTAAGAGACAATTCAATAAAATTCCTTCATGATTCTTCCAAAATAAAGTGCTATCTAAAATACAATATTTCAAAGATGTCATTTTTAAAAATCTTTGCTTGGTTCTGGACAACCCTGGAGGAGCTTGCAGGTTTAATAAAACATGAATTATATCAGTGTACCAGGGTGAATCTAAGAAATCTTGACTGATCTGAGGAGTCGCCATCTCCTGCTCGTTATCCAGTTCATTGATGTCTAAGGCTTGGCAATTGGTTTCTGTCATGAGTTGTGCTAAACCTTGGCCTTTTATAAGTTTTGTTGGCTTAATTTCAATATCATATTCCAAAATGGTAGCTATCCACTTACCTCGTTTACCTTCAATGCCATCTTGAGTCAAAATGTCTTTAACTACTGCATTAGGCACATAAGCTATCACATGAGAATATAATATGTAAACTCTGAAATCTTTGATTGCTTTTACCAAGGCAAAAGCTTGTTTTTCCATAATATTGTATTTAAGAGATGCATCCCTCAGTGCTTTACTAAAAAATGCTATTGGCTTTTCACACCCTTGGTCATCTTTTTGAAGTAAAACAGCTGCAACAGTATGTTCAGAAGCAAATGAAAAAATAATGAAGTCTCTATCAAATTTAGGACTCGTTAGAACTGGTGTCCTCGTTAAAGCCATTTTAATTTCCTCAAATGATTGTTTAGCTTCTACGGTCCAGTCAATGCTTGAATCTTTCCTCAACATGTTAGTTAGTAATCTAAGTAACTCTGCTAGACTAGAAATAAATCTTCTTAAGAAATTAATTTTCCCTATGAATGCTTGCAATTCTTTTATGTTTCTGGGGTGGGGTATTTGCAAAATTGCTTGAATTCTTTCTGGATCAATCCTAATGCCATCTTTAGAAATAATGTGTCCTAAGAGCTTTCCTTCTTCCAAACCAAACAATGACTTTTTAGGGTTTAAAGAAATTCCATATTTTCTGCATTTTATAAATACTTGTCTCAAATGATCTAAATGATCTAGATCTGTTTTAGAAAATACAGTTAAATCATCTAAATAAATAACCAGAAAATCATGTATCTCTTTAGCAAAAGCAATATCCATTGCTCTTTGAAATGTAGCTCCTGCATTCTTGAGTCCAAATGGCATTTTGACATATTTAAACGTACCCCATGGTGTTGTAAATGCTGTTTTATCCTGATCATCAGGATGAACCAGAATCTGGTTGTATCCTGAGAATCCATCCAATAAAGATATCCTTGAAGATCCAACTACCCTCTGAAGAATATGGTCCATTTTTGGTAAAGGATAGTTGTCTTTTAAAGAAACTTTATTCAAATTTCTTAGATCAACACAAAGTCTAATTTCTCCCGTCTTTTTCCTTGTTGGTACTAGGTTAGAAACCCATTCTGAAAATCTGATAGGAGCTATAATCCCTGCTTCATACATTCTCTTGATTTCCTTTTCAATTGAGGGTAATAAAACAGGATTTATTCTCCTAAGCTTTTGTCTAAAAGGTTTCTGATCAGGTTTCAAAGGTATAGTGTGTTGAATGATAGATGTATCATAGGACTTGAGGTCTTCATAACTCCAGGCGAAAACATCCTGAAATTCTTTTAATAGTTCAACATATTTAGCCCTCTGATCTTTTGGAAGAGACTTAGACAACTTGACCATTTTGGGATTTTCCGGGGTTCCTAAGTTGCAGTCTTCCATATCAGCCTTTACAGGTTCCATTTTGGGTCTAAATGGAATATCATTTGAGTCAAACAGATCCTCCAAAGGGGTTAATCCTTTGGGCAAATGATTATCTTTTAAATTGATGATTTCTGTCTCATCTTCTATGATCTCATCAAATTCCATGTGATTCAAATTTTGCATGTCCTCTTCAGTGAATGTGGTCGGATGTAACATATGAATTGCATTTTCTCCTGAAATTTCTATTTTTTGTTCTTTTCCTTGATCAGATTCATCAATAGTTGTATCCTCATCTATATTGCAGTTAGAAAACTCATTTTGAAGTGTCAAAAAATTATTGATTTGATTGTTATTCACAAATACTTGCCAATTCAAAAGATTGTCTGGTATGGCAGGCCTATGCCTAATTTCAGCTGAACACTGATGATTGGGATCAAAAGGTAACTTGCATGTACTGGCAAACATTGCTAAACTGTGAGCATGCAAGTTTTGTTTCCTGGGAATCTTAGCAAGTTGGGCTTGTAGAAATGTGTTAAGAATTTCCACAACTGTCTCTCTGTATTGTTTCAATCTCATATCTTTTGTTGAACATTCTCCTTTAATCTGTTGAATGATTAGTTCAGAGTCTCCTACAATTGATATCCTAATAGCCCCTAACTTCTTGACATGTTTAAGCCCTAATAAAAGAGCTTCATACTCTACCATGTTGTTGGTGCATTTGAAATTCAACCTATAAGCATGACCTTCTGCATAATTATTCTCAACATTATGTAACCATATTCCAGCTCCTGCCCCCAGTCTGTTTACTGAGCCATCAAACTCTAACTGCCACAGAATTTCATGTTCATAATCTTCATCAATTGTTTTAAAGTATTTCTTGACAGGAGCTAGTTGTTTAGTTTCTTCAGGTATTTCTTCATCATCTGTTGTTTCTTTGTTTTCAGAGATTTCTTCAATTTTAACAGTGGTTTTATTTATGATTTCCAATTCTGGGGCTTCTATTTCAGTTGGTAGATCTAATTCAGCATTGTATAAAATAAAAGAATCCATATCAGAATGTACAGAGTAAACAGGGAAGTTTTCAGGCTTCTCATGGCTACTAACTAAGTACTTCATCAAAGTTTCTCTATATAATCTTTTAGGATGCCCAAATACTGAAATAGTTGCATATGACATGTCTAGTTGAATAGACCCTCCAAGTTTAGCACCCCAAGATCTAGACAATAGCATACCATATTTAGGTGGAATATCAGCAACTACTATGTCCATTAAAACAGACTTAGCAGGGTATTGTACCAAAGTAACACATAAATCTTTGATCAAACCTAAACATTTTACCTGACTAGAATCAAATGAGAACAAATCTTTGTATGGTCTCGTAATATCTAGATTCAATCTTTCCATGACTGCTTTTGGCATCAAATTGTGAGATGCTCCAGAATCAAGCATTGCATTATGGAGTATCTTGTCATGTACATTCAGGCTTACATAAAATGGAGGAGTTCCTCCATTTTCTGGTTTGCCATTCACCTCAGGTCCAAAAAGAAGTTTGGGTTGATCATCAAGAATATTCACTGAATCATCCAATCCAGAAATATTAATGTTTAGGGATTTGGTTATCTGACTCCTATAGACATCATGTTTAGCCAGTTCTGATAAAGGAACAACTATCTTGAGTTTGCCTATTTCAGCCTCTAGATTAAAAGGTTTTTCTGTTTGAGTTTTAGTGTTTTGTACAGTTGGGTTTTCTCCGATTTTTGGGTCTTCAATCTTCTCTTTTTCATGAATGAAGTTTTGTTTTGAAGATATTTCTGGATTAAATTCTACTGTCTCTTCTACATTTCCCACAGGAGGAAAGGTAGTAGATTGTTGTTTACTGATTGGTTGGTTGTCAGAGACATCTTCAATTATTGGATTTGGAGGGTTGGGAGTTATCCTAGACAAAATTTGTACAGGGGGAATGCTTTGTACATGAGGGATGTTTTGCTTACCTTTGACATTTTGTTTTGCATTTTTTTGTTTGGTATTCTCTGGTACATTAATCTGTCGAGTTCTCAAGTTGTATTGTTTATGGACCTCATAGATTGCTGTGTCATAGCCTTCCTTAAAATCAAAAGTCTCACCTGAATGAGTCTGGAATGTTTCAAGGATATGATTTTCTTGATCATCCTGGGATAAAAAAACTTCTGGTTCATTTTCATCTCCAGTCACATTGTTTATTTCTACATCTTCTGTAGGTTCTTCAGAAGTTGAACCTTCGACAAAGTTTTCTTGGAAAGGTGGCCTAATGTTTTGATCAGGGACATTCTTTCCAATATTTTGATTCAGATTTCTCCTAAAATTGGGGTTTCTTGCAACATTCTGATTGTCAGTAGAAGATTTTCTTTCAATGGTTTCTACTCTGTCCCCTAATCTTTCCATACCTTTAATGATTAGATCCAGCTTCTTTTCAAAAGCTGAAGGTTCTTCATTCATAGGCATTCTTCTCTCTGCTCTAGCTCTGGCTCTTTTTTCAATCAGATTTGCTTCTACACTCACCACTATACTCTGCATTTCCTCTAATGTTTGAGGAGCTCTTTCCCTGAGGGAGTAAGCTATATCAGAGTCAAAACCATCTGGAAATTTAACCAACACGTTGTTAGGTGGAGGTCTTAGGTTTAGAGGAACTGCATTGTATGATTCATTGAATCTTATGATGTAATCTTGTACGGTTTCGTTTGGTCTTCTTCTTAATTTTTCAAATTCTGAAAGGATCTGAAGAGGATCCTTCTTTTTCTCCCATCTGTTTAGAAATGCTCTATATAAAGCTTCTAAATCAGCAATGCTGTTCGGGTTAAGAGCCCTAAACCAAGTTCTAACTTCTCCAGTAAGGCTCTGAACAAAAATTCTCATTCGGATATTATCAATATCAATCTCATAAAACTCAAAGTAGTCTGTCATTCTTTTGGTGTGTTGATGAGCTGTGTAAGTGCCTGATCCATCAAAAGGTGTGATCTTACTTTGGTAGTCCTGAGGTAAAGCTGGGGGGTTGGCTGGTAACTGTAAAGGGGCATATCGATTGGCCATTGGAAGATAAAGTGGAGTGACAGGAGTTGATGGTCTAACAGGAGGAGATGGAGGTCTAACAGGAGGAGATGGAGGTCTAACAGGTGTTTGAAAAGTTTGAGAAAAAGTGACTGAGCTTGGAGATGCTTCAGTAATCACAGAAATGTTTGAGCTTTCTTCAAAGGTTTGCTCAGACTGAATGGAGTTATGCAATTCTCTGTCAAGATGATGTGAAACAAATCTGTATTGAAAATCCTCAAAGAACAAAGGATCTGGAACTAATCTAGATAATTCAGTTTCAGAAAAATTCACAAACAAAGATGTTTCAAATCGTGCATCAAAAGGAATGTCATCAATATAAATAATTTTCACAGGACAAGATGCAGATCTAGAAAGTGGTCTAGAACTTCCTGTACTCTCCTGACTTCCTCTTTCAGAACTTTCTTGACTTCCTTGTCTTCTAAGAATTCTAGGAATCAGATTTGGATTTTCAAATATTGGTGGTGGATTAGGGTCAGGGTTTGCCCTAGTATGTCGAATCCTTTCTGAAGCCAGTTTTCTTAGACTTTATGTTTTTGGGTTTTTGATTTTAATTGAAAAATAAATACAACTTCTACAAATTCTTTTAAGAAATAATGGTATGTGATTAAGATTTCCTCAAAGATTTGTTTAAAATAGAGGATCTGATTGGAAAATTTGAAACTAAGATTCAATATATAAGCTAAATCAGAGATAGACTGAAGCAGCTTTTATTTACTTTTGCAATTGCAGAGCAAAAGCAATTTCAAAGGCTACCTGGCTGATCTTCAGACTCTGTCTATAGCTTATAAATCAAACAATAATAACAAGAGATAGACTGAAGCAGCTTTTATTTACTTTTGCAATTGCAGAGCAAAAGCAATTTCAAAGGCTACCTGGCTGATCTTCAGACTCTGTCTATAGCTTATAAATCAAACAATAGTAACAATTAAAATGATTCAGATCCCCAGTATGGTCGCCACTATGTTATCACTCAGGTTTTCCTAGAAGTTGTGTAAGAGGAAAGTATACCCGAGGTAACCACAAACCAACCTTTTAGATGCAGAATCTAGCCAATCTGCATCCAGAGAGGGCTCTCTCTTTATAATTTATCTTTGTTCTTGGAAGGTTTTAGGCTAGTTATAGATTCAAATTTTGTTTTGGGAAAATGGTGGAATCCACAAACTAAGGGCAAGGTTGAGAGCTTTCAGTCCATTGGGCTATGGAGTCAAAGGATGGCTTTACTGGATTTCTATTCTAAACACAAGATGGTATTACAGGGCAAGATAGCTAGACAGAGAACAATCCTTAAAATTTAAAGTGGATGGGATGGTCTTGAAGGGATGAAAGGCAGCTAAGAATCTTTCACCATATTCAAGAGAAAGAAGAGAAATGACTACAAGCAAAGAGCAATGAAGGATTCTTTGTTATGGTAATCAACAATGTTTAAATTAGCAAAGCAGGAGCATTTAAGAATTCATGCTTATAACTAATTCAGAAGAAAACATAAAGAATAATCACATTTGAAAACAGAGTACAATTAAGCAAATTCTGTTTCAATCCTTTATGTAAACTATTCAGAAACGGATATGATGATAGTATAAACTAATATAAAATTCAAACACAAGGGTTGGAAAACTTATTGAACTGAAGTCCAACACATGAATCCTGCAACAAGTCCAGTGCTTCAAAACGTCATCCAGTAAGCCACAAGTAAATTTGTCCAAAAGCTTTTTATTCCGAAAACCTCAATGTTACAGCAGAGTAATAGAATCCACCCTCAACACTCTCTTTGAGGGTTTATTTATACACAAAATAATCTAAAACAATCTTACACTAACTTAGCCAATAATCTAGGCTGACTTAAATCATATTTTACAAACAAACAAGAGACACACGGTCTCGTAGATAGAATAATGTGCAACTGTTGATGTGCTGTTCCTTTTTCTGTGGATGTGCTGGAGGTAGGTGCTAAAATAGGGCTCTGTGCTGTCCCTTTGCAGTATTTCTTTAGCTTGTTGAACACTCCTTATTCTTACGGATACTCTTTAACCTTTCATCTGATACTCTTTCATCTGTTTTCTTGTTTTTACCATTTACTTGACAGTAAAGATAAATTCTCATCCTCAAAGCAATTTTTTACAGAATCTCCAACATTTCCTGCCACCATTGATCATCTGGTATCATAGTTCTTCTAAGCTTTCTTAAAGTTTCATCTGCTTCAGTAAGTTTATAAAAAGTGGGATCATTCGGAAATAGATACTTTATTTCATGCTCCAGATGAAATAAATTCCTTACCTTATCATAAATACTTTTCCCAGTAGGTAATGCAGGTTCTGATGAGCTAGTAGAACCTACAGCTGCGTTTTTAGCATGAGCCCTTATTCTCTTCTCATAGGTTTCCAAGTCTACTATTTGATCTTCTGTGAGCATGGGACTTGGTAACCCACTATCTAGCAGAGCTTGGAATTTTTCTCTGAAATTGTTGATGTCAACCAAAATGTCTGTACACTTTCTTTCTAAATTTTGCATGAAAGTCCTCTTGGTGAAAACTCTCTTTGCTTCCAAAACTGCCCCTGTCCTGTCATCAATTCCTAATAATGAAAGCTATTGTTTTGTTCTAGAATTCAAAAATTGAATGAGCTGACTAGCTTGTTCAGGCCTGCCTCTCAATTCATTCATGGTTCTATTTATTTCTTCTTGGGCCACCTTGACTAACTCATTTTGCTCAAAAATAGCTTGAATAGAGGGACAAATACCCTTTATTAATTCAATGATGTTTCCCCAAAGAATGTCATTTATTTCGTTCAGAGGCTTTTCCAATGAAAGATCTTTTTCCAAAGCCTGAACCAATTTCTCCAACCTTTTTATCTCCCTGATGTTGTCAGCAGCTGTCTTTTTAGATGTGTCATATTTTTCCTCCATTTTTGTCAACTGCAATTTTGTTTCTTGGAGCTCTGTGACCTTCAGCTGCAAACTCTCCATCTGTTTTATTAAGTCCTCAGAATTCAAATTAGAAGTGTTCACTTGAGGTGGTTGTTCCTGCTGCCCTGTAGTTGTAGTACCTGTTGTTGAAGTTTGCTTGATCATTTTCTGTTCCTGCAAGGCTTTTTCCAATTCCTTCTCTGTTTCATTTAGTCGCTCAGTCATATTCAAGAGCAACTCCATCATTTCTTCCTGTGAATTTCCTTTCATAACTTCCTGTGTCTGAGGGTGTCTTGAGGCTGGTAGCTTTAGTTGTTTTCTGAGTGCAGCTATATCATCCTCTTTCTTCTTTACCAATGCCTCAATACCTTTAATGTCTTTGGGATTGTGACCCAAACCAATGATTATCTCTTCTAGAGACTTTATTCTATTATCCTTGGCCTGTGAAGAGGCCTTCTCAATTTTCAATTGTGCAGTAGTATTATTCAAAGAATCTTGCAGCGTTAAAGCTGCCATGGCTTTATTGGTGAGAGTTGAATAGACCATTTCCCCTGTTTGCCTGTGGAGCTCTATTTGATCCAGGGGATGGATATCTTTTGCTAAAACTTCAAACTTTGTCCTGAGGTAATCAGCTGCTGAAGTTGGCTTTGGCACCTTTGCTTTGAAGTGGCTCATTAGCATTTTACCTTGTGACAAGTCAAACGCTGACATCAGCCTTTCTTGATTTTGGGGAGTCATTTTCATGTACTGATCATATACCTTCATTTTCAATGGATCATTCTTGGTTTTGATATTAATGAAGGTTCTTTTAATGTCTCCAGTATCTGTCTTTGGCGGTCTGAAAGAAGATACTTCAGTGCTTAATTGTTTTTGCAAGGCTTTCCCTTTCTGGCTTATGGTTGTTTCACTTGCTGTGCCAGTTTGCTGACTATCTTCTCTACCATCATCAAATACTTCATCTATAATTTCTACCTCTGGAGGTGGATCTGATTTGTGTTTCTTTGTTTGATAAACCTGTGAAGCTCCTTTTGAAGGTGTGGTATCTGGAGCTGGTCTCTTCTTCCCTATTTCTACATTCAATGGAGTTTGCATTTCTGGGCCTTGGATGTGTATTGCTGGTGTGGGAGAAGCCTGAGATTGTTCTGGTGCTTTGGAACTCTGTGGTTTTTCTGCCATGACCCAGGTTTCAATGACCTGAACTACAGGTTCTTTTCCTTTACCCTTGGGTTCTGCTGCTACTGATGGACTGTCTTCCTGTAATGCTTGCTGTAGAGTGGCTGCTGAAGATGTGCCAATGTAGGGTACCTGCATTTGATCATACGTTTCTAGGTCAAAATTCTTCTCAACATCTTTCATCATTTTATTCAATTTGTCAGCTCCACTTTCCTCTTCAACAAGTGTTCCTTTAACCCATTCATCTTGATTTTCATATTGTTCTAAATCAGGAATCTTGTGGTGTACATAAGGAGATGACTTATTCTTTAATCTCTTTTCACAAATGAAACCAAAGGGGTCATAAGGGACCCAACGGAAAGATGTCTGGAACTTTTTCTCTAATAGATTTTCTGCTTCTCTCTCAGCTTCCCTAGAATTGCAGATGAAATGACCTAATTGGCTTTTGATCCTTAACTGAGCTTTCTTCTTTACATTGCAGAAATGGATCACATCTGAATTGTTCATCTGCCTAAAGTATTCCAATGCAAAAATTCTCATTGGTACATATCTGGGTAACTTGAATGGATGTAATTCACATCCATAAATCCTGATGACCGTATGGTTTTGGTATAAGTACCAATCCCCAACTTTATAACTTTTTGACAATTGCAAGGTCTTTCTAATTTCAGTACTGAGTCTTGGGGGAGAAACCCCTGTTAACAAAGTTGTAGTAGGATGTACAAACTGATCAATGAATTCTGAATAGGAGTAGGGAGAATCAGAGGAAAAATGAATGATAGGGGACCAAAAAATGACTGACCTAGGATTTCCCTTAGCATCGAGTTTCTGAACGGGGAAAGGGAACTTGTCTGACTGATAATAGATCATGAGATGATAGATAACTGAGGAGTACTTAAAAACTTTTTCAGTATCTAGCCTTAAGAATTGATCATGGATTTTGCTAGCTATGAAGGAAGCATAATCATATTTAATCTCAGGAGGCTGCCCTGGGGTAAAAATAGAAAGTAAAGCCAAAGTTATCTCATCTACATATTCGCTGGTATTAAACCCCAAGACAAAAGATATTACATTTATAATAAGCTTTCCTAATGTATTGAAAAAGTAGAAACCATAGGGGGGAGACCCTTTTGGCTGATGATCAGGTAACATGAAATATTGGCACATGGATTTTAACCTCTCAGGGGTTAATTGTCTGGTTTTCTCAATCAATCCTTCCATGGATAATGGTGCTAATTCTTCATCTGGCTCAAAGCATAACATGGCATTGATAGCCTGAGGTGTGATGGGGAACAAAATACTTTGATCAGGAGCTAATACAGCTCTCTGTGCGGGATCATAGTTTGCATGACAGTAATGAATGATTTCGGGGAAAATGAGGACTGAAGGAATAAGGTATCTTGGGAGATTGGATTCCCACAACCCTATAAGGTCTTTCCCTTTTGAGTATTCGTCTCTGCAGCGACAGAAACTCAATCGGGGATTTACATCAAAATGCAGGTCTTTGATTTGGAAATCTTCATCTATCAGAGGTAAATAGTCCAATTCACGGTGAGGAGCGTTCAATGGGGCGATATTCAGAGCTGTCGGGACCTCCATTTTGGTTCTTGTGGATTCAAAATGGAGGTTTTTGTTTTTTCTTACAGACCGGACGGGATTTCTGGAATGGAGGAAATTGAAACAATTTGCAGGTTTGGGAAGCAAATTCACAGGTTTAAAATCTTCAGGGAGGATTCAGCGATGATTTTTAACCACTTTTTCAGAGAAAAAACAAAGGAAACTAAGCTTGACTTGCAGTCGGGCGTAAAATGATAAATACCTGTTTTTAAACGGAAACTGGTTCTTTAACAGGTAATGAGCAATGGCGGGGACGTTCTTCAACACGGGCGCAGCGGAATTTTGGGGCGAAATGGTCAATTACAACGGAAATTTTGAAAATCGCAGCGGGAGCAACGTTCTTCTCAGAATAATGAAAATGACTAAAAAACACGAAAAAAATGGCTTATTTACTAGTTAAAAGGTTTTTTTGTTTTTTTCGAGGTGTGACGTCATGGTAGTACGGGATGACGTGTGTAGAGTCGGGCGGTAAGTGGTAAGCGGGAAATCCCCGCACCGCTTTAGGTCGAGGGTGGTATTGATCGCGGGGGGAGCGATTCCACAGAGCAGTTGCCACGTGGAAGTCTGACTTTTCACAAACCACCCATCCCCCGCTGGTTAACATGCTGGCAAGGGATGGGCAGCGGGATTAATACCGATCGTTGATCTGCTGGAGGCTGATCCGACGGTCGGGGAAATGGAAAGGTAACGGGATGGTTATTGCGCGGGCCCGGTGGGATTTAAATGCGTTTAACTTTTATTTAATCACCCCGGGAGGATTTTGATTGGTGAGTGAAGGCTATTAATTAGTTCAAATAACTAATTAATCCCATATGCAAAGTAAGGGGTTGCGACGGAGTTGGCTTAAGCGGAATGCCACGTGGACAGACCACGGTGGCGCAAAACTTTCGCAAAGGTTTAGTGATGTTTTTGGTATTAAACACACATATTGTATGTCTAACGTTTTTATATATATATTTTATTATATGATGAATTAATTAATACAATTATTTCACCATAGGGGCGGGATTTATGTATAATGTTATATTTTTAACCAAAGGGCTTATAAAGCGGGGTGTTTATTTTTAATGTGCGGGAATATATACTTTGGTAAACATTATAATAAATGGGTTTTGGGGATATTTATAGAAAAGGGAGTTATATACTTAGGAAAAGGTATTTTATTTAGGGATTTAATACAATAGAGTTAAATGTTAATATGGTAAAGGACAAGGAAAATCAAAACACCTTTGTACATCCAAGAAAGTGATAACTTATGAAGTAAATTGTCACATCTTATCTTCAACACTTTAACTTAGAATAACAAGTTATTTTGAGGAATTTTTATGAATTTTTTGCATCAGTTTCCTAAGTAAAATAGGATTTTACTTAGGAAAAAATTAAAGATGGAAAATAACAATGATGAATTATTTCAAGTATTTTAGGTCTTTTTGATCAGTAGGCCGAGGGTCCGGTCCCTCCAGAAGTCAAGGAAATGCCTTGAGCCCTTTTGATCTCCAAATACCTTAGTATTTTGGGGGGAAATTAGTAAAACTTTTGAAGGGAAAATGATGAGGGAAGTTAATGAGTTTGACTTTGCTTGCTGTGATTTTCCAGTGTATTTCCTGCTTTAGTACTTGTGATGAAAGTAAAGGATAAACAATATGTAGCATCATCATTCATCAGATAACACTTTGCAGTACCATCTACCTACCCTATCTACTTAACACTACCATTTTCTCTTCTTTATTAGGGTGCATTTGGACTTGCAAACCCTTATCAATCTTTTTCTTTTTACATGATAAACCTATCTATTTCTACCCTTATTACATCCAAGGGCTCAGATTAAACTGTTGAGCACCTTTTATTATCTCTACCTATCTACTTATCTGCCAAGATTAAACTGTTTGGTCAGATATTTATTCTCTAAACTACAACATGAAATTGAAATATGAGTAAGCCAAGTTTAAACAGTTTGACTTATTCATGAATTGTGGCAAAGATTGGACAAGCTGCACACAATTGTTTTTATTACAAAAATGAAATAGTAGTGGCATTTGGATTTGCACACTTTCCTTGGTCTATTTTTTGTTTGGGGTTCATTTCTTTCATTTTTTTGACCATCTTTATTCTTTTTAACCTTTGATCTTTCTTTTAGGGTATACCCTCTTTACATTTTTTAATTTTTTTGATTTTTTGGTTTTCCAGGAATATGGAACACCTTTGCTCAAAAGGAAAGTTTGAACATATTCCATATTTCAATCAAGACAATCATGAAAGATGAAACCTATTGGTATAGGAGGCTAACACTGGCTCCACTTGGGGATGGCTTTTCCTTGTGGAAAGTCAAGAACAGCAGGTCAGTTGCCTTAAAATGTCTTCAAACTGAAAGTATAAAATCTTCCTTCCTTTAATAGCTTTATTCTACATATGATAGTGAAATTCTTGAAGCTTAGGGCCTTCACTTCGGGCTTCAACATCAAGAAGTCACCATCCAATCCAAACTGCATTAACAAAACAAAACAACCAAAAAAAACAATATATTATGTACAAGTTAGCAATATTAAAGCTTTTTAGTATATTGAATCAAAATAATGCTTAAGCATTCGACCATTGACTGGTCCTTCTTCAATTCCTGAATTGTCTAATTCCTTCAAAAAGTATGTATTGTTCCCCTGCAAGGCATGGATGACATAGGGTCCTTTCCATAGGAAATCGAACTTTCCATGTTTCCCTTTTTCTTCTCTTCTAGAATCCCATCTAAGGACTTTATCTCCTAGTTGAAAATCTTCAGCTTTAGTCCTTTTATCAAACATTTTCTTTAACTTTTCCTGCAAAATTTGTGATCTTTGGTACACCTCTTCCCTGGTTTGTTGCAGGTGGATTGTTTGATTAATTCTTCTTTGAATGTCATTTGGCTCTATTTGAGCTTCCTGAAGTAATTTCATGACAGGAATTCCTAAAGATGATGGGAATCTTGCTTCTATGCCATACACTAACTCATATGGACTAGTCCCAATAGATTTCTTAGTTGTAAGTCTGTCTGCCCATAATGCATTGGTCAATTTCTTATGCCAATTCTTTTTGTTTTCTTCCAATAACTTTTTGATGATATTGATAAGGCTTTTATTAGAAGATTCTGCTAATCCATTACCCTGGGGGTAATAAGCTGTGGAATGGCCTAAGGTGATATGATATTTACTACAGAAATTGATCATTTTCTTTGATTTAAATGCAGCAGCATTGTCTGTTATAATCTTTTCTGGACAACCAAACCTTGAAAGTATGTTTGTTTCCAAAAACCCTATGATCACAGAATCATTAGACTGTCTACATGGGAGGGCTTCAATCCATTTAGTGAAATAGTCTGTAGCAGTTAAAATCCATCTATGTTGTCCTGAAGAAGGGGGATGAATTTCTCCAATAAAATATAACCCCCATTGTTGAAAAGTTCTTTCTTTGGAAATTGGTTTTAGAGGCAGAGGTAACAACTTTCTTTTACCTTCAAATATTTGACATTTATGACAAGTTGTTTCAAATTTCTTAACATCAGAGAATAAAGTTGGCCAGTAAAAACCAGCCCTTAAGATTTTGTCTGCAGTAGATTTCCAGTAAAGATGTCCTCCACAATCCCCTGCATGAAATTCATTAAGCACTTTATCAGCTTCATCTTTTAAGAGACAATTCAACAAAATTCCTTCATGATTTTTCCAAAATAAAGTGCTATCTAAAATACAATATTTCAAAGATGTCATTTTTAAAAATCTTTGCTTGGTTCTGGACAACCCTGGAGGAGCCTGCAGGTTTAATAAAACATGAATAATATCAGTGTACCAGGGTGAATCTAAAAAAGCTTGACTAATCTGTGGAGTCGCCATCTCCTGCTCGTTATCCATTTCATTGATGTCCAAGGCTTGGCAATTGGTTTCTGTCATGAGTTGTGCTAAACCTTGGCCTTTTATCAATTTTGTTGGCTTAATCTCAATATCATATTCCAAAATGGTAGCTATCCACTTACCTCGTTTACCTTCAATGCCATCTTGAGTCAAAATATCTTTAACTACTGCATTAGGCACATATGCTACCACATGAGAATATAAAATGTAAACTCTGAAATCTTTGATTGCTTTTACCAATGCAAAAGCCTGTTTTTCCATAATATTGTATTTTAGAGATGCATCCCTCAGTGCTTTACTAAAAAATGCTATTGGCTTTTCACACCCTTGGTCATCTTTTTGAAGTAAAACAGCTGCAACAGTATGTTCAGAAGAAAATGAAAAGATAATGAAGTCTCTATCAAATTTAGGACTTGTTAGGACTGGTGTCCTCGTTAAAGCCATTTTAATTTCCTCGAATGATTGTTTAGCTTCTACGGTCCAGTCAATGCTTCAATCTTTCCTCAACATGTTAGTTAGTAATCTAAGTAACTCTGCTAGACTAGAAATAAATCTTCTCAAGAAATTAATTTTCCCTATGAATGCTTGCAATTCTTTTATGTTTCTGGGGTGGGGTATTTGCAAAATTGCTTGAATTCTTTCTGGATCAATCCTAATGCCATCTTTAGAAATAATGTGTCCTAAGAGCTTTCCTTCTTCCAAACCAAACAATGACTTTTTAGGGTTTAAAGAAATTCCATATTTTCTGCATTTTATAAATACTTGTCTCAAATGATCTAAATGATCTAGATCTGTTTTAGAAAATACAGTTAAATCATCTAAATAAATAACCAGAAAATCATGTATCTCTTTAGCAAAAGCAATATCCATTGCTATTTGAAATGTAGCTCCTGCATTCTTGAGTCCAAATGGCATTTTGACATATTTAAACGTACCCCATGGTGTTGTAAATGCTGTTTTATCCTGATCATCGGGGATGAACCAGAATCTGGTTGTACCCTGAACATCCATCCAGTAGTGATATTCTCGAAGATCCCACTACCCTTTGCAGAATGTGGTCATTTTCGGCAAAGGATAGTTTTCCTTTAAAGAAACTTTATTCAAATTTCTTAAATCGACACACAATCTGATTTCTCCTGTCTTTTTCCTTGTTGGTACCAGGTTAGAAACCCATTCTAAAAATCTGATAGGAGCTATAATCCCTGCTTCAAACATTCTCTTGATTTCCTTTTCAATTGAGGGTAATAAAACGGGATTAATTCTCCTAAGCTTTTGTTTGAAAGGTTTCTGGTCTAGTTTCAAAGGTATAGTATGTTGAATGATGGATGTATCATAAGATTTGAGGTCTTCATAACTCCAGGCAAAGACATCCTGGAATTCTTTTAATAATTCAACATATTTAGCCCTCTGATCTTTTGGAAAGACTTATACAGTTTTTCAGCCATTTTATGGGTCAACGTCGGTCCCTAAGTTGGAGTCTTCCATATCAGCCTTTACAGGCTCCATTTTGGGTCGAAATGGAATATCATTTGAGTCAAACAGATCCTCCAAAGGAGTTAATCCTTTAGGCAAATGATTATCTTTTAAGTTGATGATTTTCGTTTCATCTTCTATGATCTCATCAAATTCCATGTGATTCAAACTTTGCATGTCCTTTTCAGTGAATGTGGTCGGATGTAACATATGAATTGCATTTTGTCCTGAAATTTCTATTTTTTGTTCTTTTTCTTGATCGAATTCATCAATCGTTATATCCTCATCTATATTGCAGTTAGAAAACTCATTCTGAAGTGTCAAAAAATTATTGATTTGGTTGTTATTCACAAATACTTGCCAATTTAAAAGATTGTCTGGTATTGCAGGCCTATGCCTAATCTCAGCTGAAAACTGATGATTGGGATCAAAAGGTAACTTGCATGTACTGGCAAACACTGCTAAACTGTGAGCATGCAAGTTTTGTTTCCTGGGAATCTTAGCAAGTTGGGCTTGTAGAAATGTGTTAAGGATTTCCACAACTGTTTCTCTGTATTGTTTCAGTCTCAGATCTTTTGTTGAACATTCTCCTTTAATCTGTTGAATGATTAGTTCAGAGTCTCCTACGATTGATATCCTAATAGCCCCTAACTTCTTGACATGTTTAAGCCCTAATAAGAGAGCTTCATACTCCGCCATGTTATTAGTGCATTTGAAATTCAACCTATAAGCATGACCTTCTGCATAATTATTCTCAACATTATGTAACCAAATACCAGCTCCTGCCCCTAGTCTGTTTACTGAGCCATCAAACTCTAACTGCCACAGAATTTCATGTTCATAATCTTCATCAATTGTTTTAAAGTGTCTCTTGACAGGAGCTAATTGTTTAGTTTCCTCAGATATTTCTTGATCATCTAGTGTTTCTTTGTTTTCAGAGATTTCTTCAATTTTAACAGTGGTTTTGTTTATGATTTCCAATTCTGGAGCTTCTATTTCAGTAGGGAGATCTAACTCAGCATTGTATAAAATAAAAGAATCCATATCAGAATGTACAGAGTAAACAGGGAAGTTTTCAGGATTCTCATGGCTACTGACTAAGTACTTCATCAAGGTTTCTCTATATAACCTTTTAGGCTGACCAAATACTGAAATAGTTGCATATGACATGTCTAGTTGAATAGACCCTCCAAGTTTAGCACCCCAAGATCTAGACAATAACATACCATATTTAGGTGGAATATCAGCAACTACTATGTCCATTAAGACAGACTTAGTAGGGTATTGTACCAAAGTTACACACAAATCTTTAATCAAACCTAAAAATTTTACCTGACTCGAATCAAATGAAAAAAGATCTTTGTACGGTCTGGTAATATCTAGATTCAATCTTTCCATTACTGCTTTTGGCATCAAATTGTGAGATGCTCCAGAATCAAGCATTGCATTATGGAGTATCTTGTCATGAACATTCAGGCTTACATAAAATGGAGGAGTTCCTCCACTTTCTAGTTTGCCATTAACCTCAGGGCCAAAACGAAGTTTGGGTTGATCATCAAGAATGTTTACTGAATCATCTAACCCAGTAATGTTAATGTTTAGGGACTTGGTAATCTGACTCCTATAGACATCATGTTTAGCCAATTCTGATAAAGGAACAGCTATCTTGAGTTTGCCTATTTCAGCCTCTAGATTAAAGGGTTTTTCTGTTTGAGTTTTAGTGTTTTGCACAGTTGGGTTTTCTCTGTTTATTGGGTCTTCAATATTTTTCTCTTTTTCATGAATGAAGTTTTGTTTTGAAGATGTTTCAGGACTAACTTCTACTGTTTCTTCTACAGTTCCTACATGAGGAGATGTATTGGATTGTTGTTTGTTGATTGGTTGGTTGTCAGAGACATCTTCAATTATTGGATTTGAAAAACTGGGAGTTATCCTAGGCAAAATTTGTACTTGGGGAATGTTTTGTACAGGGGGAATGTTTTGTTTACCTTTGACATTTTGTTTTGTGGTTTTCTGTTTATTTTTCTCTGGTACATCTATCCGTCTACTTCTCAAGTTGTACTGTTTATGAACTTCGTAGATTGTTGTGTCATAGCCTTCTTTGAAATCAAAAGTCTCACCTGAATGAGTTTGAAATGTTTCAAGGATATGATTTTCTTGATCATCCTGGGATAGGAAGACTTCTGGTTCATCTTTGTCCTCATTGACATTGTTTATTTCTACGTCTTCTGTGGGTTCTTCAGAGGTTGAACCTTCAATAAAGTTTTCTTGGAAAGGTGGTCTAATGTTTTGATCAGGGACATTCTTTCCAATATTTTGATTCAGATTCCTCCTAAAGTTTGGGTTTCTTGCAACATTCTGATTGTCAGTAGAAGACTTTCTTTCAATGGTTTCCACTCTGTCTCCTAATATTTCCATACCTTTAATGATTACATCCAGCTTCTTTTCAAAAGCTGAAGGTTCTTCATTCATAGGCATTCTTCTCTCTGCCCTAGCTCTGGCCCGTTTTTCTATCAGATTTGCTTCTACACTCACCACTATGCTTTTCATTTCCTCTAGTGTTTGTGGAGCTCTTTCCCTAAGGGAATAAGCTATATCGGAGTCAAAACCATCTGGAAATTTAACCAACACATTATTAGGTGGGGGTCTTAGGTTTTGAGGAACTGCATTATATGATTCATTAAATCTTATGATGTAATCTTGTACGGTTTCGTTTGGTCTTCTTCTTAATTTTTCAAATTCTGAAAGGATCTGAAGAGGATCCTTCTTTTTCTCCCATCTGTTCAGAAATGCCCTATACAACGCTTCTAAATCAGCAATACTGTTCGGGTTAAGAGCCCTAAACCAAGTTCTAACTTCTCCAGTAAGACTCTGTACGAAAATTCTCATACGGATATTATCAGTATCAATCTCATAAAACTCAAAGTAATCTGTCATCCTTTTGGTGTGTTGTTGAGCTGTGTAAGTACCTGATCCATCAAAAGGTGTGATCTTACTTTGGTAGTCCGGAGGTAAAGCTGGAGGGTTGGCTGGTAACTGTAAAGGGGCATATCGATTGGCCATTGGAAGATAAAGTGGAGTGACAGGAGTTGATGGTCTAACAGGAGGAGATGGAGGTCTAACAGGAGGAGATGGAGGTCTAACAGGTGTTTGAAAAGTTTGAGAAAAAGTGACTGAGCTTGGAGATGCTTCAGTAATCACAGAAATGTTTGAGCTTTCTTCAAAGGTTTGCTCAGACTGAATGGAGTTATGCAATTCTCTGTCAAGATGATGTGAAACAAATCGGTATTGCAAATATTCAAAGAATAAAGGATCTGGAACTAATCTAGATAACTCAGTCTCAGAAAAATTCACAAACAAAGATGTTTCAAATCGTGCATCAAAAGGAATGTCATCAATATATATAATTTTCACAGGACAAGATGCAGATCTAGAAAGTGGTCTAGAACTTCCTGTACTCTCCTGACTTCCTCTTTCAGAACTTTCTTGGCTTCCTTGTCTTCTAAGAATTCTAGGAATCAGATTTGGATTTTCAAATATTGGTGGTGGATTAGGGTCAGGGTTTGCCCTAGTATGTCGAATCCTTTTTGAAGCCAGTTTTCTCAGACTTTATGTTTTTGGGTTTTTAATTTTAATTGAAAAATAAATACAACTTCTACAAATTATTTTAAGAAATAATGGTATGTGATTAAGATTTCTTCAAAGATTTGTTTAAACTAGAGGATCTGATTGGAAAATTTGAAACTAAGATTCAATATATAAGCTAAATCAGAGATAGACTGAAGCAGCTTTTATTTACTTTTGCAATTGCAGAGCAAAAGCAATTTCAAAGGCTACCTGGCTGATCTTCAGACTCTGTCCATAGCTTATAAATCAAACAATAGTATCAATAAAATGATTCAGATCCCCAGTATGGTCGCCACTATGTTATCACTCAGGTTTTCCTAGAAGTTGTGTAAGAGGAAAGCATACCCGAGGTAACCACAAACCAACCTTTTAGATGCAGAATCTAGCCAATCTGCATCCAGAGAGGGCTCTCTCTTTATGATTTATCTTTGTTCTTGGAAGGTTTTAGGCTAGTTATAGATTCAAGAGTTTGTTTTGGAAAATGGTGGAATCCACAAACTAAGGGCAAGGTTGAGAGCTTTCAGTCCATTGGGCTATGGAGTCAAAGGATGGCTTTACTGGATTTCTATTCTAAACACAAGATGGTATTACAGGGCAAGATAGCTAGACAGAGAACAATCCTTAAAATTTAAAGTGGATGGATGGTCTTGAAGGGATGAAAGGCAGCTAAGAATCTTTCACCATGTTCAAGAGAAAGAAGAGAAATGACTACAAGCAAAGAGCAATGAAGGATTCTTTGTTATAGTAATCAACAATGATTAAATTAGCAAAGCAGGAGCATTTAAGAATTCATGCTTATAACTAATTCAGAAGAAAACATTAAGAATAATTACATTTGAAAACAGAGTACAATTAAGCAAATTCTGTTTCAGTCCTTTATGTAAACTATTCAGAAACGGATATGATGATAGTATAAACTAATATAAAATTCAAACACAAGGGTTGGAAAACTTATTGAACTGTAGTCCAACACATGAATCCTGCAACAAGTCTAGTGCTTCAAAACGTCATCCAGTAAGCCACAAGTAAATTTGTCCAAAAGCTTTTTATTCCGAAAACCTCAATGTTACAGCAGAGTAATAGAATCCACCCTCAACACTCTCTTTGAGGGTTTATTTATACACAAAATAATCTAAAACAATCTTACACTAACTTAGCCAATAATCTAGGCTGACTTAAAGCATATTTTACAAACAAACAAGAGACACACGGTCTCATAGATAGAATAATGTGCAACTGTTGATGTGCTGTTCCTTTTTCCGTGGATGTGCTGGAGGTAGGTGCTAAAATAGGGCTCTGTGCTGTCCCTTTGTAGTATTTCTTTAGCTTGTTGAACACTCCTTATTCTTACGGATACTCTTTAACCTTTCATCTGATACTCTTTCATCTGTTTTCCTGTTTTTACCATTTACTTGATAGTAAAGATAAATTCTCATCCTGAAAGCAATTTTTACAGAATCTCCAACATTTCCTGCCACCATTGATCATCTGGTATCATAGTTCTTCTAAGCTTTCTTAAAGTTTCATCTGCTTCAGTAAGTTTATAAAAAGTGGGATCATTCGGAAATAGATACTTTATTTCATGCTCCAGATGAAATAAATTCCTCACCTTATCATAAATACTTTTCCCAGTTGGTAATGCAGGTTCTGATGAGCTAGTAGAACCTACAGCTGCATTTTTAGCATGAGCCTTTATTCTCTTCTCATAGGTTTCCAAGTATACTATTTGATCTTTTGTGAGCATGGGACTTGGTAACCCACTATCCAGCAAAGCTTGAAATTTCTCTCTGAAATTGTTGATGTCAACCAAAATGTCTGTACACTTTCTTTCTAAATTTTGCATGAAAGTCCTCTTGGTGAAAACTCTCTTTGCTTCCAAAACTGCACATGTCCTGTCATCAATTCCTAACAATGCAAGCTGTTGTTTTGTTCTGGAATTCAAAAATTGAATGAGCTGACTGGCCTGTTCTGGCCTGCCTCTCAATTCATTCCTGGTTCTATTTATTTCTTCTTGGGCTACCTTAACTAACTCATTTTTCTCAAAAATAGCTTGAATAGAGGGCCAAATACCCTTTATTAATTCAATGATGTTACCCCAAAGAATATCATTTATTTCGTTCAGAGGCTTTTCCAATGAAAGATCTTTTTCCAAAGCCTGAACCAATTTTTCCAATCTTTTGATCTCCCTGATGTTGTCAGCAGCTGTCTTTTTAGATGTGTCATATTTTTCCTCCAATTTTGCCAATTGCAATTTTGTTTCTTGGAGCTCGGTGACCCTTAGCTGCAAACTCTCCATCTATTTTATTAAGTCCTCAGAATTCAAATTAGAAGTGTTCACCTGAGATGGTTGTTCCTGCTGCCCTGTGGTTGTAGTACCTGTTGTTGAAGTTTGCTTGATCATTTCCTGTTCCTGCAATGCTTTTTCCAATTCCTTCTCTGTTTCATTTAGTCGCTCAGTCATATTCAAGAGCAACTCCATCATTTCTTCCTGTGAATTTCCTTTTATAACTTCCTGTGTCTGAGGGTGCCTCGAGGCTGGTAGTTTTAGCTGTTTTCTGAGTGCAGCTATATCATCCTCTTTCTTCTTTACCAATGCCTCAATACCTTTAATGTCTGTGGGATTGTGACCCAAACCAATGATTATCTCTTCTAGAGACTTTATTCTATTATCCTTGGCCTGTGAGGAGGCCTTCTCAATTTTCAATTGTGCAGTAGTATTATTCAAAGAATCTTGCAGCGTTAAAGCTGCCATGGCTTTGTTGGTGAGAGTAGAATAAACCATTTCCCCTGTTTGTCTATGTAGCTCTATCTGGTCCAGGGGATGGATATCTTTTGCTAAAACTTCAAAATTTGATCTGATGTAATCTGCTGCTGAAGTTGGCTTTGGCACCTTTGCTTTGAAGTGGCTCATTAGCATTTTACCTTGTGATAAGTCAAATGCTGACATCAGCCTTTCTTGATTTTGGGGAGCCATTTTCATGTACTGATCATATACCTTCATTTTCAATGGTTCATTCTTGTTTTTGATATTGATGAAGGTTCTTTTAATGTCTCCAGTGTCTGTCTTTGGCGGCCTGAAAGAAGATACTTCAGTGCTTAATTGTTTCTGCAAGGCTTTCCCTTTCTGGCTTATGGTTGTTTCACTTGCTGTGCCAGTTTGCTGACTATCTTCTCTACCATCATCAAATATTTCATCTATGACTTCTACCTCTGGAGGTGGATCTAATTTGTGTTTCTTTGTTTGATAATTCTGTGCAGCTCCTTTTGAAGGTGTGGTATGTGGAGCTGGTCTCTTCTTCCCTATCTCCACATTCAATGGAGTTTGCATTTCTGGGCCTTGGATGTGTATTGCTGGTGTAGGAGAGGCCTGAGTTTGCTCTGGTGCTTTGGAATTCTGTGGCTTTTCTGCCATGACCCAGGTTTCAATGACCTGAACTACAGGTTCTTTTCCTTTACCCTTGGGTTCTGCTGCTACTGATGGACTGTCTTCCTGTAATGCTTGCTGTAGAGTGGCTGCTGAAGATGTGCCAATGTAGGGTACCTGCATTTGATCATATGTTTCTAGGTCAAAGTTCTTCTCAACATCTTTCATAATTTTATTCAATTTGTCAGCTCCACTTTCCTCTTCAACAAGTGTTCCTTTAACCCATTCATCTTGATTTGCATACTGTTCTAAATCAGGAATCTTGTGGTGTACATAAGGAGATGACTTATTCTTTAATCTTTTTTCACAAATGAAACCAAAGGGGTCATAAGGGACCCAACGGAAAGATGTCTGGAACTTTTTCTCTAATAGATTTTCTGCTTCTCTCTCAGCTTCCCTAGAATTGCAGATGAAAGGACCTAATTGGCTTTTGATCCTTAACTGAGCTTTCTTCTTTACATTACAAAAATGGATCACATCTGAATTTTTCATTTGCCTGAAGTATTCCAAGGCAAAAATCCTCATTGGTACATATCTGGGTAACCTGAATGGATGTAATTCACATCCATAAATCCTAATGACTGTATGGTTTTGATACAAATACCAATCCCCAACCTTATAACTCTTTGACAGTTGCAAGGTCTTTCTAATTTCATTACTGAGTCTTGGGGGAGGAATTCCTGTTAACAAAGTTGTTGCAGGATATACAAACTGATCAATGAATTCAGAGTAGGAGTAGGGAGAATCGGAGGAATAATGAATGATGGGGGACCAAAATATGACTGACCTAGGATTTCCCTTGGCATCAAGTTTTTGAACAGGGAAAGGGAACCTTTCTGACTGATAGTAGATCATGAGATGATAGATAACTGAGGAGTACTTAAAAACTTTTTCAGTATCTAGCCTTAAGAATTGATCATGGATCTTGTTGGCTATGAAGGAAGCATAATCATATTTAATCTCAGGAGGCTGCCCAGGAGTAAAAATGGATAGCAAAGCCAAAGTTATCTCATCCACATATTCACTGGTATTGAATCCTAAGACAAAAGATATTATATTTACAATGAGCTTTCCCAATGTATTGAAATAGTAAAAACCATAGGGGGGAGACCCTTTTGGTTGATGCTCAGGTAACATGAAATACTGACACATGGATTTTAACTTTTCTGGGGTTAATTGTCTGGTTTTCTCAATCAATCCTTCCATGGATAATGGTGCTAATTCTTGATCTGGCTCAAAGTTTAACATGGCATTGATAGACTGAGGTGTGATGGGAAACAAAACACTTTGATCAGGAGCTAATACAACTCTCTGTGCGGGATCATAGTTTGCATGACAGTAATGAATGATTTCGGGGAAAATGAGGACTGAAGGAATAAGATACCTTGGGAGATTGGATTCCCACAACCCTATAAGATCTTGCCCCTTTGAGTGTTCGTCTCTGCAGCGACAGAAGCTCAAACGGGGACTTTCATCAAAATACAGGTCTTTTATTTGGAAATCTTCATCTATCAGAGATAAATAGTCCAAATCACGGTGAGGAGCATTCAATGGAGTGATATTTAGAGCTGTCGGGACCTCCATTTTGGTTCTTGTGGATTCAAAATGGAGGTTTTTGGTTTTCTTCACGGGCCGGGCGGAATTCTTGAAATGAAGGAAATTGGAACAATTTACAGGTTCGGGGAGCAATTTCACAGGTTTTAAAATCTCCAGGGAGAACTCAGTGATGATTTTTAACCACTTTTTCAGCGAAAAAACAAAGGAAACTGAGTTTTACTTGCAGTCGGGCGTAAAGGATAAATACCTGCTTTTAGACGGAAACTGGTTCTTTCACAGGTAACAGGCAATGGCGGGACTGTTCTTCAACACGGGCGTAGCAGAATTTTGGGGCGAAATGATCAATTACAGTGGAAATTTGAAAATCGCAGCGGGAGCTCTGTCGTTTTCAGAATAACGAAAATAACAGGAAAAACGTGAAAAATGGCTTATTTACAAGTTAAAAGGGTTTTTTGTTTTTTTCGAGGTGTGACGTCATGGTAGTGGAGCGATTCCACAGAGCATTTGCCACGTGGATGTCTGACTTTTCAAAAACCACCCATCCCCCACTGGTTAACATGCTGGCAAGGGATGGGCAGCGGGATTAATAATGACCGTTGATCTCCGAATGGGTGATCGGACGGCTGAAGGGATGGGGAACATGCGGAGGGTTGAAAGGTGGGCCCGACGGGTTTTTAAAAGGTTTTAATGCGTAATGTAATCACCCCGGGGAAATTTTAATAGGCGGAGAAGGTTGTTAATTAATCCAGATGACTAATTAATCCCATGTGTATAATGAACAGGGTTGCGGCAGGGTTTTCTTAAGCGGAATGCCACGTGGACAGACCACGGTGGCGTAAAACTTTCGCAAAGTTTTATTGATGTTTTTGGTATTAAACACACATATTGTATGTCTAACGTTTTTATATATATTTTTATTATATGATGAATTAATTAATACAATTTTTTCACCATAGGGGCGGGATTTATGTATAATGCTATGTTTTTAACCAAAGGGCTTTTATAAGCGGGGTGTTTATTTTCAATGTGCGGGAATATAATACTTTGGTTAAACTATATAATATAAGGGTTTTTGGGATATTTATAAAAAGGGAGTTATATACTTAGGATAAGGTATTTTATTTAGGGATTTAATACAATAGAGTTAAATGTTAATATGGTAAAGGACAAGGAAAAATCAAAACATCTTTGTACATCCAAGAAAGTGATAACTTGTGAAGTAAATTGCAACATTTTATCTTCAACACTTAACTTAGAATAACAAGTTATTTTGAGGAATTTTTATGGATTTTTGCATCAGTTTCCTAAGTAAAATAGGATTTTACTTAGGAAAAAGTTAAAGATGGAAGATAACAATGATGAATTATTTCAAGTACTTAGGTCTTTTTGATCAGTAGGCCGAGGGTTCGGTCCCTCCAGAAGTCAAGGAAATGCCTTGAGCCCTTTTGATCTCCAAATACCTTAATACTTTGGGGGGAAATTAGTAAAACTCTTGAGGGGAAAGTGATGAGGGAGGTTAATGATTTTGATTTTGGCTGTCATGATTTTCAAATAAGATTTCCGTTTTAGTACTGAATTAAAAGTAGCAGGATCAACAACATGTGTATACATTCATTCATCGTATAAATAATCTTAAAAAAAGACCATCTACCTACCCTATCTACTTGACACTACCACTTTTCTTCTTTATTAGGGTGCATTTAGACTTGCAAACCCTTATCAATATTTTTCTTTTTACATGATAAATCTATCTATTTCTACCCTTATTACATCCAAGGGCTCAGATTAAACTGTTGAGCACCTTTTATTATCTCTACCTATCTACTTATCTGCCAAGATTAAACTGTTTGGTCAGATATTTATTCTCTACTCTATAACATGAAATTGAAATATGATTAAGCCAAGTTTAAACAGTTTGACTTATTCATGAATTGTGGCAAATATTTGACAAGCTGCACACAATTGCTTTATTACAAAAATGAAATAGTAGTGGCATTTGGATTTGCACACTTTCCTTGGTCAATTTTTTGTTTGGGGTTCATTTCTTTCACTTTTTTGACCATCTTTATTCTTTTTACCCTTTGATCTTCTTTTAGGGTATACCCTCTTTACATTTTTTAAATTTTTTGATTTTTTGGTTTTCTTAGGAATATGGAACACCTTTGCTCAAGAAGGAAAGTTTGAACATATTCCAGAGTTCACACAAGACAATCATGAAATATGAAACCTATTGGTATAGGAGGCTAACACTGGCTCCACTTGGGGATGGCTTTCCCTTGTGGAAAGTCAAGAACAACAGGTCAGTTGCCTTAAAATGTCTTCAAAATGAAAGTATGAAATCTTCCTTCTTTTGGTAGCTTTATTCTACATATGATAGTGAAACTCTTTGAAGCTTAGGGCCTTCACTTCGGGCTTCAACATCAAGAAGTCACCATCCAATCCAAACTGCATTAACAAACCAAAAAAACAATATATTATATACAAGTTAGAAATATTAAAGTTTTTTAGTATATTGGATCAAAATAATGCTTAAGCATTCGACCATTGACTGGTCCTTCTTCAATTCCTGAATTGTCCAATTCCTTCAAAAAGTATGTATTGTTCCCTTGCAAGGCATGGATGACATAGGGTCCTTTCCATAAGAAATCGAACTTTCCATGTTTCCCTTTTTCTTCTCTTCTAGAATCCCATCTGAGGACTTTATCTCCTAGTTGAAAATCTTCAGCTTTAGTCCTTTTATCAAACATTTTCTTTAACTTTTCCTGCAGAATTTGTGATCTTTGGTACACCTCTTCCCTGGTTTGTTGCAGGTGGATTGTTTGATTAATTCTTCTTTGAATGTCATTTGGCTCTACTTGAGCCTCCTGAAGTAATTTCATGATAGGAATTCCTAAAGATGATGGGAATCTTGCTTCTATGCCATACACTAACTCATATGGACTAGTCCCAATAGATTTCTTAGTTGTAAGTCTGTCTGCCCATAATGCATTGGTCAATTTCTTATGCCAATTCTTTTTGTTTTCTTCCAATAACTTTTTGATAATATTGATAAGGCTTTTATTGGAGGATTCTGCTAGTCCATTACCCTGGGGGTAATAGGCTGTGGAATGGCCTAAGGTAACATGATATTTATTACAGAAATTGATCATTTTCTTTGATTTAAATGCAGCAGCATTGTCTGTTATAATCTTTTCTGGACAGCCAAATCTTGAAAGTATTTTGGTTTCTAAAAACCCTATTATCACTGAATCATTAGCTTGTCTACATGGGATTGCTTCAATCCACTTAGTGAAGTAGTCTGTGGCTGTTAAAATCCATCTATGTTGCCCTGAAGAAGGGGGATGAATTTCTCCAATAAAATCTAACCCCCATTGTTGAAAAGGTCTTTCTGTGGAAATTGGTTTTAAAGGTAGAGGTAACAACTTTCTTTTACCCTCAAATATCTGACATTTATGACAAGTTGTTACAAATTTCTTAACATCAGAGAATAAAGTTGGCCAGTAAAAACCAGCCCTTAAGATTTTGTCTGCAGTAGATTTCCAGTAGAGATGTCCTCCACAATCCCCTGCATGAAATTCATTAAGTACTTTATCAACTTCATCTTTTAAGAGACAATTCAATAAAATTTCTTCATGATTTTTCCAAAATAAAGTGCTATCTAAAATACAATATTTCAAAGATGTCATTTTTAAAAATCTTCTTTTTGTTCTGGACAACCCTGGAGGAGCTTGCAGGTTTAATAAAACATGAATTATATCAGAGTACCAGGGTGAATCTAAGAAAGCTTGACTGATCTGAGGAGTCGCCATCTCCTGTTCGTTATCCAGTTCATTAATGTCTAAGGCTTGGCAATTGGTTTCTGTCATGAGTTGTGCTAAGCCTTGGCCTTTTATAAGTTTTGTTGGTTTAATCTCAATATCATATTCCAAAATGGTAGCTATCCACTTACCTCGTTTACCTTCAATGCCATCTTGAGTCAAAATGTCTTTAACCACTGCATTAGGCACATATGCTATCACATGAGAATATAAAATGTAAACTTTGAAATCTTTGATTGCTTTTACCAAGGCAAAAGCTTGTTTTTCCATAATATTGTATTTAAGAGATGCATCCCTCAGTGCTTTACTAAAAAATGCTATTGGTTTTTCACACCCTTGGTCATCTTTTTGAAGTAAAACAGCTGCAACAGTATGTTCAGAAGCAAATGAAAAAATAATGAAGTCTCTATCAAATTTAGGACTTGTTAGAACTGGTGTCCTCGTTAAAGCCATTTTAATTTCCTCGAATGATTGTTTAGCTTCTACGGTCCAGTCAATGCTTGAATCTTTCCTCAACATGTTAGTCAGTAATCTAAGTAACTCTGCTAGACTAGAAATAAATCTTCTTAAGAAATTAATTTTCCCTATGAATGCTTGCAATTCTTTTATGTTTCTGGGGTGGGGTATTTGCAAAATTGCTTGAATTCTTTCTGGATCAATCCTAATGCCATCTTTAGAAATAATGTGTCCTAAGAGCTTTCCTTCTTCCAAACCAAACAATGACTTTTTAGGGTTTAAAGAAATTCCATATTTTCTGCATTTTATAAATACTTGTCTCAAATGATCTAAATGATCTAGATCTGTTTTAGAAAATACAGTTAAATCATCTAAATAAATAACCAGAAAATCATGTATCTCTTTAGCAAAAGCAATGTCCATTGCTCTTTGAAATGTAGCTCCTGCATTCTTGAGCCCAAATGGCATTTTGACATATTTAAACGTACCCCATGGTGTTGTAAATGCTGTTTTATCCTGATCATCAGGATGAACCAAAATCTGGTTGTACCCTGAGAATCCGTCCAATAAAGATATCCTTGAAGATCCAACTACCCTCTGAAGAATATGGTCCATTTTTGGTAAAGGATAGTTGTCTTTTAAAGAAACTTTATTCAAATTTCTTAGATCAACACACAGTCTAATTTCTCCTGTCTTTTTCCTTGTTGGTACTAGGTTTGAAACCCATTCTGAAAATCTGATAGGAGCTATAATCCCTGCTTCATACATTCTCTTGATCTCCTTTTCAATTGAAGGTAATAAAACAGGATTTATTCTCCTAAGCTTTTGTCTAAAAGGTTTCTGAACAGGTTTCAAAGGTATAGTGTGTTGGATAATAGATGTATCATAGGATTTGAGGTCTTCATAACTCCAGGCGAAAACATCCTGGAATTCTTTTAATAGTTCAACATATTTAGACCTCTGATCTTTCGGAAGAGACTTGGACAACTTGACCATTTTGGGATTTTCTGGGGTTCCTAAGTTGCAGTCTTCCATATCAGCCTTTACAGGCTCCATTTTGGGTCGAAATGGAATATCATTTGAGTCAAACAGATCCTCCAAAGGAGTTAATCCTTTAGGCAAATGATTATCTTTTAAATTGATGATTTCTGTCTCATCTTCTATGATCTCATCAAATTCCATATGATTCAGAATTTGCAAATCCTTTTCAGTGAATGTGGTCGGATGTAACATATGAATTGCATTTTTTCCTGAAATTTCTATTTTTTGTTCTTTTTCTTGATCGAATTCATCAATCGTTATATCCTCATCTATATTGCAGTTAGAAAACTCATTCTGAAGTGTCAAAAAATTATTGATTTGGTTGTTATTCACAAATACTTGCCAATTTAAAAGATTGTCTGGTATTGCAGGCCTATGCCTAATCTCAGCTGAAAACTGATGATTGGGATCAAAATGTAACTTACATGTACTGGCAAACATTGCTAAACTGTGAGCATGCAAGTTTTGTTTCCTGGGAATCTTAGCAAGTTGGGCTTGTAGAAATGTGTTAAGGATTTCCACAACTGTCTCTCTGTATTGTTTCAGTCTCAGATCTTTTGTTAAACATTCTCCTTTAATCTGTTGAATGATTAGTTCAGAGTCTCCTACGATTGATATCCTAATAGCCCCTAACTTCTTGACCTGTTTAAGCCCTAATAAAAGAGCTTCATACTCTGCCATGTTATTAGTGCATTTGAAATTCAACCTATAAGCATGACCTTCTGCATAATTATTCTCAACATTATGTAACCAAATACCAGCTCCTGCCCCTAGTCTGTTTACTGAGCCATCAAACTCTAATTGCCATAGAATTTCATGTTCATAATCTTCATCAATTGTTTTAAAGTGTTTCTTGACAGGAGCTAGTTGTTTATTTTCTTCAGGTATTTCTTGATCATCTAGTGTTTCTTTGTTTTCAGAGATTTCTTTAATTTTAACAGTGGTTTTGTTTATGATTTCCCTTTCTGGAGCTTCTATTTCAGTTGGGAGATCTAATTCAGCATTGTATAAAATAAAAGAATCCATATCAGAATGTACAGAGTAAACAGGGAAGTTTTCAGGCTTCTCCTGGCTGCTAACCAAGTACTTCATCAAGGTTTCTCTATATAACCTCTTAGGCTGACCAAATACTGAAATAGTTGCATATGACATGTCTAGTTGAATAGACCCTCCGAGTTTAGCACCCCAAGATCTAGACAATAGCATACCATATTTAGGTGGAATATCAGCAACTACTATGTCCATTAAAACAGACTTAGCAGGGTATTGTACCAAAGTAACACATAGATCTTTGATCAGACCTAAACATTTTACCTGACTAGAATCAAAAGAGAACAAATCTTTGTATGGTCTGGTAATATCTAGATTCAATCTTTCCATTACTGCTTTTGGCATCAAATTGTGAGATGCTCCAGAATCCAACATTGCATTATGGAGTATCTTGTCATGTACATTCAGGCTTACATAAAATGGAGGAGTTCCTCCATTTTCTGGTTTTCCATTCACCTCAGGTCCAAAAAGAAGTTTGGGTTGATCATCAAGAATATTCACTGAATCATCCAATCCAGAAATATTAATGTTTAGGGATTTGGTTATCTGACTCCTATAGACATCATGTTTAGCCAGTTCTGATAAAGGAACAGCTATCTTGAGTTTACCTATTTCAGCCTCTAGATTAAAAGGTTTTTCTGTTTGAGTTTTAGTGTTTTGTACAGTTGGGTTTTCTCCGATTTTTGGGTCTTCAATTTTCTCTTTTTCATGAATGAAGTTTTGTTTTGAAGATATTTCTGGATTAACTTCTACTGTCTCTTCTACATTTCCCACAGGAGGAAAGGTAGTAGATTGTTGTTTACTGATTGGTTGGTTGTCAGAGACATCTTCGATTATTGGATTTGGAGGGTTGGGAGTTATCCTAGACAAAATTTGTACAGGGGAAATGTTTTGTACAGGAGGGATGTTTTGCTTACCTTTGACATTTTGTTTTGCATTTTTATGTTTGGTATTCTCTGGTACATTAATCTGTCTAGTTCTCAAGTTGTATTGTTTATGGACCTCATAGATTGCTGTGTCATAGCCTTCCTTAAAATCAAAAGTCTCACCTGAATGAGTCTGGAATGTTTCAAGGATATGATTTTCTTGATCATCCTGGGATAAAAAGACTTCTGGTTCATTTTCATCTCCAGTCACATTGTTTATTTCTACATCTTCTGTAGGTTCTTCAGAAGTTGAACCTTCGACAAAGTTTTCTTGGAAAGGTGGCCTAATGTTTTGATCAGGGACATTCTTTCCACTATTTTGACCCGCATTTCTCCAAAATCAGTTTTTGCAACATTCATCACGTTGAGAAGATTTTCTTCAATGGTTTCTACCGTCCCCTAATCTTTCCACCGTTGAAGGATTACATCCAGCTTTTCAAAAAGCTTCTAAGGTTCTTCATTCAGTAGGCGCTCCCGGAAACGAGTTCGGTTTCTTTTTTCAATCAGATTTGCTTCTACACTCACCACTATACTCTGCATTTCCTCTAATGTTTGAGGAGCTCTTTCCCTGAGGGAGTAAGCTATATCAGAGTCAAAACCATCTGGAAATTTAACCAACACGTTGTTAGGGGGAGGTCTTAGGTTTAGAGGAACTGCATTGTATGATTCATTAAATCTTATGATGTAATCTTGTACGGTTTCGTTTGGTCTTCTTCTTAATTTTTCAAATTCTGAAAGGATTTGAAGAGGATCCTTCTTTTTCTCCCATCGGTTTAGAAATTCTCTATATAAAGCTTCTAAATCAGCAATGCTGTTCGGGTTAAGAGCCCTAAACCAAGTTCTAACTTCTCCAGTAAGGCTCTGAACGAAAATTCTCATTCGGATATTATCAGTATCAATCTCATAAAACTCAAAGTAGTCTGTCATTCTTTTGGTGTGTTGATGAGCTGTGTAAGTGCCTGATCCATCAAAAGGTGTGATCTTACTTTGGTAGTCCTGAGGTAAAGCTGGGGGGTTGGCTGGTAACTGTAAAGGGGCATATCGATTAGCCATTGGAAGATAAAGTGGAGTGACAGGAGTCGATGGTATGGGAGGAGGAGATAGAGGCCTAACAGGAGGAGATGGAGGTCTAACAGGAGGAGATGGAGGTCTAAAAGGTGTTTGAAAAGTTTGAGAAAAAGTAACTGAGCTTGGGGATGCTTCAGTAATCACAGAAATGTTTGAATCTTCTTCAAAGGTTCGCTCAGACTGAATGGAGTTATGCAATTCTTTGTTAAGATGATGTGAAACAAATCGGTATTGCAAATCCTCAAAGAACAATGGATCTGGAACTAATCTAGATAATTCAGTCTCAGAAAAATTCACAAACAAAGATGTTTCGAATCGTGCATCAAAAGGAATGTCATCAATATAAATAATTTTCACAGGACAAGATGCAGATCTAGAAAGTGGTCTAGAACTTCCTGTACTCTCCTGACTTCCTCTCTCAGAACTTTCTTGACTTCCTTGTCTTCTAAGAATTCTAGGAATCAGATTTGGATTTTCAAATATTGGTGGTGGATTAGGGTCAGGGTTTGCCCTAGTATGTCGAATCCTTTCTGAAGCCAGTTTTCTTAGACTTTATGTTTTTGAATTTTTTATTTTAATTGAAAAATAAATACAACTTCTACAAATTATTTTAAGAAATAATGGTATGTGATTAAGATTTCCTCAAAGATTTGTTTAAACTAGAGGATCTGATTGGAAAATTTGAAACTAAGATTCAATATATAAGCTAAATCAGAGATAGACTGAAGCAGCTTTTATTTACTTTTGCAATTGCAGAGCAAAAGCAATTTCAAAGGCTACCTGGCTGATCTTCAGACTCTGTCTATAGCTTATATTTGATCAATATTAATAAGTAAAAATGATTGAGTTCCCCAGTGGAGTCGCCACTATGTTATCACTCAGGTTTTCCTAGAAGTTGTGTAAGAGGAAAGTATACCCGAGGTAACCACAAACCAACCTTTTAGATGCAGAATCTAGCCAATCTGCATCCAGAGAGGGCTCTCTCTTTATGATTTATCTTTGTTCTTGGAAGGTTTTAGGCTAGTTATAGTTTCAAAGTTTGTTTTGGGAAAATGGTGGAATCCAAAAACTAAGGGCAAGGTTGAGAGCTTTCAGTCCATTGGGCTATGGAGTCAAAGGATGGCTTTACTGGATTTCTATTCTAAACACAAGATGGTATTACAGGGCAAGATAGCTAGACAGAGAACAATCCTTAAAATTTAAAGTGGATGGATGATCTTGAAGGGATGAAAGGCAGCTAAGAATCTTTCACCATATTCAAGAGAAAGAAGAGAAATGACTACAAGCAAAGAGCAATGAAGGATTCTTTGTTACAGTAATCAACAATGTTTAAATCAGCAAAACATGAGAAATTAAGAATTCATGCTTATAACTAATCCAGAAGAAAACATCAAGAATAATCACATTTGAAAACAGAGTACAATTAAGCAAATTCTGTTTCAATCCTTTATGTAAACTATTCAGAAACGGATATGATGATAGTATAAACTAATATAAAATTCAAACACAAGGGTTGGAAAACTTATTGAACTGTAGTCCAACACATGAATCCTGCAACAATTCCAGTGCTTCAAAATGTCATCCAGTAAGCCACAAGTAAATTTGTCCAAAAGCTTTTTATTCCGAAAACCTCAATGTTACAGCAGAGTAATAGAATCCACCCTCAACACTCTCTTTGAGGGTTTATTTATACACAAAATAATCTAAAACAATCTTACACTAACTTAGCCAATAATCTAGGCTGACTTAAAGCATATTTTACAAACAAACAAGAGACACACGGTCTCATGGATAGAATAATGTGCAACTGTTGATGTGCTGTTCCTTTTTCCGTGGATGTGCTGGAGGGAGGTGCTAAAATAGGCTCTGCGCTGTCCCTTTGCAGTATTCTTTTAGCTTGTCGAACACTCTTTATTCTCACGGATACTCTTTAACCTTTCATCTGATACTCTTTCATCTGTTTTCCTGTTTTTACCATTTACTTGATAGTAAAGATAAATTTTCCTCCTGAAAGCAACTTTTATAGAACCTCTAACATTTCCTGCCACCATTGATCATCTGGTATCATCGTTCTTCTGAGCTTTCTCAAAGTTTCATCTGCTTCAGTAAGTTTATAAAACGTGGGCTCATTCGGAAATAGATATTTTATTTCATGCTCCAGATGAAATAAATTCCTCACTTTGTCATAAATACTTTTCCCAGTAGGTAATGCAGGTTCTGATGAGCTAGTAGAACCTACTGCTGCATTTTTAGCATGAGCCTTTATTCTCTTCTCATAGGTTTCCAAGTCTACTATTTGATCTTCTGTGAGCATGGGACTTGGTAACCCACTATCTAGCAGAGCTTGAAACTTTTCTCTGAAATTGTTGATGTCAACTAAAATGTCTGTGCATTTCCTTTCCAAATTTTGCATGAAAGTCCTCTTGGTGAAAACTCTTTTTGCTTCCAAAACTGCACCTGTCCTGTCATCAATTCCTAACAATGAAAGCTGTTGTTTTGTTCTAGAATTCAAAAATTGAATGAGCTGAGTAGCCTGTTCAGGCCTGCCTCTCAATTCATTCCTAGTTCTATTTATTTCTTCTTGAGCCACCTTGACTAACTCATTTTGCTCAAAAATGGCTTGAATAGAGGGCCAAATACCCTTTATTAATTCAATGATGTTTCCCCAAAGAATGTCATTTATTTCGTTCAGAGGCTTTTCCAATGAAAGATCCTTTTCCAAAGCCTGAACCAATTTCTCCAACCTTTTTATCTCCCTGATGTTGTCAGCAGCTGTCTTTTTAGATGTGTAATATTTTTCCTCCATTTTTGTCAACTGCAATTTTGTTTCTTGGAGCTCTGTGACCTTCAGCTGCAAACTCTCCATCTGTTTTATTAAGTCTTCAGAATTCAAATTAGAAGTGTTTACTTGAGGTGGTTGTTCCTGCTGCCCTGTAGTTGTAGCACCTGTTGTTAAAGTCTGTTTGATCATTTCCTGTTCCTGCAAGGCTTTTTCCAATTCCTTCTCTGTTTCATTTAGTCGCTCAGTCATATTCAAGAGCAACTCCATCATTTCTTCCTGTGAATTTCCTTTCATAACTTCCTGTGTCTGAGGGTGCCTAGAGGCTGGTAATTTTAGCTGTTTTCTGAGTGCAGCTATATCATCCTCTTTCTTCTTTACCAATGCCTCAATCCCTTTAATGTCTTTGGGATTGTGACCCAAACCAATGATTATCTCTTCTAGAGACTTTATTCTATTATCCTTGGCCTGTGAGGAGGCCTTCTCAATCTTCAATTGTACAGTAGTGTTATTCAAAGAATCTTGCAGTGTTAAAGCTGCCATGGCTTTGTTGGTGAGAGTAGAATAAACCATTTCCCCTGTTTGTCTATGAAGCTCTATCTGATCCAGGGGATGGATATCTTTTGCTAACACTTCAAAATTTGATCTGATGTAATCTGCTGCTGAAGTTGGCTTTGGCACCTTTGCTTTGAAGTGGCTCATTAGCATTTTACCTTGTGATAAGTCAAATGCTGACATCAACCTTTCTTGATTTTGAGGAGCCATTTTCATGTACTGATCATATACCTTCATTTTCAATGGTTCATTCTTGTTTTTGATATTGATGAAGGTTCTTTTAATGTCTCCAGTATCTGTCTTTGGCGGCCTGAAAGAAGATACTTCAGTGCTTAATTGTTTCTGCAAGGCTTTCCCTTTCTGGCTTATGGTTGTTTCACTTGCTGTGCCAGTTTGCTGACTATCTTCTCTACCATCATCAAATACTTCATCTATAATTTCTACCTCTGGAGGTGGATCTGATTTGTGTTTCTTTGTTTGATAAACCTGTGAAGCTCCTTTTGAAGGTGCGGTATCTGGAGCTGGTCTCTTCTTCCCTATTTCTACATTCAATGGAGTTTGCATTTCTGGGCCTTGGATGTGTATTGCTGGTGTGGGAGAGGCCTGAGGTTGCTCTGGTGCTTTGGAACTCTGTGGTTTTTCTGCCATGACCCAGGTTTCAATGACCTGAACTACAGGTTCTTTTCCTTTACCTTTGGGTTTTGTTGCTACTGATGGACTATCTTCCTGTATTGCTTGATCTAAAGTGGCTGCTGAAGATGTGCCAATGGAGGGTACCTGCATTTGATCATACGTTTCTAGGTCAAAATTCTTCTCAACATCCTTCATCATTTTATTCAATTTTTCAGCTCCACTTTCCTCTTCAACAAGTGTTCCTTTAATCCATTCATCTTGATTTGCATATTGTTCTAAATCAGGAATCTTGTGGTGTACATAAGGAGATGACTTATTCTTTAATCTTTTTTCACAAATGAAACCAAAGGGGTCATAAGGGACCCAACGGAAAGATGTCTGGAACTTTTTCTCTAATAGATTTTCTGCTTCTCTCTCAGCTTCCCTAGAATTACAGATGAAAGGACCTAATTGGCTTTTGATCCTTAACTGAGCTTTCTTTTTTACATTGCAAAAATGAATAACATCGGAATTGTTCATTTGCCTGAAGTATTCCAAGGCAAAAATCCTCATTGGTACATATTTGGGTAACTTGAATGGATGTAATTCACATCCATAAATCCTTATGACTGTATGGTTTTGATACAAGTACCAATCCCCAACTTTATAAATCTTTGACAGTTGCAAGGTCTTTCTAATTTCAGTACTGAGTCTTGGGGGAAAAATTCCTGTTAATAAAGTTGTTGCAGGATGTACAAACTGATCAATGAATTCTGAATAGGAGTAGGGAGAATCAGAGGAAAAATGAATGATGGGGGACCAAAAAATGACAGACCTGGGATTTCCCTTAGCATCAAGTTTTTGAACGGGGAAAGGGAACCTGTCTGACTGATAATAGATCATGAGATGATAGATAACTGAGGAGTACTTAAAAACTTTTGCAGTATCTAGCCTTAAGAATTGATCATGGATTTAATTACAGAAGGAAGTATTAATCATATTTAATTCAGAGGCTGCCTGTAGTAATGGAAGTAAAGCCAGTTATTTCATCTATATTACCGCCGGTGTTGAACTCTTAAGACAAAAGATATTATATTAACAATAAGCTTCCCAATGTATTGAAGTATAAAAACTTAGGGGTGACTTTATGGAGTGATGTCATGAATAATTAAAGTACTGACACATGGATTTTAACCTTTCAGGGGTTAATTGTCTGGTTTTCTCAATCAATCCTTCCATGGATAATGGTGTTAATTCTTCATCTGGCTCAAATTTCAACATGGCATTGATGGCCTGAGGTGTGATAGGAAACAAAATACTTTGATCAAGAGCTAATACAGCTCTCTGTGCAGGATCATAGTTTGCATGACAGTAATGAATAATTTCGGGGAAAATGTGAACTGAAGGAATAAGGTACCTTGGGAGATTGGATTCCCACAACCCTATAAGATCATGCCCTTTTGAGTATTCGTCTCTGCAGCGACAGAAACTCAATCGGGGGTTTTCATCAAAATGCAGGTCTTTGATTTGGAAATCTTCATCTATCAGAGGTAAATAGTCCAATTCTCGGTGAGGAGCATTCAATGGGGTGATGTTCAGAGCTGTGGGGACCTCCATTTTGGTTCTTGTGGATTCAAAATGGAGGTTTTTGTTTTTTCTTACAGACCGAACGGGATTTTTGAAATGGAGGAAATTGGACAATTTCGCAGGTTTGGGGGGCGAATTCACAGGTTAAAAATCTTCAGGGAGGACTTAGCAACGATTTTTTAACCATTTTTCAGAGAAGAAACAAAGGAAACCAAGTTTGACTTGCAGTCGGGCGCAAAATGATAAATACCTGTTTTTAGGCGGAACTGGTTCTTTTAACAGGTAATGAGCAATGGCGGGGACGTTCTTCAACATGGGCGCAGCAGAATTTTGGGGCGAAATGGTCAATTATAGCGGAAATTTCGAAAATCGCAGCGGGAGCAACGTTCTTCTCAGAATAATGAAAATGACTAAAAAACACGAAAAAATGGCTTCTTTACTAGTTAAAAGGTTTTTTTTGTTTTTTTCGAGGTGTGACGTCATGGTAGTACGGGATGACGTGGGGAAGTGGGGCCGGCGGTATGCGGTAAGTGGTAAGTGGTGAGCCCGCACCGCTTATGGACGAGGGCGGTAAAAGTCGCGAAGGCAGCGATTCCACAGAGCATTTGCCACGTGGAAGTCTGACTTTTCAAAAACCACCCATCCCCCGCTGGTTAACATGCTGGCAAGGGATGGGCAGCGGAATTAATAATGACCGTTGATCTATGAATGGGTGATCCGACGGCTGAAGGGATGGGGAACATGCGGAGGTTTCAAAGGTGGGCCCGTCGGGTTTTTTAAAAGGTTTTAACGCGTAATGTAATCACCCCGGGGAGATTTTAATAGGCGGAGAAGGTTGTTAATTAGTCCAGATGACTAATTAATCCCATGTGGATAATGAACAGGGTTGCGGCGGGGTTTGCTTAAGCAAAATGCCACGTGGATGTCTGACTACGGTGGCGCAAAACTTTCGCAAAGTTTTATTAATGTTTTTGGTGTTAAACACACATATTGTATGTCTAACATTTATATATATATTTTTTATTATATGATGAATCAATTAATACAATTATTTCACCATAGGGGCGGGATTTATGTTATAAAGGTATATTTAACCAAAGGGTGTATAAAGCGGGGTTTTTATTTTCAATGTGCGGGAATATAATACACTTTGGTTAAACATTATAATAAATGGGTTTTGGGGATATTTATAGAAAAGGGAGTTATATACCTAGGAAAAGGTATTTTATTTAGGGATTTAATACAATAGAGTTAAATGTTAATATGGTAAAGGACAAGGAAAATCAAAACATCTTTGTACATCCAAGAAAGTGATAACTTGTGAAGTAAATTGCAACATTTTATCTTCAACACTTAACTTAGAATAACAAGTTATTTTGAGGAATTTTTATGGATTTTTGCATCAGTTTCCTAAGTAAAATAGGATTTTACTTAGGAAAAAGTTAAAGATGGAGGGTAACAATGATGAATTATTTCAAGTATTTAGGTCTTTTTGATCAGTAGGCCGAGGGTCCGATCCCTCCAGAAGTCAAGGAAATGCCTTGAGCCCTTTTGATCTCCAAATACCTTAGTACTTTGGGGGGAAATTAGTAAAACTCTTGAGGGGAAAGTGATGAGGGAAGTTAATGAGTTTGATTTTGCTTGCTGTGATTTTCCAGTGTATTTCCTGCTTTAGTACTTGTGATGAAAGTAAAGGATCAAAAACATGTAGCAACATCATTCATCAGATAACACTTTGCAGCACCATCTACCTACCCTATCTACTTAACACTACCATTTTCTCTTCTTTATTAGGGTGCATTTGGACTTGCAAACCCTTATCAATCTTTTTATTTTTACATGAGAAATCTATCTATTTCTACCCTTATTACATCCAAGGGCTCAGATTAAACTGTTGAGCACCTTTTATTATCTCTACCTATCTACTTATCTGCCAATATTTAACTGTTTGGTCAGATATTTATTCTCTAATCTACAACATGAAATTGAAATATGAGTAAGCCAAGTTTAAACAGTTTGACTTATTCATGAATTGTGGCAAAGATTTGACAAGCTGCACACAATTGCTTTATTACAAAAATGAAATAGTAGTGGCATTTGGATTTGCACACTTTCCTTGGTCAATTTTTTGTTTGGGGTTCATTTCTTTCACTTTTTTGACCATATTTATTCTTTTTACCCTTTGATCTTCTTTTAGGGTATACCCTCTTTACATTTTTTAAATTTTTTGATTTTTTGGTTTTCTTAGGAATATGGAACACCTTTGCTCAAGAAGGAAAGTTTGAACATATTCCAGAGTTCACACAAGACAATCATGAAATATGAAACCTATTGGTATAGGAGGCTAACACGTGGACGTATCCAAAACGTAGATCGTTTAGACTACTCTGAATTAATTCGTATGCACGTCCCTTTCAAATTCAAATTAATGCATATACATCCATGGTCATGCAGAGCATGTACCGGGGATGAAGAGGTACATTATATGTATGGATGGTTGGGTGTCTTGATGGTCGAATAACATCGGAAATATTTGTTGCCAATTTTTTTCCATATTCCTTTTTTAAAAGTCAATATCCTTCTTACTGTAAAGATCTTTGTTCATGGTATTCGTAAGGATTTTTTTTTTAAAGGGGTGATTGAAATGTTTATTAAAGGTGCATGAAATTTCTTAAAGGGGATGTGGGTATTGTTTCAAACAAACTAATTTTTTAAAAAGGAGCTTTGTTCTTAGTTCCTTTTTCTTAAAGAAAAAGGACATTCTCGTGTTTGAGTGGTGGAATTTTTTATATTTGAGTATTTATTATCAAATTCTCCATAAAAGTATTGGATAATATGACCAGGTTGAAAGTGAAGTGTTTCATCCCACCACTATTTTTTATAATGCTTCAAAGGTGAATTTATTTTGGATTTTTAAGACATTTTGATCTATGTTGTTATTGTTGGTGAGTCAATTTGTTTGTTGATATGTAGTTAGTTATTGTTTAACAAATGGGAAAAGTCAAGAAGTTAAGAAAGTCAAAGCAACAATAAGAGTTGTTTCAGATCTATTTGAACGAATTGGAAGACAAAAGGAAAAAACATTCATAAAAGCATGTATAGATGACAATCTCTTCCCCTTATGATAGATGAAAAAACAACCAAGGAGGCTTTGGTACCCTTGAGAGGAATGTTGGTGTAAGGGGGAGCGTTCAAGTTGAAGATAAAGGTGGATCTATAACAACACATCTACAATGAGATGAAGATTTTTGTGAATCTGACTTCAAAGTGGATGACAATGATGATGGTTTGTTACCAACTGCAGAGAAAGAGCGCATAGCTTCTCGTGAATCCCACTACGTACAACCATGAGTGGATGATGATTTGGTGAATCTAGCAACACTATTTGTTGATGACAATGAAGCTACCATTGAAGAAACAACCATTACAGTGAATCATACAATTCAATTTGTTGATGTTCAGTTTGAAGAAGACCAAATGACTTATGATCAATGGTTGCATATGATGCAACAAAAACGTCTTATTGATCAAATATTATTTGGTGAGAGAAGCCCACTTGGGTCTGAAAACCCAATGCAAGACAATCTCTTTGAAGCAACCAAGGTTTATAAAGAAATGGAAGTGATAGAGGCAAAGAAAGAAATGCATAAAGAGAAAGCTTTGATTGAAGAGAGAAAGAACATAATCAATATGATTTTGCAGATGTTGTTCAATTGACCATTGACTTCTAGTGTGTAGGTACACATGACAATTATGAAGAAGAGTTAAAGTTCCTTGAAGCATGGCTTGCAAAACCATGTTTTGATAAAGTCTGCATAGAAGTTGCAGAAATGAATGTTGAAGACAACATGGATGATGAAAACATTAATGATATTTTCATGAAGTGGCATCCTGAAGAGATGAATTTTTATTATGGAATTATGTTGCAGCAAAATATTGATGATGAAAATCACACAACCGAATATGACATGTGGTAGCAGTCTACATACAATATGTTTTTTTAAGAAGTCAAGGACATGCTTAGACAACCTAGAATAATGGAAGAGTTGCACTCACAAATGAAGAATCTGAAATTTGAAGCCTACAAAAAAAAAAAAAAAAAAGTCAAAACAATTTAGAGGCTACAAGATTTGGAAGAAAAGGAAAAAGAAAAGGAAATTTGGTTGATATCATTTTTTTTAAATTGTAAGCCTAGCTGAGACATAGACCATCAAACATCTTAGTTTAAATTTTTGTGGTTGTAATTAAGGGGGAGTGTTGGAGAATCTAATTCCAACCACCTGTTAGGTGTCATAACTATCCATCCAAGTGTCACAATCAATTATAGTTTAGTCGAGTTCAATTGAGTTCTAGTTCAGTCATTTATTGGTGATGTCTCCTATGTAATCTATTTTACTATTATTTAGTAAAGAGATTTGTGGCTTTTGCTCCACAATTTTCATTCTCTAACACAAACTAGAATGGTACAAACTTGTTCCTTGTGCACATTACTATTTTTTTGGAAAAAATGTAGATATTATAATATAATAGTGATATATAAACAAAAACCATAGATTTTTAATAAATCCACACAGAATAAAATTTAGGTACTTCACTAAATATAATAATAGTGATATATAAACATGAACCCTATATTTTTAATAAATCTACAGGGAACAAAATTTAGGTGCTGCACTTAGTTCACTAGAAAATAAGCCAAGTTTTTATTATGTTATCAATAATTTTTTTAGTATTTTTATACTTTCTAGATTGATCTAAAGGAATTTTGCAATGCATTCATCATACATTACATGAAAATACTATGGAAAAAACCATAGGTCACTAAAACCCAGAGCTAATGATAAACCCATCATATCACATTAATTTTATGATTAGCCCAAGTTCACCCTAATTACCCTACTTCTTAAATTTGACATGGGGAGATTAACTTGGTCCCAATATATTTTTTCACTTCCATTTAAACTAGTTACCATCCATTTAAATACATGGTAACTAGTTAGTGGGTCCACTAGTTTTCTATCACATTTTTTTAGTACATTTTTCATACACCATCTTCTCACCAAACTGGCATATGAATACACCTGCTACCCTCATACTTATCCAAGTGGTCCATTGCACAACTTGATCATACATAACTCCATGGACCACCACACTCAACATATATGTTTGATTAATAGGCCTTACAGGTAACATATTCAAGTGACTAATTTCATAACTTGATCCTCTATCCTCTCTATGCACGAGAGGGACGACATCATATGCTATGCAACTACAACATGTATATCTAAATAATAGGTGATCCAAAATGGATTCAATTTTGCCTCCAAATTAAAGTCTTCAAATGCAGATGAAAATAGGATCAAGTTGAAGTGCTCATCGATAGGATTCCAATGGTGTGAACGACACGTAAAACCGAGTTCGTATGAAGAAGATGTGGCCAGTCAAAGTTTATGACAAATTAGGGCAAAATGACAAAAAGTCAAAGTCAACGATCAACGGTCAAGTCAACAGTCAGGATGATGTCAGCAGGACACGTGTCTTCCCGGGAATACACCACATGTCCAGGGTGATGTCAGCAGATCAGTGATGTGTCAGAGTTTGATTGGTTGGAATGAGCCAATCCGAGGCTGACACGTGGCAACCCAAACTTTGCCCAATATGGCCTCATTTCCAAAATTTTGGGGATCAGGGAGGATCGAACCCTTGACCTCCCGGAATGCCAACGTTTTTGCTGGCGTTCGCTCATCGGATGAGCTACCATTTCATTTTTTATTAAATGGAAAGATTGCGTATTTAATTGTGTATTGGATCTACCACCAGAAAAGGGCCGGATGGTCGGGGTCAACCCCACGACCGCCAGATCCCTTAACATTAAAGAACCACATATATATTAACATATATATGTTTCCATATATAACATAACGGACCGGATAGATGACGGAAGGGTCGGGCGGGGGTTTCGAACCGCCAACCCACCAAAACACATATATACAACGCCTTCACAACAAGTGCGATGACCAGGAGGCCGAGCGGTGGAGCTTGGTAAACCAAGCCATCGAAAACTTATTTAACTCAATGCAGAGCTGAACCAACCCAAAACCACCAGCGCGTAGTCCGAGGTGGTTTTTATGCATGAAAGGTGGTTTTCTTAAAGGCAAATGTGGTTTTGAATTTCTCGAGGGGGTCTGGAGGTCACAGTGGCGGAATATAGGCAAGTTTATACTCGTTTTACTCGAAATTTCGAGCCCGTCACAATGGTGAGGTCCATTTTCTCATTTGAGCTTCTGTTTTTGAGCTCATACCTGTAAAATAATTTTGAAGACAAAATAAAGCGGTCAACACTGGAAGCTAAGGACTTGGAGACGTAGCTAAGAAGTCTGGTGAACTCCGTTATTAAATTTTTGTAGTGTTGATGTGTTTGAATTGTTTCCATTTGCTTATGTTGTTTATGTTATTCGAAAACTTATCGATCTATTGCACTAAGTAACATAAGCTGCTCACATAGACGTCAATAATACCTTTTTAATAAAACATATTAAGCGGTATCAGAGCTTAAGGTTAATTTTTAAAGGTTTGACAATGTCATGTGAAGATTTGAATGTTTACTAGGTCAAAGTTCAAACGAGGAGAAGGAGAACTTGTTGAAGCAAATCCAGAGATTGGAAGGGCATTTTCACAAAAGAAGATTACGGAAGAACACATATTTGGATCAGAGGCTCAATTCTTGGACAACTTCATGACAATACGTTCGATGGTAGAAGAGATGTATAATGAGTTTAAAAAGGGAAAAGGTGAAGGCACTTCATCACCTAAACCAGAAAAATAATCGGGGGAAAATCCTCCTTCATTACCTCCACCATCTCCTCCATCATCACCATCATCGCCATCATCGTTTTCTTCTCATAAATCTAGTTCTTCTAAAAATAAGAAGAAGAAGAAATCCTCTTTGATCAAATTAGATGTAAAATTTGATTTGCCAATTTATGATGGTGAGCTTAACGCTGAAAAGCTTGATAATTGGATAAGCCAAATTGAAGTTTATTGCAGGGTACAAAAATTTGTTTCAGAAAGAAAGAAGATCCAACTTGCTAGCCTTCATCTTGGATGAACCGCACTTGTATGGTGGGAAGGCAAGACACAAGCAGATCTCCAAAAACATGGTAAAATCATTTCGACATGGAATGAATTTGTTTCTGCTATTAAAAAACAATTTTATCCTTTGGCTTATATGCAACACGGTATGATGAGTTGGCAAACATTGCGTTAGTTAAAGGGTCAAAGTGTGCAAAGTTACACTCAGGAATTTCATAAAAGAGCTTTGACACTAGGCATATCATTAGACTCACCAGAAACATTATTGAAATACATAGGTGGCTTACATAGTTATTTGAGGCATACCATACTGATGTTTAATCCGACTGGCTTAGATGATGTATCAATTCAAGCAACTCATCTAGAAGCTAGGGGTAAAAATGTATCTCATGATGTTGGAAAGTAATCTAAATCTACTGAAATCAAGAATAAATAAAAGAAGAAACAAAAATGGAAGGAAAAGAAAGCGAAGACTATAAACAAATAAAAGCCTACATGCACTCACTTTAAGAAACAAGGACACGATGAGGCACATTTCTGGACACTGCATCTAGAATTGAAGCCTAAGAAGTTTGAGACTAAAGAGCGAAAGAATGCTGCTACTATGCAAAAGGACTTGGGATCAGATTTAGGAGATGAAACAACAATTACAGCTACAAGTATAAAAGGTAAAAATTCTAAAGCATCTACAAGTACTTCTTTGCATTTTGTTGATAATGAAAATGATGAGAGGAAAAGAAATGAGCTATTTCATATTAGAGTTGTTTCCAAGCATACTAAAATTGATACTTTGTTTGATAATGGCTCTCAAGTTAATTTGATTGTTGAATCAATTGTAAAGAAATTGGGTATTGAAACTAAACCTCATAAAAAGCCATACCCATTGGGTTGGGTCTATGATAAAACTAAACTACAGGTTACGAAACAATGCAAACTTCGTTTTGCAATTGGATCAGAGTTTGTGGATGAGGTTGAATTAGATATAGTCCCATTAGATATATGTGGAATTGTACTAGGGAGTCCATACTTGTATGATAGAGATGTTGTCTTTTATCGAAGGGCAAATAAGTATCAAATCACTAAAGATGGAATCAAATATGTATTAAGAGCTCATAAACTCAAAGATAACTACTCTCTTATAAATTCGGGACAAATGAAAATAATTATAAATTCAAGTAAACAATTTTTACTTATGATTTTAAAAGCAAAGGATCTTGATAAATTCGATGCTTTTCAAGGCTATAATCCTAAACAGAAAGCAGATTTAGTTAAAGTTGTTTATGATTAATGATATTCTATTTCAAGAGCCTAAAGGGTTTCCTTCCAAGCGAAATATAGAACATGAGATTTATTTGCAGCCAGATGCTCCTCTTCCTAACATTAGAATGTATAGGTTATTAGCTCTAGAAAATGTAGAAATAAAGAAGCAGGTACAAGAATTGCTCGATCAAGGGTTTATTCGACCAAGCACTTCACCATGTGGATCGCCTATTGTGTTGGTACATAAGAAATATGGTTCATGGAGAATGTGCATTGATTTCCGAGCATTAAATAAAATAACAATAAATAATCATTATCCTCTTCCTCGCATTGACGATTTATTAGATCAGTTGAAAGATGCAATTTACTTCACTAAGTTAGACTTGCGAAGCAACTACCATCAGATCAGGGTTTCAGAACAAGATGTATGGGAGATTTCTTTCAAAACAAAGCAAGGACTCTATGAATGGATGGTTATGCCTTTCGGCTTGACCAATGCTCCAGCTACATTCATGCGTGTCATGAATTATTTTTTTAGGCCATTCATTGATGATTTTTTAATAGTCTACTTAGATGATATTCTTGTTTTTAGTAAGACATTGGATGAACAAATAAAGCATGTAAAGCAGGTTTTATATGTGTTAAAAAGATAAAATATCTATGTAAAACTATCAAAATGTGAATTTGGCAGGACATCTTTAAATTACTTGGGTTATATTGTAGGGGGTGGTGAATTGAAGATAGATCCCTCTAAGGTCGAAGTCATTGTAAATTGGCCTAAGCCCAAGACTGCTACAGAAGTTAGAAGTTTCTTAGGGGCAGCACAATACTTGGAGAAAGTTTATCACTAACTTTTCTTTGATTGCAGCTCCTCTACATGCTTTGAAAAGTGTGAAACATGTGTTTCAGTGGGGAGGCAAACATCAGAAATCCTTCGACACATTGAAAGAAAGGATCATTACAATGCCAGTACTAGCACTGCCAAATCTTCAACAGCCATTTGAGATCGAGACAGATGCAAGTGAATATGCCATGGGGGCAGTGTTGATGCAACACAGAAATCCTATATGCTTTCATTTTGAGACATTCACATCAGCAGCAGTTAACTATCCTACATACGATAAGGAATTATATGCATTAGTACAAAGTGTTAAAAAGTGGAAACATTACATGATGGGAACTGAAACAATCATTCATACAGATCATCAACCACTACAATATTTACACTCAAAAACTAAATTACAACAATCAAGACACTATCGTTGGATGGGTTTCTTACAACAATTTCATCTTGTAATCAGATATAAGAAAGGTATACATAATAAGGTTGCAAACATGTTATCAAGACCAATCATAAATGCATCCACAATTCTTAAGCATAATTCAATAATTCATGAAAGATATATTGAACAATATGCTCAAGACACAGATTTTAAGGATGTATATGCAACTTTAAGTCATTGCAAGCAGGTAGAAGAATTGGATTATTTCATAAAGGACAAACTCTTATATCATTTGGGAAAATTATGCATTACACAAACTGAAAGAGTGAATGTGATTCGAGAAGCACATACTTCTATAATTTCAGGTCACTTTGGTGTAAGTAAAACAATTGCAAAATTACAAAGATTCTGCTATTAGCCACGAATGAATGAAACAATTTCAAGTTATATTAAAGGATGTACTATGTGTGCTATAAGCAAGCCAAGTAACAGAAAATTAGGCTTGTACAATCCACTTCCAATTCCTTCTTGTCCTTGGGAAAGTTTATCCATAGATTTTGTTGGGGGATTGCCATTGTCTAGAAAAGGTCATGATTATTTGTATGTAGTTGTGGATAGGTTCAGTAAGATGTGTTTTTTGACACCATGTACTAAACAGGTCACAACTGAACAAACTGTAAAGTTGTTCTTTCAAAATGTATGGGTTCATTTTGGGTTACCCACCTCTATTGTATCTGATCAGGATTCTCGATTTGTTAGGAATTTTGGTTAAGTTTATGGGAAGTCATTGACACAAAGTAAAAGAATAGCACGAAATTTCATCCGCAAACCAACGGCCAGACATAAGTGGTAAATAGGACAATGGTACAGTTGCTTCGAGGTTATTGCAGCAAGCATCCTAAGCTTTGAGATGAGCATTTGTGTTATATGCAGCATGCTTACAACCATGTGAAACATTCTTCTACTCAAAGATCTATGTTTGAGACTTGTTTTGGTTTTGTACCAAAGTCTCCCTTGGATTTTTTCTTTGGTAAAGACATAACAGTTGATGGACACAACGATGTGGACAAAGCAACCAAGTTCATTGAACAGATCCAGGAAATTCACCAGGCAATACAGGAATAGCTGGAAAAGAGCCAACAAAAGTATAAAGCGAGGCACGACAAGCATCGAGTTGAGCATAGTTTTCAAGTTGGTGATCAAGTCTAGTTGTACATCAGCCAAGAAAGACTTCAAGGGGAAGGTAAAAAGTTGAAACCAATTAGATATGGTCCTTTCAAAATTCTTGACAAAATTTGTGAGAATTCTTTTCGCCTAGTTCTACCAGCTTATATGCAGATCTATTCCATCGTAAATGTTGAAAACTTGCTATTTTATAAGCCTTCATTGGTTGAAGATCCAAAAGAGAAAAGTCAGGTACCTTCCATTGAAGATTTTTCACAAAAGTATCTCAACGAGTTGCAGGAGGACACAATTCTCGATAGGAGGATAAGGAATTCGTGACGAGGAGATGTTGAGTATCTTCGAGTTGGCCTTAAAGGTACAAATCTAAGTAAAGCACGATGGATAGAAATTGGAAAAGTGAAGGAAACATATCCTCACTTACTTGACATCTAAAACCAACTTTTGGTGGTCCAAAAGCTTCCAGTTGGGATGAGTGATCCAAAATGGATTCAGTTTTGCCTCTAAATTAAAGTCTTCAAATGCAGATGAAAATAGGATCAAGTTGAAGTGCTCATTGTCAGCATTCCAATGGTGTGAACGGCGCATAAAATCGAGTTTGTATGAAGAAGATGTGGCCAGTCAAAGTTTATGACAAATTAAGGCAAAATGAAAAAAATTCAAAGTCAAAGTCAAAGTCAAAAGTAAAGTCAATGTTAAGGATGATGTCAACAGGACATGTGTCATCCCGGGAATACACCACATGTCCAGGGTGATGTCATTAGATCAGTGACGTGTTAGAGTTTTATTGGTTGGAACGGGCCAATTCGGGGCTGACACGTGGCAACCTGGATTTTGCCCAATATGGCCTCATTTACAAAATTTTAGGGATTAGGGAAGATCGAACCCCTGACCTCCCAAAATTCCAACGTTTTCGTCGGAGTCCGCTCACCGGATGAGCTACCGTGTCATTTTGTATTAAGTGAAAAGATTATGTATTTAATTGTGTATCGGATCTACCGCCGGAAAAGGGCCGGACGTTCGAGGTCAACCCCATGAATGCCAGATCCCTTAACATTAAAGCACCACATATATATTAACATATATATGTTTCCATATATAACATAACGGATCGAATAGATGATAGAAGGGTCGGGCATAGGTTTCGAACTGTCAACCCACCAAAACACATATATACAGCGCCTTCACAACAAGTGCGATGACCAGGAGGCCGAGCGGTGGAGCTTGGTAAACAAGGCCATCGAAAAATTATTTAACTTAGTGCAGAGCCGAACCAACCCAAAAAGACAAGCGCGTAGTTCGAGGTGGTTTTTATGCAGGGAAGGTGGTTTTCTTAAAGGCGAAGGTGGTTTTGAATTTCTCCAGGGGGTCTAGAGGACACAGTGGCGGAATATAGGCACGTTTATCCTCATTTTACTCGAAATTTCGAGACCGTCGCAATGGTGAGGTCCATTTTCTCATTTGAGCTTCTATTTTTGAGCTCATACCTGTAAAAGTGTTTTGAAGACAAAATAAAGCGGTGAGCACTGGAAGCTAAGGACCCGGAGACGTAGCCAGGAAGTCTGGTGAACTCCGTTATTAATTTTTTGCTGTGTTGATGTGTTTGAATGTGTTTTCATTTTCTTATTTGTTTACTAGTTATTCACAATCTTATCGATCTATTGCACTAAGTAACATGAGCTGCTCACATAGACGTCAACAATACCTTTTTAATAAAACAGATCAATAGGTCTTACAACAACTTTGGGAAATGCATCTTGTCTATGGATAGGATTTAGGACTTGAACCAAACACTCTACTGTGGTCATGTAATATTGTGGCTCCCAACAACACCCTAGCACCTTCACCAAGCCTCAACACCATCAACTAGCTACATGGTCTTTCTCTTGTTATTTCTCTAACTAGTATTGATCATCCACATCCTTATTATCATTGGGTATCGTCTTCATGAATTTTCTTGCTGCTTCTCTCAAAATCACTACACAATTACCTTTCTGCTTATGGGACACACATATTCATCCACGACAATTTTTTTGGCTTTACAAGCAACTTTCGTCAAATATTTAACTTTCAACGTCAATGTTAGTGTAGATCCATCTTAACCACAGATCTAGCAAAAGCCGAGAGGGATCAAATTTCTTGAGGTACAAACCCGTTTTATATTGCAAAACTTAAAAAAATTGCACCTCCAAAGATTGCATACCTCTAGGGACTTGATAGGTAATGGTATTAATTTGTATGTGTGTGTGTGTGTGTGTGTGTGTATAATTTTTCATTATTTAAATTTCATTTTTTAGTGCATAAATAGATTCAATTCCTAGAAAATCCATTGAATACATGGAATCAAATAGCTTAAACATGCAATTCTAACAAATATTTTCTCTACTCAAAATTAACCCTTAATAAAAGGGTCAAAATGTAAAATAATGATACTTGAAATGTTATAACAATAAGCATTTATTTTTTCGATTACAACTTGAGTGGGTTTAATGGTTTAGAGAATGTGTTTCCTCCTAAGAGGTCACAGGTTCAAAACCAGAGGGGGGTAGAGTATGTATGCCTTTGTTGACTTAGCATCCAAATCACTGCGCGGAGGTGGGTCCCTTGTCCCATAAACAAGGAGGTCTCTTCTCATAGACCAATTTAGTGTCTCGCATCGCTGTGCGGAGGTGAGTCCCTTGTCCCATAAACAAGGAGGTCTCTTCTCATACACCAATTTAGTGTCTCGCTTGGCCGTGACCTTAAAATTGGATAACAATAATAATATATAGACATTATTATTGATTTATGTTTTTTCTAAAGTTAAAATAAGTTAGTTGATATGGATATTAAAACTTAAAATTGGATAATAATAATGGGTGAAAATGTGAAGTTGGGTTACACTTTTTGCCCTTTTTTGAGATTTTTTTTTTTTTTTTTTCTTCAACTTTCTACAAGCTAAAACAATTTTTCTGTTTAGAATTTCATTTTATGATAAATATAAAAGTTCTCGGAAATTTTGTTAGCTTTCTATTACTTATTTTTTGGAATTTTTTTATACACATTTGATATGTCAACTTAATGTTTCTTTGAATGTGTGTTTTTTAACAATCATCGGATTCATAAGAAGTCATGTTAATACGCAATGTTGTATTCTTTGAAAATTTGTGTTTTTGAGAAACAAAATGTGTTACAATAATCTTGACAGAGTCTACTTCGGTTTTTTCATAGTTACAAAGCTAATGGATGCATATCATAATTACTAGAATTTTTTGAATTGGTCCAATATGAAAAAACTGCATATTTTGAATATGTTTCGCAACGCAACAAATTTCTTAACATATAAGTTATAAACTAAAAATCTAAAAGCTACCCATTAGAGATGACGAACCAATGTAATGTACTATAATTTTTTCAATTTTTTTTATAATGTATTTTGGAAGATACAGAATTTTGATTTCACTGAATCACAATGACCTTCAGAAATTGTTTGCTTCTGTTTTATTACAAAATTAATTAAAATTAGTAAATATTTATGAAATTCCATAAAAGTTATATTTCCTGAAAGTAGATTCAATTTCAAAAATGCTTGTCTTGGTTCCGACAGTTAATTCAGGAATGTTTCATGGAGTTTAATCAGTCCAAAGTCGCAGAAACGTATTAAGGGTTTGGCTCTGCGTAACTGGTGACGCCTTAGTTTGGCTGAACTGTTAAACAAAGTTGGCCGAACTGTTTTTTACGCTAACGACCCGTTAAGTCAAGCGAAAAAGGAGTTTGGCCGAGCTATTTCTAAAAGTTTTGGCTGAACTTTTACCTTACTTTCCGTCGGCCGGAAAGTACCGCCAAGCCCCTCCAAAAAAACATTTCGTGGCAATATAAATTTCCGAGAAATCATTCATTATTTTCGCATATTTTCGCACGTTTGGTCTGATTTTACAAGAGTCTTGATCTGATTTTGCAAAGAATTGTTTTGGGTTTAAGGAATTTTCTTGGAGGTACATTCAAAGGACTTTTCTTTGAGGCACATTATTTTCGTACATTTGATCTGATTTTGCAAGGAATTGTTTTGGGTTTAAATAATTTTGTTGGAGGTACATTCAAAGAACATTTTTGAAGACTTTTCTTGGAGGTACATTCAAAGGGCATTTCTTGGAGGTATGCGATACTGTTTTTTGGATGTTTTTTGGGCTTAAATTTTTTTTAAAGTATGGATTTGGGCTTAATTTCGAAAGGACATTTTTTGGTTTTGGGTTGAAGTAAATCTTTTATAATGATTTTTTTAAAATGAGTTTTTGTGTAACTTTTTAAATGAAATTTTTTTGTAAGACTTGGAAGGAAATATTTTGAACTTCGTTTCATTTTTATAAGACATTTTTTTCTTGAATTTTTAAAAGTAAGTGTTTTGGATTGGAGTATTTATTTTTTGCAAAATTTTTAAAATGAGTTTTTTTTTTTAAATTAAATATTTTGTGATGTTTTTTTTAATTGAGTTTTTGTCTAAATTTTTGAAGGAAATTTTTTGAACTTCATACTCTATTATCATGGGAAATCAAAGGAATTTTACGAGAAAATATGATCGAAAAAGAGACCCTGAGGAACATAGAGAAGAGACGAGACAATCTCGCAAAAGAAATATAGAAGCACTCTCAAATATTGAAGGGGAAAATCAACCTCAATTAGAAGTTGAAGTAGGTATGTAAATGTAAATATTATGATTTTGATACATTTAAAATTTTCCTAGTGTAAAATGTGAAGCTTAATTTTTATTTGATGAACTAATTGAAAAATATTTTGCAATGTAAATAGAGAGAGATATTCCTCAAAACATTGACGATGAGATACAAAATTTTGAAAGAGAAAGTGAAAGAGATATTGAACCAATGATTGAAGATGGTGAAAATGTTGAAAGAAATTCAAGTGAAGAAATTGAATCACAAGGTGTATATATATATATATATATATATGTTGAACACATGCAAGTATTATTGAAATTATACATATATTTATTAGTTTAGTTATTTATTGAATATGTAAACTTATTATGCACTATTCGTTCGAATATGCACAGGTGAAATCAATGTCGATGATGAGATGTTAGAAAATGTTGACACTCACACATATGGAGATAAAAAAGCTGACCATTATATACGATATCGTGTTAACCGCATTTTTGAGAAGTATTTCATAAAGGAAAAGGTGACAGTTCAAGCCCAAATGTTGAAAGGTTTCCTATCATGAAGGAAATTAAAAGAAGCTACGACTTTATTGTGTATTCGAAAATCAACTAAAGATAAAAAATTGAAGGAAAATGTGATACAAAATATAAATAGTGCTATAAATTCAATTAGAAGATCTAGACATAAAAATGTATCAATTGTACTTAGAGAAATACATATGGCAGTGGTTTCATCAAGTACTAAAGAGAGTCACTTGGTAAAATATATGGCACGAGCATTAGGAACCTCGTGAAAAACTTTGCACAAACATCAGAAATTTCGGTTGCAAATAGATGTAAATGTTGAACTTGCTTGTTGGAGAGCTATTTGTAGGCAACCATACAAAGATAGACATGAAGAAAATGTTAAAAAAATAATATATGAATATTGGAAAAACAATTCGCGTGTTTCACCAACTACAAGGCATGTGATGCGAAGAAGAATAGCACGAAATCAGTATAAAGAACATGAAAAACATTTCTTGGAAACCACTCAGATAGAGTTTTTCAACAAGTTCAAAGAAGAGAATCATGAAATTCATGTTTCAATCGGTGTTTTTGTTCAACAAAAACCATGGTATGTAAAACCTATCACCGTACACGACACTTGTTGTTGTCGTTATCATGTGGAATTTGAGTTATATTATGACACATTCCTTGATTTTGGTAGAACATTTTAGAAGGATTCACCTCCTCCTTCCACTATCCGTGATTTCATATCTCAAATTCTATGTGAAAGAGAAAGCGATGAACTATTTTACGAAAAGAAATGTGTTGGTGGTAAAAAATGTGATGATTGTGGAAATTTGACTAAATTTCAAAACAAATATCGTACTAATATAAATGATCAATCATTGTCCAACATGAAAGTGAAATGGAAGAGATATGAATATATCCATACATCAATTCAAGGTGCAAATAGTGTTAAAAGAATTGAATTATGAGAAGAAGAAATTTTTTTGATAGAATTTTTCAGAAAGTTTGAGGCAGAAATTTACAAATACACCAAGCATTCCCATAGAGCTCAATGGCAAAACTTGCAATTCAAAAAATCCCGTGAAGTTTTTCCACCAGGGACCATTTTTTCAGTAATTGATTTTGCAGAAAACTACACATTTGTTCCACAAAAAGAAATTCAGAGTGAATACTATCATTTTGACCAAGTCTCCATGCTCGTCCATATTCTATATAAACATGCTGAACAAAATGTCGATCATATAGAAAGCACCAGTGAAAATCAACATATTATTAAAGAATATCACTTTTATATCAGTGACGATCATACACATGATACATATTTTGTAGAACATTGTTTTGGAAAAATTTATGATTCCTTGAAAAATCGTGGAATAACATTCAATGAACATTGGATATGGTCAGACAGATGCGCAGGTCAATTCAAATCTTCACGATCATTCTTTTGGTTGTGTTGTCTTCATAATAAAACCTGCATTAAACATTGTTGGAATTTCTTTGAGACTGGCCATGGAAAAGGAGAACATGACGGTGCAGGGGCATGCATAAAACGAGCACTTCGAAGATATCAAATGAACCCCTCTGCAAGCCGACTTGTGGACGTGAAAGAAGTTGTTCAATGGTGCATCGCTGCTCTAAGCCATGAGACTAACCGATCAAGGGAAGTGCGAAGGTACATTCAATTTAATTTTTATTGGATATCTAATTTTAAACAGTGTACATTTATCATAATGATTATCTTTGATTGTATTTTGATATCATATTTACATCTTTCTTTAAATTTTCCATATAAAGGTTTTTTTGGCATATTGGGATTGAAGACATAGATAGATCAATTGGAAATAACGTTGAAACAATAAAAGGGACTCAAAAATTGCATTCAATTAAAACTACGTCGTCCAGAAAAGTGTTTGCATTGGATAAAAGAAAATATTCTTGTTTTTGTCATGTTTGCATAGACAACACAAAATCCAATGACGTTTGTGAAAAAAAAATGTATGTAAAAGATTGGAAACATACAAAGCTAAATACGAAGGGCAAAATGTCTGTTGCAATGTTTGAAGAAATGCAATAAGAGGAGACTACAATATCATCCGATGGTGATCAAGTTTCTGATCTTGTTAGAGAAGGTAACATTTGAATTGCTTTCTAATGATAAAGATCTAGAAATAAATTTGAATATGTATAATTTTGTTAAGTTTGTTTTATTGCACAGGAGATGTTTTTGTTGTAATTGCATCTACTTACAACGATGAAAATGTGAAGTATTATGTGATGCGTTTCACTGAACGAAAAATGAAATTATTAGAATACTATAATGATCACAGATTTCCATATGAAAGAGGATCTATTATACTGAAAGGTTATTTTTTCAGACAAACTAATAAAAGTGGGGATTTTGTTTACTTTGAAGACTATGAACCTGATTTCATAAGTTGTCAATATAGTCACTTGGTGTGTGCAACACGCATAAAGTTGATAGAGGTTCAAACAAAGAAAAAAATGAAAATTAAGAAATGGAAAATGTCAAAATCCGATCATGAACGGATTATTGAAGATGACATTCCATTGAAATTTTTTTGATTGAACTGCCCAACAATTTATTCTCTTTGGATTATATGTTCTAGAACTTCCAGTACTCAATTAAAAATTAAGTTGCCTTGTTATGTTATCTGTGCAAGTGTTTGCACATGTACAAATTGTTTTGGTACATGCACACTCTAGTATCAACTGAAAGTAGCTTTTCTATACATGCATTGATGAAAAATGTGGCATGTATTGGATATATATGTGTGTGTGTGTGTGTGTGTGTGTTCTAGAATGCAATTAACTATTCAAGTAGTTTTACTATGTGCATTGATGAAAAATGTTTCATGTACTCAATATATATGTTCTAGAATGCAATTAACAGAAATTAGTTTTTCTATGTGCATTGATGAAAAATATTCCACGTACTGGATATATACACGAACTGAATGCACGCCTAGTTTTTCTTGTGGGTTTTTTTTGGTAAAAAGTGTCCACAATGTAAATAAATCATCCATAGTATAATTTTGTACGAAGATTCCTTTTAGACAAGAGACTCGAGCACTTCTCTGACTTTTGGTGGGATTTGACCCACATCTCTATTCCTGATTGAAAATCTAGTACAAAATTTGTCTGTCCAATGGTCAGATATGTTCTATGTGCATTGATGAAAAATGTTGTGCACGTATTGGATATATATATATATGTGTGTGTGTGTGTGTGTTTTGGAATGCAATTAATTTTTCAAGTAGTTTTCCCATGTGCATTGATGAAAAATGTTTCAAGTATTGAATATATATGTTTTAGAATGCAATTAATTGAATGTCATCAATTTACTAATTTATAAATCAACAAGGCTACCTAGTTGAGTGCATTAATGACATTGACCCCAATTCAACAAACATATATCTACTTCTTATATTTTCAATCAAAATTAAAGAGATTTATATGGGAAAGAGGCAGAACATATAGCCCATGAACTACTTTTTATAGGTCAATGAAGGTATCATCATGTGGGAAAATGTTTCAAGTACGCTTGATCGTACTTAAAAGTAATCTTAAGATTGTTTTTGATCTCTACATACTACATACTATTGTTTGAGTGAAAAAAATTCCAATGAAAAGAACATAGCTTTTTAATCCAACTAACCATATCAATTGAGCTCTATTTCAAAAAAAAGTAAAAAAAAAAACCAAAAAATTCAACAAAATAACATCCTTGGTTGTTATTTTCATTGGAATAACTAAATCATATTAAGGATTCTCTTCATTGAAATTGTTTTTCAATGGAGAATCCCTAAAATATGATTTAGCTATTCCAACAAAAATGACAACCACGAATCTAATTTTGCTGACATGTTTTGTGGCATGTTAACTTTTCTTTACTCTTTTTTCAATTAGAGCTCAATTGATATGGTTAGTTGCATTGAAAAGCTATGTTCTTCCCATTGGAAATTTTTTCACTCAAACAAGAGAAGAGTATGTAGAGATCAAAAGCAATCTTAAGATGCCAAATGTACTTCAACCATCCAAAACTTGAATTTTAAAAACTTTTTGATTATATCAAAACAAATTACTTCACATGTCATGCCAATTGTAGTTCAACTATCCAATAAAAACATTAAAAATTTAACATTATATCACATGCCAAATGTAGATTGAAATGGTATCCAAAACTTAGTTTTAAAAACTTTTTGATTATATCACAACATTACTTCACATGCCTAATGTACTTCAACCATCCAAAACTTGAGTTTTAATTTTTTTTTTATTATATCACAACATTACTTCACATGCCATGCCAATTGTATTTCAAGTATCCAATAAAAAAATTTAACATTATATCACATGCCAAATGTAGATTGAAACTATCCAAAACATAAGTTTTAAAAACTTTTTGATTAAATATCGTGCAACATTACTTCACATGCCATGCCAATTATAGTTCAACTATCCAATAAAAACATTTAACATTATATCACATGGTAAATGTAGATTGAAACCATCCAAAACTTAACCTTTAATTTAACAAAAAATTATAGATCACAACCTTACTTCACATGCCAAATGTACTTCAACCATCCAAAACTTGAGTTTTAAATTTTTTTTGATTATATCACAACATTACTCCACATGTCATGCCAATTGTAGTTCAACTATCCAATAAAAACATTAAACATTTAACATTATATCACATGCCAAATGTAGATTGAAACCATCCAAAACTTGAGTTTTAAATTTTTTTGATTATATCACAACATTACTTCACATGCCATGCCAATTATAGTTCAACTATCCAATAAAAACATTTAACATTATATCACATGCCAAATGTATATTGAAACCATCCAAAACTTAACCTTTAATTTAACAAAAAATTATAGATCACAACATTACTTCACATGCCAAATGTACTTCAACCATCCAAAACTTAAGTTTTAAAAACAAAAAAAATTATAACACATCATTACATAACATGCCAAATGTAGTTCAAAAGAAAAACATTAATTTATAGATGACAACATTACTAGTAGTTCAACTATCCAAAACTTAAGTTTTAAAAACTAAACAAATTATATAACAACATTACTTCACATTCACATGCCAAAAGTACTTCAACCAGCCAAAACTTAACTTAAAAAAAAAAAACAAATTATATTAACATGTCCAAAAATTATAGATCTCACAGTATCAAGTTAGTTATATATATATATATATATTACTGTGCATCTAGATAATATATAAAAAAGTAAATTTAAGACTAGAAATCTCAATCAAATCTACAAATCATGTCCATAAAATACAGATGGATGTAGTGTCTTTCCTACCAGAGTCTCAATCTGCGTGCTATCTTGCGAAGCATGGGGAACCTGTACACAATGCATGTACAAACATTAAAATTTGATGTTTTAAAAATGAGTGGGAATATATAGAACTTCACGTAAAAAACAAAATGTAAAAAAAAATTCATGAAATACTTCATGAGGTTCCCTCTTCATTTGTTCACCTACTACAACTTCTCCAATAGTAAACTGTATAATATACATGTACTGTTATATATATATATATATATATATATATATATATATTAAAAATTTTCAGATGAAAATGCACATGTGTATATATAAACTTATTTTCAATAATATTAAAAAAAAAGTTAGACAACTTGTTCAAATGGTTGAAATGGTGTGGATGTTCCTATCTCCGTCGCTAGAGTCCGTGGATTAAAGAAATCTTCTATAGAAACCTAAAATTAAAAATTTTAAAAGTATAAAATAACTCAAGATTAAGATCTCAATTAATAATAAAACTTTTAAACTTCAACTTATAAATTATAACTTAAAAAAAAACATATATATTTAAAAGTGAAAAATTGAATACTTCTGCAGGTGAATTTGGGACATCTCCTAAGAGAGGCTCCAAAAGAAAATCTCCAAAAACCTAAAATTCAAAAAATTTAAAATAACTCAAGATATATATATATATATATATATATCTCAATTTTTAATGGAACTTTTTGAGGTGGAATATATATATATAACTTAAACATAAATTTTAAAAGTGAAAAATTGTCCATACTTGTTGTTGATCTGGCACATCTCCTAAGGAAGTAGAAGGTACACCTCCCAAGGAAGAAGAAGGTACTGCCATCCAAAAAAGATTGGACAAAATCAAAAATTTTTAAAACATTTTATTATTATATATGTACATGTACATGTGTGCACAATTATTTATTTTAAAAATATCACTTAAAAAACACTAACATTTGTCAACATATCTTGATGGTGAGACCCATTTTCATTGTTTGAACCAGAGGCCTCGAACGTGATATTAACATTTTTGTCATTCATCATGCGTGACAACTGCAAATGGTGTTTAAACATATGATGACACATTTTTGTTAGATTAATGTACATACAAATAAATGTATACATATACATACACTTGTATTTATTACAAATTGTACACATGTATGTGTTAAAATAATTGAACCCTAAGGTCATTAACACATACCATTCCCGTGCCCTCTTCCTCATGAAGAATTAGGTATTTCCAACCATTGCAACAATTCTTTGCATATATTCTAAGATCTTCAACACTCATGTTGTCAATCTCTTCATCTGTACAATACACAAAATTGGCACGTGCATTCTTACATGCTCTTTGTCGATTTAGACAAACATCGACTCCACCCAATCCGCTGTGAACATTGTCAATGATGGCATCCCTTGCTTTTCGACTTATTTGAAAAGTCGCATCCATCTCTGACCGCAAAGTTTCGACCCGAAAAGGTTGACTCACCAACGGTGGCTCAGGGTGAGGCAACTCCACATCTCGCCTAGCTCCCCTACGGTCACACAATCGACCTTTCCTAGGACCAAAAAATTCTGATGGAAGGTCATTGTAATTGGGTTTCATTTCCAAAACAAATTCTGCGTAAAGCAATTTTGCAAAATAAACAAGAACCTCGTCGTTCCATGGGAGTCTTCCATAGGCCGCAAGGTGCCTATCATACAAATAGTGAGCTATATTGGGGTGCTTGAAATATTGCACCTTCAACATCTTTATTTTTGGCCCTTCCTTGAAATTAAACATTGACTTCGCCATTTATTTTGTAACTCTTTGTTTTACATCCTCCCATTTATCGGAACCCATTACTATTTCCTTTCTCTTTCTCATGACTTCTACAAATTTATTAATTGTTGGCCCAAGATTTTTGTACACCTTTACTAGTTCTCCCAATGAATGTGTAACTATTTCGAGGCTTTGTCGAATCTCAGCAGGTAGAGTCAAAGCCACAAGATCTCTCTGCAATTTTTCATGAAGTTGTTGACACCTTTCTAAGGTGCATTGCACCATGTTTCTTTCCCATGGTATATCAGAAATGTCGGCCGGATAAGTTCTGGTGGGTAGACAACCTTCTTCTTAAATGTAGCGTTCTGCCCTGCGTCTATTTTGACCAACATTTGGAGAATTTTCAACCTCTGCATCAATATATATATATATATATATAATTTTGTATATTAGAAAAAACACATGTAAACAAATTTGTACAAATTGAATGAAAAAAATATTGAAATTGATGGCAACCTCGACATGGTTGGCTAGCATATTATCCACCTTGAAACTGTTGAGAACCAGAACGACCTTGCTGAGAACCAACACCACCAGCCGTTGATTGGCCTCCAGGGGAATAAATATCACCACCTTCATGCAACCTGCTACCACTTATTGATGTCCCTATAAGGGGATTTGAACCACCACCAACCTCCCGAGAGGAGAGAGAAGCTTCATAAACAAATACGAATTTATAATCAATTGAAAAATACATGCATACATATAAATACATGTAAATATTCATTGATTAAATTGTGTTCAAACCATACCACGACTGGGTGAACCATGGGCATGCTCCATGGATGGAGTAGAGACCCTTCTCTTCTTATTAGCTCCTAAAAAATAAAAAATGAAACTTATTAGTTCAACTAATTTAACTCACAAAGTTGATAAAAAATCAATTCCATATGTATACACATGTATGGAGATTTAAGATTATATTTAAATACCATGAACAACCTTCGATCCCTGATCCCCCCCTCTCGTAGAGATATGGGATTCTGTTGATATTAGTCGTTCATCCTCCATGATATATATATATATATATATATATATATATATATATATACGGTGGACATTTACAATTATTTTTTTAAATAACTAATTTAAAATAAATTCAAAATAAATTTCAGAAAATTAATGTAATTTAGTGTAAACAAATTATGTAAAACACAACCTTTCAAAGCACTAATTGATTTGTGAAGCTTAATTTAAGCAAAAAAAGGTTATAAAAATGATAAGTTCACCAAATTGTGTTTTACATGGTGGGAACACCCTTGGTATAAAATTGAAAAGAACACATTGTCATTAAAAAAGAAGTGAAACTCCATTTAAACAAAAAATTGTTGAAGTCCCCGCATTTTAATTTCATAAAAATGTGAAGTTCAACACTTGTTTCAAATGTGAAGTTCACCAAGTTGCGCTTTACATGGTGTGGTGGGAGCACACTTGGTATATATACATGAACTCGCTTGGACTACTTTGCTAGTCGCAATATTGGAAAGCACATATGTAATCACTGCTTTCCCTGGACTGGGATAGCAAGAAACTTCTATGCATAATTTCCATTTTTCAACCATATTTAATGGTTTTCTTAACCCTAAAAAGAAAAAAACAAATTCAATAAAAATATATATTAAATTGACATTTATTGCAAATGCATGGGAGAAATGAAAAACTTCTATTTAGATCTGTTCCAGAGATTGACTGTAGGGGCATTTACTAGATATGTCACATTTCATAAAAGATGAGATCCAGAAGCTACCTGGCCCTTTACAGACTCTGCCTATAGAACTTGTAGAAGTTAACACTACCAGTCTCAATTATACCCTATGAAGGGAAAATATCACAATTATATGTTAATGTGGATGTGTTTTACATTGAATATTTTTCATTAAATTGTTAAGAATCTATTTTCAAAATATTTAAAACTATATACTTGGTTAAAACCTATGTTTTGTATCAAATTACTTTTTGTTTCTAAATACTATACATGTTGAATATAAAAGGTTTTTTTCTCTTTCATTGTTTGAGACCATGGATATGAAAATGAAAAACTTCTAATTAGATCTATTCTAGAGATTGACTGTAGGGGCATTTACTCTTAGGTTAAAACCTGTGTTTTGTATCAAATCACTTTTGGTTTCAATAGGAAAATTTTACGGCTAATTTGTGTTTTACATGTTGAATATAAAAGGTTTTTTCTCTCTCTCATTGTTTGAGACCATGGATATGAAAATGAAAAACTATATACTTGGTTAAAACCTATGTTTTGTATCAAATTACTTTTTGTTTCTAAATACTATACATGTTGAATATAAAAGGTTTTTTCTCTCTCATTTTTTGAGACCATGGATATGAAAATGAAAAACTTCTAATTAGATCTATTCTAGAGATTGATTGTAGGGGCATTTACTCTTAGGTTAAAAACTATGTTTTGTATTAAATCACTTTTGGTTTCAATGGCAAACTTTTATGGCCAATTTGTGTTTTACATGTTGAATATAAAAGGTTTTTTCTCTCTCTCATTTTTTGAGACCATGGATATGAAAATGAAAAACTATATACTTGGTTAAAACCTACGTTTTGTATCAAATTACTTTTTGTTTCTAAATACTATACATGTTGAATATAAGAGGTTTTTTCTCTCTCATTGTTTGAGACCATGGATATGAAAATGAAAAACTTCTAATTAGATCTATTCTAGAGATTCACTGTAGGGGCATTTAATCTTAGGTTAAAACCTATGTTTTGTATCAAATCACTTTTGGTTTCTATGGGAAACTTTTATGGCTAATTTGTGTTTTACATGTTTAATACTATGCAAATAGTTTTTTTCTCTCATTACTGAGACTCATTTTCTGATATGAAAATAAAAAACTTCATTTAGATCTATTCTAGAGATACATACACTTGTGTTTTACATGTTGAATATAAAAAGGTTTTTTCTCTCTATCACTGCTTGAGCACCAATAGAAGGAAAATGAAAAACTTTCTATTTAAAACTATTCCAGAGATTGAACGTTGGGAATATTTGGCTTCCTTAGGTTAAACCTAATATCAAAATCACTTTTGGTTTCAATGGGAAACTTTTATCGCTAATTTTTGTTTTACATGTTGAATATAAAAGATTTTTTTCTCTCTCATTGTTTGAGACCATGGATATGAAAATGAAAAACTTCTATTTAGATCTATTCTAGAGATATGGATAATTTGTGTTTACATACATTGAATATAAAAGGTTTTTTCTCTCATTATTTGAGACCATGGATATGAAAATGAAAAACTTTTATTTAAAACTATTCCAGAGATTTGGCTAGTTTGTGTTTTACATACATTGAATATAAAAATTTTTTTCTCTCATTGTTTGAGACCATGGATATGAAAATGAAAAACTTCTATTTAAAACTATTCTAGAGATTGACTGTAGGGGCATTTACTCTTAGGTTAAAACCTATGTTTTGTATCAAATCACTTTTGGTTTCAATGGAAAAATTTTATGGCTAATTTGTGTTTTACATGTTGAATATAAAAGGTTTTTTTTTCTCTCATTGTTTGAGACCATGGATATGAAAATGAAAAAATTCTATTTAGATCTATTCTAGAGATATGGCTAATTTGTGTTTTACATACATTGAATATAAAAGGTTTTTTCTCTCATTGTTTGAGACCATGGATATGAAAATGAAAAAATTATATTTAAAACTATTCCAGAGATTGACTGCAGGGGCATTTACTCTTAGGTTAAAACCTATGTTCTGTATCAAATCACTTTTGGTTTCAATGAGAAAATTTTATGGCTAATTTGTGTTTTACATGTTGAATATAAAAGGTTTCTTTCTCTCTCATTGTTTTAGACCATGGATATGAAAATGAAAAACTTCTATTTAGATCTATTCTAGAGATATGGCTAATTTGTGTTTTACATACATTGAATATAAAAAGGTTTTTTCTCTTGTTGTTTGAGACCATGGATATGAAAATGAAAAACTTCTATTTAAAACTATTTTAGAGATTGACTGTAGGAGCATTTACTAAGGTTAAAACCTATGTTTTGTATCAAATCACTTTTGGTTTCAATGGGAAACCTGTATGGCTAATTTGTGTTTTACATGTTGAGTATAAAAGGTGTTTTCTCTCTCTCATTGTTTGAGACCATGGATATGAAAATGAAAAACTTCTATTTAGATCTATTCCAGAGATATGGCTAATTTGTGTTTTACATACATTGAATATAAAAGGTTTTTTCTCTCATTGTTTAATACCATGGATATGAAAATGAAAAAAAATCTATTTAAAACTATTCAAGAGATTGACTGTAGGGGCATTTACTAAGGTTAAAACCTATTTTTTGTATCAAATCACTTTTGGTTTCAATGGGAAACCTGTATGGCTAATTTGTATTTTACATGTTGAATATAAAAGGTTTTTTTCTCTCTCTCATTGTTTGAGACCATGGATATGAAAATGAAAAACTTATATTTAGATCTATTCCAGAGATTGACTATAGGGGCATTTACTGGATATGTCACCTTTCATAAAAGATGAGATCCAGAGGCTACCTGGCCCTTTACAGACTTTTCCTATAGAACTTATAGAAGTTAACACTACTTGTCCCAACTATACCCTATCAAGGATGTAGAAGACCCATGGAATCACTCAAACTACTTTACATAGACATAAGGGTGTATAAGAATGCATGTGTTTTACATTGAATATTTTTCATTTTCTTAAGAATCTATTTTCAAAACAATTAACTATATACTTGGTTAAAGCCTATATGTTTTGTATCAAATTAATTTTTGTCTCTAAATACTATGTTTTTTACATTGAATATTTTTTATTTTATTAAAAAACTATTTGAAACAATTAAACTATATAAGGTTAAAACCTATGTTTTGTATCAAATCACTTTTGGTTTCAATGGGAAACTTTTATGGCTAATTTGTGTTTTACATGTTGAATATAAAAGGTTTTTTCTCTCTCATTGTTTGAGACCATGGATATGAAAATGAAAAACTTCTATTTAGATCTATTCTAGAGATATGGCTAATTTGTGTTTTACATGTTGAATATAAAAAGTTTTTTCTCTCTCTCATTGTTTGAGACCATGGATGTGAAAATGAAAAACTTCTATTTAGATCTATTCCAAGATTGACTGTAGGGGCATTTACTCTTAGGTTAAAACCTATGTTTTGTATCAAATCATTTTTGGTTTCAATGGGAAACTTTTATGGCTAATTTGTGTTTTACATGTTGAATATAAAAGGTATTTTCTCTCTCATTGTTTGAGACCATGGATATGAAAATGAAAAACTTCTATTTAGATCTATTCCAGAGATTGAATGTAGGGGAATTTACTGGATATGTCACCTTTCATAAAAGATGAGATCCAAAGGCAACCTGGCCCTTTATAAACTCTGCCTATAGAACTATCAAATCACTTTTGGTTTCAATGGTTTGTTTATTGGCTAATGTGTTTTTATCAAATCACTTTTGGTTTCAGTATATTCTGGAATCTTCTGTGTATGTGGATTATATTGTATGTTTACAATCAATAAAAATCATCTAGTAAAATATAGTAAAATATTTTGGTGAAGAGATGAAATTTGAATTCGAGATGTGAATGATTGGAGAAGTTATCTTTTACCTAGGGCTACAAGCCATAAATTATACAAAATTCAATAGGCATATCCATTTCTCAATATAAATACCTAAGACATATGTTGAAAAGTTTGAAATGGAATACTATAAACCTAAGTGAATCTCAATATAAATTGGATGGAAGTTGTGTGTAAATGATGGATGATGAATGACCTAAGTGAATCTCCATATCAATTGGATGAATGTTATGTGCAGATGATGGATGATCAATGAGGTGATGTTGATCATAACCTTTACATCTATATGATAGGAAGCTTGATATACATAACAAGGTTTAGACTAGATATAATTTTGGAATTTATATTAGTTGGAATATTTCAATTATCAACTAAACAGAGTCATCTATTACCAATAAACAGATATTAAGATACTGGAAAGAGACTACAAACAATGGACTATATAGTACCCAAAAGGTGAGAAATTTACATTGAAAACATAAAGAGATTCAACTAGGCTTGTGTGGATGACATGAAAAGTACAAGTGGACAATGTATAATTCTACTTAGAAGAGTCTTTGGTTGCATGTTTAAGCAAGAAAGAGTCATTACTTGGACAATGTATAATTCTACTTAGAAGAGTCTTTGGTTGCATGGTTAAGCAAGAAAGAGTCATTACTTTCTCTATCTAGAGTAGAAGTGGAATACATAGTAGTTACTTCTTTTTGCAGAAAAGTGTTTTGGATGAAATGGGCTCTACAAGATTTTAAGATAAATTTCAGTGAACATATATCTATTAAGTGTTTCAATACAAGTGTAATAATAATTTCAAAAATAAAATATTCTACTTCCTTCAATCACTAAACATATCATCATAAAGTACCACTTCCCCACACAACAAGTCTTTGAGAAAATAGTGAAGATGGAAACCATACCCACAAAGCCTCTTGTTAGAGAACCATTTGAATATGTGAGAGAAAAATTAGGGATAGTTCTTGTAAATTATTGTCGCTTATTTGACTTCAAAAGAAGAGCCTAGAATATTATAGAGAATATGAAATTGAGTGCAATATCTATGTGGGAGAGTATACAATATATAAGGGGGAGAATAAAGTATAAGCAAGGATTAAAAAGAGTAACAAGAAGCATATGATTGTGTCAATAATTTGAAGTAGTCAAGAATCATAACAAAGGACCATCATCAAAGAAGCATATGATTGTGTCAATAATTTGAAGTAGTCAATAAGCATAACAAAGGACCATCATCAAATTGCAAGATCAAGTAGTCTTCTTCATGAAGAAGCAACATTAACTAGGTTCATCATTTAAAGGTTCATTTTTTAATGAAAATATTTATGAAAAAAAAATACATATGTATATATAAATTATATAAACATGTAAGTAAATATTCTCAAATTTACACAATAGTATTATAAATTTTCATATCTAATTAATAGATGTTGAAGATGAGTCTAGCTCATTCTTTATTGACATTATCATAACTTTCTCAAAAGCTCCTCCTGAATCTAAAAATGAATATGGAATGAATAATTGTACATTATGATAAATCTTGTATTTAAATGACATTTGATCTATGAATAAAAAATAAAATGGGATTTCTTCATATATGTGAGAAACAAATAAAGGATAGTTCTTGTAAATTATTGTCACTTATTTGACTTCAAAAGAAGAGCCTAGAATATTACAAAGAATATGAAATTGAGTGCAATATCTATGTGGGAGAGTACACAATATCTAAGGGGGAGAATACAATATAAGGAAGGATTAAAAAGAGTAACAAGAAGCATATGATTGTGTCAATAATTTGAAGTAGTCAAGAAGCATAACAAAGGACCATCATCAAAGAAGCATATGATTGTGTCAATAATTTGAAGTAGTCAAGAAGCATAACAAAGGACCCTCATCAAATTGCAAGATCAAGTAGTCTTCTTCATGAAGAAGCAACATTAACTAGGTTCATCATTTAAAGGTTCATTTTTTAATGAAAATATTTATGAAAAAAAAAGTACATATGTATATATAATCTATATAAACATGTAAATAAATATTCTCAAATGCACACAGTAGTATTATAAATTTTCATATCTAATTAATAGATGTTGAATATGAGTCTAGCTCATTCTTTATTGGCATTATCATTACTTTATCAAAAGCTCCTCCTGAATCTAAAAATGAATATGGAATGAATCATTGTACATTATGATAAATCTTGTATTTAAATGAAATTTGATCTATGAATAATATGGAATGAATCATTGTACATTATGAAGAGTCATGAGATCCACATTTCCACCATACTATTTGCAAGTTCTATATGAAGATATGTAGTCTAATAACTAATCAGTTATGATATTTGTGTAAATATGAAAACGGTTCTATGATATAAAGGCCAACATGGGATCAAACTACAATGTTACATTTCATTCCATCTATGCTATATTTGAATGCTAGATTTAAATGTATAAAAATGGTGAATGGTTAAAGTATTAAAGTAGAAATTGGTTGTAGGTCTTATAAAAGATAAACTTCATTTGCAGAAGAAGAATTAACATCCCATTCTTCATATCTCTCCAAGAGGACTATATTTATCACAATGTTTTGAGTAGATCATGAAGATAATAAAAAAAAGACGTTTGGAAAAGGAAAATAAAGATCTAAATGCATATGAAAGTCAATAATGTAGTGCATAAATTCAAGCAAACAATGAAACAAAGCTCAAAGAAATACTAATATTGCAGGGGAATTTCATACATGCAACAAAAAAACCAGAAAAAGAGGGAAACAAAAAATTTCACAATCAGATATCATTGAAAGAGACACCACTAGTACTGATATATTGAATAACTTCATACATTGAAATACTACAAATGGAAATGAAGAAACAAACATCAATAGACTCTAAATGGCCTTTCATACAATTATTTTTTTGACAGAACCCTCTAAGACTAAGACTAATGCCCTACAATGAAGTTTTCACATACATCCAGAAACAATAAAAAACAATTTATGTTCTAAAGAGAAAGAAAGAACCAACAAATATGTATATATCTGCAAAAATCCATGTATCTACATAGAAGGATTGAGAAACAAACAAAATAAAAGGGAGCAGGACACATTAATAAACAAAACAAAATAAAAGGGATCAAGACACACTAAGTTGGGGTAAGAGGAGTTTTATATTGGGAGGAAAGTTAAAAAGAAATTGTTTCAAAGAAGCATTGGGAGAGGGTACACATAATTGGGCGAAACTGAAGTGTACCAAGTTATATTGTAATTTTTACCTCTAAATTGTATTTAGTTGGAAAGGAAAAACAATCAATCCATTGACAATTTATTGGGGCTCGGGTCGTGTTTATAGAAAACAGAACAAATTTGAAAACTGGTATCAATCTAAAAATAGAACAGATTGGAAAACTAGTATCAATCTAAAAACAGAATATATTGGAACACTGGTATCAATCTATGAATGAAAAAACAAAACAGATTGGAACGCTGATATCAATCTATGAATTAAAGTAAGTAACTGCTGCACACATCATGGCATTCGCACCCTCTCACGTATCAACCAAACAACTATCGAACAATGTTGCAATCAGTCTTTCAACCATGGCAAGGATTAGAGCATGGAATCGTAGCAACCAAACAACTATCGAACAACGTTACAATCGGTCTTTGAACCATGCAAGGGATTTAGAGAAATCAATGTCATTTTTCAGGAAAAACATTCATTGGAGGCTCTAATTCTTCTTTAGAAGTCTCTGTTGGAGAAACAATGGGGCCTTTCTCTTGATTTAACCAAATCAAGAGAGCTTACAATGGTTGACAAGTTCCAAATGATATATTATATCCTACTACTTTTAGCTCATCTTAATGCAGATATGATATCCCTATTATGTGTACTGTGTTGTAGTAAAGCACAGTGATGGTTGTCTCTCTCTTAATGCAGATATGTATGCATGTCGTGAAGCGAAGAAGCGAATTTTTGTCTGCGCCCTGAAGTTGTCATATGGTTTTCCAGTGTGAATTTGATTGACTAATTTTTATCAGCAATTAAAGCAATCAAAGCAATCAAAGCAATCTCATCAAAGAAATCAAATAAATCTCTCTTAACTGTATTGGCAAACACTTAAGCTAATTCATTTCATGGTTTTAGATTACTTGTAAATTCGCTCGGTGCAACTCCTAAGCAGCAATTCGCAGGCACCAAATCAGCAACAGATCAGCAACAATGCCATAGAAATGAACAGAAACGAAAATCAGAGCATAATCCTGAGAAAAAAATAATATGCAAACCAAGACGTGCGAAAATGAGAGCAGTTCGTGGGTGATATATTTATAAAATATGAGTTTGGCCGAACTATTTTAAAAGTTCGGCTGAACTAATAGTTCGGCCAAACTATTGTTGCCGATTTTCCCATCTCTGGCCAAAAATCTGTTTGCCCACGCCGTCAGTATGCCGTCAATCTAAACGGCAGAACGAGTACGGCCGAACTTTTGAGAAATTTCGGCTGAACTATCTTAATAGTTTGGCCAAAATTTCTCAAAATTTCGGCCAAAATATTGCGGAAAAATGTTTTATGCCCCCGATTCTCACAAAAGTGTAACCCAACTTCACATTTTCACCCTAATATATATACATTATTATTGATTTACATTTTTTCTAAAGTTAAAATAAGTTAATTAATATAGATATTAAAATGAATTATTTAGGTATCCATATTTTTCTTGAGTTCTAGTTTCCATATTATTCTTACAAACCTTTTTTTAAATAATATAATAAATATTATTATTATTATTATTATTATTTTTAAATAATATGGTAAATAGACTTTTTCTTGAAAAGAGAATTTTGTGTTTTTCTTTCGATGCTAGGACCAAGGATCTAATTTTGTGTTTTCCTTAGATACCACAACTAAAAATAAGGAGATATCTAATCCATCAAATTCACTTTTTTTTTTTTGCAAAGTCCGAAACAATGATGGATAAGATTCTAAAACCCATGTACAAATGTAATTAATTCAAGGTTCCAACTTGCCCTTGGCCTACTCATTGCAACCAACAATAGATATGCCCTCCAACTTGCCCTGGACTACAACCCCAAAAGATTTAATGAAACCACGCTTGACCTACTTATCAAAACCAATAGATATTCCCATTGAACTACAACCTCAACTGGCTTAATGAAACCAACAATAGATATCAATAGTTGGAAAAAAATGGAACGAGAACATGACCTTTTTTGGGATGCCCTCATCCCATCTTGTTCAAAATGTAGGTCCTATGCAGATACCTTGAAATCTCACATGTGTGTGACTGTGCTAAACCCACATACACTCTCCGATGTAGCCAATGAGCTAGTCACTAGATCAACATATGGGATAATTATACTTATAAGTACACTATAAATATAACATTTCAAGTACTTATAAATATAGCATTCCAAAGTCCCCTAACTCAGAAAATCGTTAAAATTGTATAATTTTTACAAAATATTCATATCGTTCATAGAAATTCAACCAATAACAACATATTGTATTTATAAAGTTATTAACCAAAACACTAGATTTATGCAAGATACCTAGGTTCTTTATAAAAATTCAACCGATAAAGACATACTAAATTGGAGTTAGCAATACAAAGAGGCCATGGTAACTGAAAAAAATGAAAAGCTATAAACATCGATAAAGTTCAACATTTATAAATTGGATTCAGAAGAATAAAGAAAAGAGCAGAGCATTGCAAGAGCTCGTCATAAGTAGCATTAGTGCAGCCCGACGACTGGCTAAATGAAAAATACTAAGAGGTCCTATAAAATGAAAGAAAGAATTATTATAACTTAAATGAATGGTATCAAATCACAAAATTTGTGAGGTCATTTGCTATTTTTTTTTTAAGTCACAATATCAAAGACGGACCTCAAATTAAATCCAAAATACACAATTTTAGAGATGAGAAAGAACCGATCGGTACAACCATATGTAATTGATCATTATGTAGTAGATTCACTCCTACACAAAGGGTGTTTTTAAGACAAAAATAATCTTTTATCTTAAAGTTTTAATTTTATCTTAAACACTTTACACATGAAGTGATATATTTGTCTTAAATATATCTTATGTTGGAATTAATGCTTACATCTTATATTTGAGATGTTGGTTTGTGATGGTTGAGAAATTCTCTCAACCTTTCTTTCTAACTTAAGAATAAATTAGATATGAGAAACTCTATATATTAGAGTAATCATAATGTAATAGGTGTGTGTGTGTATTGACGCATACACCTTTGTGTGAAATACATGAGTTCTTTTAGTAATTTTTAACATGGTATCAGAGCCCATATGGGCCTGAACCTGGCCTTCCTTATGGGAGTGTTGGGAATAGAGAGTGTTTTTTGTGAGTAATTTGTCCATCATCCTTTCCGACAGGAATCGACTGGTGGATGGAAAGAAGAGGCGTGAAGATAGAAATTTTGAGATGTTCAGAATTGGCTTAAGAAAAAAGCCAATTTCTTATATCAGAGATACCATCAATGATAGATACTTATTGTGCCATTCTAGCTTACATATTTCTTGTTGATATTTTGCTGTGGTTTGGAGTAATGGAGGAAACAAATTGTAACTACAGACAAGGTGGGCAACACATTTATAAGAATCACATTGATCTCTAGTTACAATGCGTGAAGGTTCGTCCCTATCACAGAAAGCGGAGAGAAGATATAGATCATAAAAAAAAACGGAATTTATGTTTTGTAGAGGCTCACACACATTTGCGGAGCCAATCTCTACGGAAGCGGGCCGGGAAAAAATGGCGAAGGATTTGGAGGAAGGAGATGGTCCATATGTTGGACTTTTTGATGATATTAACAAGACGCATGGCTTTTATTGTGACAAGAATTATAGGAATGCAATACTTTTTATTTTATTTTATTTATTTATTTTTGATTGCAGTTTCCCTCTGTAGGAAGGCAATATTCAGGAAGCCAAATCATGGAGAAGGGAATAACAACCCATGGTTGAGTATGTGATTTCGAGGGGATGATGTCTCAGAGAAGAGTGTGGAAGTTTCTATTTCGAATTATCTTTAGACGATCATAGATCTCTCAAGGAAAAGAACGAGGTTTCATTGCCAAACCTTGTGTTTCTGAGATGCAGATAAATGGGCTTGGAAGAGTGTGCACGACGTGATTTCTCTCACTTTCACATCAATACAAAGTTTAGCATTGATCTCCAACATACCCTATTCATAATTTTCTTACTCACAACATCAAACCACTTCATTTTATGTGCCATTAGTTTTTCACATTGAAATCTTTGTTGTTTAGTAGTATTATAAATTGTTTGTAAATTAAGTGAGGATGGATTTTTAAAACCAGATAAAAAGGTCATGCTGTAATAGTTGAATCTAGATACATTCCATATTTAGACAGATTTTCTATACAACTAGTGAGTACAACAGTTGGCACCCATGTATCTCGGTAGATGAGAGCTCATCCATAAAATGACTAGGAGTTCAGGTATGTGTCTGAAGCCACTATTTAAGAGATCTAGTGGAAGCAAGGCTCAATATGGATGGTTGTCCAGATAGTATGGAAGTTGTGGATCTAGGGAAGGATCCCTCATTCGTTGAAGACATGGAGTGTTCTTCTAATGAGGTTATGTGATAGCTTGGGATTTTGTACGGTAATTGAATTCAGGAGGTCCTTGATTTGAGAGTTCAGAATTCGAACTTAGGAATCCAACTTGTTGACTACACCTTTATGAGGGTTATGAGGAAACTTGATGGAGCATATACTTAGAAGCTAAAGAATGATTTTGTTTTCAACAAATTTATGTAATGTAATCATTAAGAGGGTATGTTGGAATTAATGCTTACATCCTATATTTGAGATGTTGGTTTGTGATGGTTGAGAAATTCTCTCAACCTTTCTTTCTAACCTAGGAATAAGTTAGATTTGAGAAACTCTATATATTATAGTAATCTGAAATTAATAGGAGTGTGTCTATTGACGCATAAACCTTTGTGTGAAATATTTAGTCATTTTTAACATCTTAGTCTTAATATTTAATTTCATCTTAAACTTATTTGTCTTAACATTTTATTTTCCCTAGGTCATGTACATGAGACATTTCATTGTTAGGGAAGATATTCATGGCGGTAGGAGTGTAGGTTGGGACTTTTCATTGTTGACGGTTTTCAGATTGATATGGAGGAGTGTATTGGATAAGTAGGTGAAGGACACCCAATAGTGGATAGCTCCAGTTGAAAGGGTAGTTTATCATCCCTTTGGTGAAAGTGAGAACCTTTGTTTTATATACCTCTCTATTCTGATATTAGCATATGTTCTGACATAAGACTTTCATTTCCATTCCCAGATATATTGCCATTATCCATATGTTTTGACATAAGACTTTCATTTCCATTCCCAGTTATATTTCCATCATCCATTTCAGATCCCATTCCTAATTCATGACCAATTTCTTTAAATCCACTCCCGAATCTAGTCACTAGTTCCTTCCATTCGAGCTACGAGTTAGTAGCAAAACTTCCTTTTAAATAGTAAATAAGTAGCTGCAAAGGTGGTTCATCACTCGACATCATCAATACAAGCTCATAAAAGAAGCAATACACGAGTGAATAACAATTTTGATTCCATTTGAGCAAGCATTCCTATCAATTCCATTTAGAAGTTGGTATCTACCATATTCCAATGCTTAATAGTAGAATGAGAAAGAAGCTAAGGAAGTAGAGGAGGAGGGAGCACTTTGAATGGAACGAATGGCATGCTACAGGTAAACTTTGTATTTTTCTTAGAGTTTATATCTCCAATGGACTATTGCATTCATTGTTTCTTTATTTTATAAGAGCGCTTTCCTAGGGGATTTCCCTCTCAAAACTTTTTGAGGGTTTTCCTATATATTCCATCTTAAAATTATTTGATTCAAGTCAAGTAGTTACAGGGTTTTGTTGATTTTTTGTTGAAAAAATTCGAAGGCTTCAATGGGGTAATTTTCTTTAAGATTTACAAGAACCTATTGAAGTATTTTACTATTTGATAGTTTTCTGGATGTTTGCAGAGCGTTCAAATTGTCACTTAAGAACAATGTTTTCTTTGGCACATTTTTTCAGCACATTCTATCAATAATTCTATATGGAGATGACAGTCTATTTAGGATTTTATCATTTGACTATTTAGGAAGCATCTGCATCGCGAAATATCACTTTTCACATGCCAACTACTATCTATGAGGCAAAGGATTGGATCGACCATCACCATTCCTCTGTTTTATAACGTCACTCCTTCCCAAATTTGGTGGTTAGAGCAACATGGAAACCTCTTTTCTAAATTATTCTAAAATCAGGAGAGCAGTGGGAGATACAACACCTAGGAAATATATAAGTGAAAGGTTGCTCCCTTCGAACTTTGTCATTTGCCTAGCTGGTCACTTCAATAAAATTTTAATGGGTGGGTAACTTACAAGATTCCATCCTATTCTCTTATTTATATCTCTATTTCAACCTCTTCTCTTCTATTTGAAATGTTGATATTTTCAAATTCTATGCATTGCAAGTACAAAGCAGCTTTGGTGAAGAGTGTGGTTGAGAAAGTGCGTAAACTTTGTAACAATTTCCACAACAACTCGCCATCAATTTAATTAATCACACTCTCTCGATCGTGGCCCATTAAATGTTGATAATAATTTACTTAATTTAATGAGCTCTCTCACACACATATATAGGTATAGTCTAACTTATATAGGAAATGGACTTTTTTATTTCATTTTTCTAGTTAATTTTAACTAAAATCTGGCAAAAATTTGTAAAAACTTGAGTTTAAGTTGTTTAATCTATAGAATTTGAGTGTTTCAGGGAGTTTCTCAAGGTGTTGAATCCATTTATGCATTCAAAAATGCATTTAAAAAAAAAATCACATTCTTTCTTGAAATTGTTTTGTCAAATTGAGATGAAAAAGTCTATTTGTTAGGTCCCTGTATTACTAGTATAGACCCTTATTGTTGTTAGTGTAACCCCATTATTGTTATTATTGTACCCCTATAACCCCCATATTGTTATTATTGTGCCCTTAAATTATTATTGTTAGGTCGGCTAGGATTACATTGTGGCCCCACTAGGATTACAATGTGGCCCCATGGACTCCTATATATAGAAAGGAGGTTTTTTAATTTGTATATCCAAGAATTGTTCATTAATGTAATGTATTGGAGGTTTCCCCCTCTAAGTGGCTTATTTTTAAGGCGTTGATATCTCTTTTCTTCTATTTTTGGAGTTGGTTTCACAACATTTGGTATTAGAGCTTTGAGATTATAGGGTTTCGCTACTCCAAATAGGTCAGCGTGGCATTTTTGCTATAATTTTTTTTCTACGAAGGTTCAAAATCTGAAATTTTTAGAGTGCAAACAAAAACTCCTGAGGAACATCCTCGCAAAATTTCAGTTCTTAGTTCACAATAGTTTTAGAGATATGACTTGTTCAAGTTAGGTCATTTTGCAGGCTCCTGAATTTAACCTAAACAGGTCATCGTGGTATTTTATAATAACTGTTTTTATACAAAGGTTTAAAAGCTGAAATTTTTAGAGTGCGAAGCTAAAATCCTGAGGAACATCGTCGCAAAATTTCAGATATTGGTTCGCAATATTTTTTGAGATATGATTTGCGGAATTTAGGGCTTTTTAAGGCTTCTGAATTTCATCTCAAAGAGGTGATTGTGGGAAAATATTCATACCTCTCTCTCTGAGCATCGAATTGGAATGTTGTAAAAATTAGCTACAAGTACATTTATTGTATTTTTTGGTCTATCAATTTTAGAGCCAAAGGAGGAAACAGTGACACGTGGCAAGTCGTACAAGTTCGCTCTACTGAACCAGTCCAAAATTGGGTCATTGTGGGAGATTGGACATAAATTTTCCTAGAAGAATCCAAATCAGATCAGACCTATGGAATTTGAAAGAAGTTTCAAAGGGCTACTACAAGGCTGAATTTTAGATATTTAGGATCTACAATTATAGAGATAATTCAGTTTCAATATCGAGCTCCTCAAAAGCAAGTAAAAGGTGTGTATTTTTTTTTTTTTTTTCCGAATTGCATAAGTCTTGTTTGAAGAATCAAGTTGAATTGATTCCAAGGGCATATTGTAGAATAGATGTCAGTATTGGATTCTAAAATGCCCCCTAAAAAGAATTCAACACCCATTAAGCCTTTAGAAGGCTCTACTATGGCTCATGAAGATGAAGAATGGCAACATGACATATCAAAATTACAAGAGCAAGTGCAACAAATTTCGCTCTCGCAAAGAAAAACAAAAAATGAAATGGAAGTTTTGAAGAAAGGTGTGGAAACTAAGATGGATGGTTTGAAGAAAGGCGTGGAAGCTAAGATGAATGGTTTGGAAGCTAAGATGGATGGCATGGAAGTGGGCATGGAAGCTAAGATCAATGAAAAAATGAAAGAAAACATGGAAAACATGAAGAAGGATCTAAAAGTAGACATTGAAGGTTTGGAAAAGTTGATACAAGAAATGTTTCCTAATGGTGAAAAGATAGTAGAGGAAAGTCATGATGAGAACAAAATAAATGTTAATCGTGATTTCATAAACTCTATTGTTGGAGGGAAGAACCACCATATTCCAAAAGTGGATATGAGGAAATTTTATGGAAAGGATCCTGTAACATGGATACTACAGATGGAGCAATATTTTGATCTCAATAATGTGTAAAACACACAAAAGGTACGCATTGCAAATTTACATTTAGAATAAAATACATTTGTATGGTATCGATGGCTTTGCTCCTGTAAAAAAATTGTCACTTGGTCAATTTCTATAGAGGAAATGATAGCACATTATGAGGATACAAAGAGCAACACCTTCTTTAGCCAATTGATAAATATCAAACAAAAGGGTTTAGTGGGGGAGCACATTGAGGACTTCCAAAAATTGAATATAAGGGTAAGTGATATTTCAGAGGAACACATGATTGATCTCTTCATAGGTACTTTAAAGGATAACATCCAAAATGAAGTTCGCGTTTTGGAACCTGATTCATTGGAGAAGGCATTCAGGTTGGCCAGAAAAATTGAATGTAAAATTATGGCGACAAGGAAGCCTACCACTCACTTCTATAAAGAGGTAAGTGTTGCTAATCCTAGATTTGCACAACCTACAAGGTTGACACCACAACAATTGGAAGAAAAAAGAGAAAAAGGGCTTTGCTACAGTTGTGATAGCAAATACACTAAAGGTCACAAGTGTGCTGAGAAGAAATTATTTTACATAGATTGTGAAGAGGAAGAAGAAAATGAACAAGAAGAGGATATACACCAGGAACCAACCCTAGAAGAGGAAGAAATGAATCCAAACATATCGTGTAATGCATTGGCAGGAATTACCACTCCTCAAACTCTCAAGATAGAAGGACATATCAAGAAGAAAAAGGTAATAGTGTTGATTGATTCGTGTAGTACCCATAATTTTATTCATTGTAAGGTAGCCAAGGAATTGAATTGTTTCCTATACCCAGCACCAGAATGTCAAGTGATGGTTGCAAATGGAGGAACTATAAATTGCTCTGGAAAATGCCATAATATCAAGCTAACCATGGGGGAATATGTATTGAATATTTCAATGCTTTCCATTCCTATGGGAGGTGTTGATGTTGTACTAGGAGTACAATGGTTACAATCTTTGGGGACGGTAGCTTTTAATTTTCAAGAAATTTTCTTGAAATTTTTTTCAGAAGGAAAGGAAGTCGAATTACGGGGTATTGTAGGGAATTCGGGAAAGATAATAAGCTCTAATGTCATGACAAAGCTTCTAAAGAAAGAACAACGAGGCGTAATTGCACAATTATGCTCACTAGAAGTTCCAACATCAAAATCATCTATTTCTGCAGATCTCCAACAAGTCTTGGACAATCATTCAAAGGTGTTTGAAACTCCCAAAGGACTCCCACCTATTCATGATCATGATCATACTATTCATTTGATTCCAGGAAGTGTTCCTCCAAACATCAGGCCTTATAGATATCCTTATGTCCAAAAGAGCGAAATTGAACGTATGATTGCAGAAATGTTAGAGGCCGGTATAATTCAACCTAGTCAAAGTTCTTTCTCTGCTCCTGTATTATTGGTACACAAGAAGGATGGATCATGGAGAACGTGTTCGGATTATAGGGAGCTCAATAAGCTCACCATTAAAGATAAATTTCCCATTCCTGTGATTGATGAATTATTGGATGAATTACATGGAGCAATTTATTTACCAAGTTGGATCTTCGTTCAGGATATCATCAAATTAGAATGAAGACTGAAGATATTCCAAAAACAGCATTTCGAACTCATGAGGGTCATTATGAATTTTTGGTCATGCCTTTTGGCCTTACCAATGCGCCTTCTACATTTCAAGGGTTGATGAATTCCATTTTCAAACCCTTCCTTAGAAAATTTGTGCTAGTATTTTTTGATGATATACTAATCTACAACAGTTCTTGGAAGGATCATGTTGAACATGTTGACAGGGTGCTCAAACTATTGCAAGAGAAACAATTATATGCAAAAACATCCAAATGTTTCTTTGGAGTACAAGAGGTGGAATATCCGGGTCATATTGTATCTCACGAGGGTGTTAAAGTAGACCCTAACAAAATTAAAGCCATTAAGGAATGGAAAGTTCCCACAACCATAAAGCAGTTGCGAGGATTTCTCGGGTTAACAGGGTATTATCGCAAGTTTGTTAAGAATTATGGGAGAATAGCAGCACCTCTCACAACATTATTGAAGAAAGATGCATTTTCATGGACTCCTGAAGCAACTAAGGCCTTTGAACATCTTAAAGAGGCAATGTGCCTAGCACCGGTCTTAGCTACGCCAGACTTCACAAAAACCTTTATTGTGGAATGTGATGCCTCAGGAAATGGAATTGGTGCAGTTTTAATGTAGGAAGGAAGACCCATTGCTTTTGAAAGTCGTCCAATAAAAGGAAAGTATTTATAGAAACCTATTTATGAGAAGGAAATGTTAGCAATACTGCATGCACTAAAGAAATGGCGAACTTACCTAATGGGAAGACACTTCAAGGTAAAAACTGATCATGATAGTCTTAAACACTTTTTGGAACAAAGACTATCTTCAGAAGAGCAGCAAAAATGGGTCACAAAGATGTTGGATTATGACTTTGAAATAATCTACAAAAAAGGGAAGCTAAATGTTGTTGCAGATGCACTCTCAAGAAAGAATGAAGAGGTGGAAGCATTGCTTTGTGCCATATCTATTATCCAACCAGATTGGATAACCGAAGTAAGGGATGAATGGAAAAAGGATGAAGAAGAGTGGACATTCATTCAAAAGTTGCAGCAAGATCCTAGTACATATGATACATTTAGTTGGAAAAATGATTCCTTATGGTACAAAGATCGCTTATATCTTTGTAAGAATTCCCAACTAAAACAAAATATTCTTTTGGAATTGCACACTTGTCCTTTAGGAGGACACTCAGGATTTTTAAAAACATACCATAGGGTGAAGAAATAATTTTTTGGTAGAATTTTTGGTTTGCTAGCAGAATAAAGTTGAGACAATTAAGACCCTGAGACTTCTACAACCTTTATCCATTCCAAGTCAACGTTGGGAGGATATTTCAATGGATTTTATCACAGGTTTACCTAAGTCCGAAGGAAAGAGTGTCATCATGGTGGTAGTTGATATACTTACTAAGTATGCACACTTTTGTGCATTATCTCATCCATTTAAAGCAAGTACAGTTGCTACTACATTTATGGATAGAATTCAAAAGCTACATGGAAGCCCAAGGGTTATTGTGAGCGACAAAGATCCCATTTTTACCAGAAATTTTTGGACGGAGTTATTTTCTTGTTTGGGTACTCAATTAGCTCATAGCTCATCTTATCATCCTCAATCTGATGGTCAAACTAAGATAGTAAATAAATTTTTGGAAGGATATCTTCGTTGTTTTGTATCTGATAAACAAACACAATGGGTCAAGTGGTTACCTCTTGCTTAATGGTGGTATAACACTTCCTTCCATACTGCAGCAAAAATGACCCCATTTATGGCACTTTATGGATATCATCCACCATCCATCACATCATATTTAAGAGAAAATTCGAAGGTTCAAGCAGTGGAAGATCACATCGAGCATCAGCAAGAAGTTCTGCAACTCTTAAAGGATAACCTGAATTTGGCACAAAATCGAATGAAACAACAGGCAGATCAACATCGCAGCGAGAGAAGTTTTGATGTAGGAGATCGGGTATTTTTACGGCTACAACCATATAAACAAATGTCCCTCAAGCAAGCTAAGAAGGATAATAAATTATCGCCAAAGTACTATGGTCCTTATAAGGTGTTGCAAAAGATTGGTACTATGGCATACAAATTGGAGCTTCCTGCTTCTTCGCGAGTACATCCAGTTTTCCATGTTTCATGCTTAAAGAAGGTTATAGGTGAAAATCTTCCAGTTCAAACAATATTGCCAGAACTTGATGAGGAAGGAAAATCATATTGGAACCTGAAGCGGTCATGGAAACAAGAACTCGACAGCTACGGAATCGATCAATTTCAGAGTATCTCATCAAGTGGAAGAACTTACCCACTGAAGATTCTACATGGGAGGATGAGAATTTTATACAGAAGCACCCGTAGCTACTCAAGCGTTGAGGACAACACTTTTTTGAAGGAGAGGGGCATGTTAGGTCCCTATATTACTAGTATAGTCCCTTATTGTTGTTAGTGTAACCCCCTTATTGTTATTATTGTACCCTTGTAACCCCCATATTGTTATTATTGTGCCCTTAAATGATTATTTTTAGGTCAGCTAGGATTACATTGTGGACTCCTATATATAGAAAAGAGGTTTGGTAATTTGTATTGGAGGTTGCCCCCTTGAAGTGGCTTATTTCTAAGGCGTTGATATCTCTTTTCTTCTATTTTTGGAGTTGGTTTCACAACACTATTTTGTCTAACGCCTATATATATATTTCCTATGAAATTTTGTGGTTATTTTGTTTTTTCAATCTCCTATATCAATAATGGAAAAAATGTAAAGTTTGATACTTCTACGACTTCTAGTGAGCATATCGTTTTTTTCTTTCACTAATTGCACTAGGTAAAGTGAAATGGAAGAGTTAAGTTCCATGCTTATATGAAATTTGGCGGGGAGATTGCTTTGGCTCTTTCATTAATTGAAGCACTGTGTCAAGTTCGATGATTTTCCAGCTTTTGGTTTTAGACCCTGTGATATATATATATATATATATATATATATATATAGAGAGAGAGAGAGAGAGAGAGAGAGCTTTTCTCTTAGTCTAAAGGTTAGAATGAGATTATTGATATCAAGCCAACCCATAGGTATACTCACTGATTTTACAAGGCTCATAGCTAATACAACCATATTCATTAGTATGAAGTCATTACAATAATATTTTTGAAGGCATTATAACTCATCATGTCATTAGTAGAGATTTGAACATGAGTGTAGTAATAGGGATGTGAACTTAGATAGAGAAGATAACAACCATTCTACCTAACCACCCAAAATAACACACACACACACACACAGATATATATATATATATATATATATATATATATATATATATATATATACCTAATATTAAATTAATATAAATTTAACTTTTACCTATTAGTAAATAAAGCATCTCCAAAAATACTTATAAATGCACATGGTTAGACAAATACCAACCTAGATCCATCTTGACTCTGGATCTACCAAGGGCCTAGAGGGATCAAATCACTTGACACACATACACATTTTAGAGCGAAAATCGATTTGATCCCTCTATAGGGATCTAGGTTCGTATTACATATATCCTTCATACATAGAATTAGAAAGCAATTATTAATGGAATAATAATTCTCTCTATATGTATTTCATGTTAAAAATTTTACTCAACCTACATATTGAAATATATATTTTATTTATAGCCTAAGTTAGACTTTCTTAGTTATTGATATTTTTAAAAACTTGTATATCCACTTCATATTAGAAATAAAATAAATTACACATCTTATGGAAAGTGAAAATATAAGAGTTTTTTTTAATTTAAATTACTTTATTTTTCTTTATAAAAAGTAGATATAAAATTATGTTATTTAATATGGATATTGAAATATTTGCCAAGTCTGTTGACTTTTTTTTTAATTTTCTTAATTGATGGCCTAGATTAATTCTCAAGGGAATATGCTTAGGATATGCTTAGTCTGAATGCTTATCAAGGTTGTAGTGTGTTACATAGTTTGTTAAGTTGAATTGAATTTTAATAAATTTAAAAAAATAGATCCGTTCCAATTGGCTCCCCACCCACCAATTTCCTAGTTCCTCAATATTATTTATAACATTCATTATTCTATAAGCAAATTTTATTAGCAAAATAGTCCATTTTACAATAAGATGTGTAATTCCTTTTTTTCTCAAGTTAAAGTTGACCCATAACCTTTTTACACATGGTTAATGAGTAAATGTGTGCATTGGTAAGGAATTCTTTGTGTTGCAATAGTTTTTTTGTTGTAATAAATTTTTTTGTTGCAATAATTTTTTTTGTTGCATTTATGAAGCCTTCGGCTATATCAACCACATTAATATTTTTAATGTGGTTGTACTAGTTTACTTATAGTTGCTAGAAAATTTTGTTTGTTATTAATATATTTTTGTTTTAAATATGACATATAAACTAAACTTAGGATGAATTACACATCATGTAATATGAATAATACTATTTCCTGTCATCCACATATTAAGTAGTGTAGAAATCATAATTCTTCCGTATACCAAAAAGTACTATATTATATTTCTTAATTATCTCTATATTAAATTAATTATTTTATTATTTTTAAATCTAACATTACCTAACATCTCTTATAGAGCGTCTTAATAATATAAATTTCACCTAAGACTATATCAAAGCTATTTCCCCAAAAAACACTCATCATAAACAATATTATAGTAGCATATTTAATTATTTTGTTTTTTATTGTTTAATGAAAAAAATATATTTTATTATTTTTATTATATTAGCATATTTAATCATTATTTTTTTCATTGTTTAATGAAGAATGGAAACAAATCCTTCTATAATTTTTTATGTAATTACCTAAAAGATTTATATAAATTAATAAGATATGGATCACAAAAATTAACACTCTCAAAATATATTTTATTATTTTAATAATTTTTTTAGTATATTAATAATTTTTTATTATTTAATAATATATCAAAAAATTATTAATTTTTATTTTTCTTATTTTTATTATATATATATATATATATATATATATATATATATATATATATATAGTTTTATGGTTTAAAATATATAAATTAATTAGTTGATATAGGATTTAGTCATATATATTTAAGATATCGTTCAAGTTGGACCTCAAAATCTTGACAATGGACATGTTCGAGGCTATGAATAAATTGGCAAAAGTCATTATTGTTGTAGCTGCCTTTGAATTTCCATTTCCGAAGCGAAAGTACCGAAAGACAATATGTAAGCAGACGTACGTCTAAGTGCACTGTCCTGCAACGAGAAAGTGAGATAAACTCACCCGAGAAAGGTTGAAAATAAATCAAAATGGACAGTTTGTTTGAGAACAGTATTTTCTTGGGACAATGGGCATAAGTGCTTCCGGTGTTTTCGGAAGAATATTTTGGGTTAGCAGTAGCTGTTGGTAGCAGTGTGACAGAGCAGACCTCGTGCTTGATGAGTTTGTGGGTTCATCGATACAGAGGTAATCAGTAATTATGTTTAGGATTTTCAAACATGCTGGGAGCTCAATATACTCTTCTGAATATGAGAACTTGAATTGTAAAACCCTGTTACTTGTGGACTTTAGTAATTGTTATAAAATAGATTAAAACATAATAGTCATATATAAACACAAACTATAAATCTCTGGGGAACAAAATTTAGGTGCTTCACTTGATATGGATTAGTTCATTAGAAAATGGGCTGGTATTTTATTATGTTATCGACAAAATTTTCATATTGCTTTTTAGCATAACCAAAAAGTAGTTTGCAATGTAGTCACTATACATTACATGAAAATGTTATGGATAAAACCACGAGTCACCAAAACCTAGAGCCATTATTACCAATAAAACCAAGCTATCACACTGACTTTATGATGAAGTCAAGTTTACCCTAATTATCTTGCCCCTTAAACTTGACTTGAGGTGATTAACTCTATCCCAATGTATTTTCTAAAGTCCATATTAAATGAACTATCTATCGAAATACATGGGTAACTAGTTAGTGTATCCACTAATTTTTTGTCACTTTTTTCCTAGTACATGGTTCATCAAACATCTTCCCTCAACCTAGCATACAAATACACCTGTGACTCAAGTGGTCCATTATGCAACTTGATCATACATAACTCCATGGTCCACCACACTCAACATCTATGCCTAATTGATAGGTCTTACAACAAATTAACCTCACTTATCACCCTTTTACCTATTCAAATGACTCATTTCACAACTTGGTCCTCCATCCTCTCTATGCCTTAGAGGGATGACATCATGTGTTATCATGTTATGACATGTATACCTGAATAATATGTCTTACAAGAACTTTGGGAAATACATCTTGCCTATGGATATGATTTACAACTTGGACCAAACACTCTAGGGTGGTCATGTACTACTATGGCTCGCCATAACACACTAGCTCCTTCACTAGGCCTTGACACCGTTGGCTCCATCCACGTTCTTTAGTCCATATAGCTACATGGCCTTTCTCTTTCTATATCTCCAACCCGTATTTATCATCCACGTCTTTATTATCATTGGACGCCATTTTCATGAATTTTCTTGCTACTTCTCTCAAAATCGTTACACACTTACCCGCCAAATTGTTGGCCACACATGTACATCCATGACCATTTTCTTGGCTTTACACAAATCCTTCAAATCTTTAAGCACATGCCTTGGCAAGCTGTGGTTTTGATTGTTGACCTACATAACTATCAGGAACTCCATAGGGAGTAGAGAAGCATGATTGACATGGATTTAATATCAACACATCCACTTTTATATACACCAAAACCACATCTAGGTCAACAAGCGCTCATGCACCAACACATGGTTCAGCAAGTCATTCTCATGTGCCTTAAATAGGGAACACTTGTCTTGTTTCTTTTCTAGTTAACCCTAGTGTCAATCATAGTCATGGTTGGTGGCACATAGGCCAATGACTCCAACTAACATTCCAACCATAATTTCCACTTCAATGATGTATTTGTTGTTATGACATATAACTTGAACTCCACACAAAATTCACAATTTTATCCTTTAATATTGTTACTGCTATGTGCTACAAAATGATACCTCACACCTGTATGGCTAACAAAGCATCTATGCCCTATAGCTAGGATGAAAGCTAATTCCCATTAGCATGTGTTATGGTCCATGTTGTAGTTTCTAAGTCAAATTTGTCATTAGTCCCTAGGATTCATGTACAACAAATTTTCTACACACTCCTTGAGGCACATTTCCTTTTTTTTGATGTCCTAGATAATACAAGAAGGTCTTCCATATATTCAGTCTATGCTTGGCCTTACCGACATCAAGGTTGTTGATATAAAGCTCAAAAATCACAAATGTTTCACAATCCAAATCTCATGAGGGTGATGATCTCGGACTTGTTTCCATTAATGCTTCGGCCTTAAAAAACACTAATGCCCTGAAGGGGGACTCACAACCTTCATTTGATGGCTTGCTCCTTCCACGATTATTAATCAAATGCAATTCAAATCAAGACTATGGATCAGGGTTTCCTTCCTCACCGCGCTTTTGGGAATTTTCCTCCAATCCAATGCAAGACCTTGCTAATTCTCAATGTATTCCTTCATATCGATCCCTCACATTGGGGCTTATTTTGGTGTCCAAGCTTCACTCTCCCGCACGCTCCCTCGCTGAACACTAGCCATAACCTCAAAAAAATCCCTTGTGGGTGGTGGCGGTAATGGAAATTGAGCAATGATTCTTGTCTACTGGGATTGTTATTTGATGAGACTACCCTGCACTCCCCTACCCAACAGTCACCACAACTTCAATAAACTCCCTTGTGGGCGGTGACAACAACAGAAATTGACAAACTAATTATTGTCTATCAAGCCCATTATTGGATGAGACTGCCCCACACTGCCCTACCCAAAACTCACTGCAATCATGACCAACTCTCTGGTGAACGATGATAGTAACAGTGATTAACGAACTAATTCCTATATTTTGGGCCCATTATTCGATAGGGCCATCGACTCCTTTAGCAATGCTCACAACCAGCTCTTAGGTCTCGCTTCACCATTGGTTTGGACCTACCACTATGTCTTGAATCCTCTTCCAAAATTTTGAATTAAAAAATGTCAGTATGACGTAATGTTATACTGTAACACCCTCCTTCCACATTTACCCAAGCTAACCGACCAATCAGGGTAAACATGTGACGAAGAGTTACTAAGATGTGATTCAACTCCCCAAGTACAGTTAAAGAAGTGGAATCGACATGACAAGACCAAACTAACCTTCCACATATACTATAGAACCTCGAGGAGCTAACCCACCCTTCTAGGTGACTAACCGCTAAGGGAACTCAACATTTTAGTGACCTAGAGCCCTAGTCACTCCTTTGCCAAGCCCTCCAAGTGATTGAGAGCCCCAATCGCTGCCATGAGCCTACCTAAGTGAGACTATAACATTTTTTAGCTAGTGCTATGCGAGCGACTATGAGAATTAAGGCTATTTTATAGGGCTAAGACCCAGTCACTGTCTAGAAACTCCATGAAACTTCCAAAACTCATAAAATACATGAAGAAAATTATTTTGATAACAAAATTTATCAAGGACCAGACTAGACCCCTAATAGCCATGGTAGAAATTTCGTCAAACATATCAAAATATGAATCCTACATGTTATAACAACATATCTGAGTATAGGGGTCTCATACTTATCTGAAAAACGCTAAGAAGCATTGATGCCTAATCACCATTAGGGGAATTTTGAGGTCTAAAATGGGTCTCTTAAGAAAATAGTAAAATAATAGCTAAATCAATAAAATAATATTTATCAATTTGCAATTCAATTTTTGCACCACAATCAATGTAACCATGGTTAAATTCAATTTAAAAGTTGTACCAAAATAAAATTAATAAAAAAATTGTATTGATGTGACTATAAATAAGAATGAGTTTTTCAAGAAAAAGTCATTATCATTGAACAACTAATGCATTTGTCCTTTGTACTTAAATAACTTAAAATAAAATATAAATATAAATTTATAAATTATAAATTATATAATATGTTATTAATTAAAATTTATATTATTTAAATTGTATAATAACATGTAATTAATGAGCCCCAAAGGTTAGCTCAAGCGGTAGTGAGCCAATACGTGGTCCTCTTCGTTGAGGGAGGTCACGGGTTCGATTCTTGAGTCCTTTGGGGTTAGGCGCCGAAAGTCCGCCGAACGGTTTGCCGCGCGTACCATCCAGAAATTTTGGGGAAGTACGCCCGGATTTCCCGTGAGCTAAAAAACGTGTAATTAATGTACTACATAAAAATAATATAATAAATGTAATATATTATTTTATGTATGAATTTTATTCAAAAAATGTGAAATGACATTTATTATGAGTACTTTACTTTGACTTTAAAAGTACTTAGAGCACTATTATGGATAACCATGAAAATAATATAATAAATGTAATATATTATTTTATGTATGAATTTTATTAAAAAAATGTGAAATGACATTTATTATGAGTACTTTACTTTGACTTTAAAAATACTTAGAGCACTACCATGGTTAACCATGAGTTTCTATCTACCATTGAGAATGTGACAAGTAAGTACCTTTAACTCAAGAAATGCCGCCTCAACCATTAGGGATGATGTCATCCCCTAAAATGTGATAGGTTCTCATAAAGTGAATTTTGATTGTACATTTTCCTTAGGAGGCCCATTTTAGACCTCAAAATTCCCCTAATAATTAGCTTCATTATAATCTATTAGGTCATATATTCATTGTTCATTCATTTACAAGTTAAAACATGGTGTGAGCCATACATCATCACTGTCATAAAAATTAATCATAACCAACATATAAAAAACATAAATACTAAGGATACGACAACCATAAAATCCACATATAAGCCAATACATTTACACATGAATTACCAAGTAGAAGAAGCTCTTAATAATGAATGGAAAGGCCAACCAAGTTCAGGACTTCCATGAACCACCCAACCATAGATTGGCTGAACCAAATCATTCTTTCAAGTAATCACCCCTGTGCCATATTCCAAGTATGAATGTGGGATCTCATGGGACAAATCCAACAAAACCAAACTAGGGCTTTGAGAGGCCAAACCACCTCAACCCTCAACTAGTGATTCCACCTCACGGTTGGACATCACTAGCCATAACCAGATTGGTCTCTACCTAAGTTATCCATGGATCCAAAGTGTTTGTTCCAACCAGGGCTTCAAGGACTAGTAACTCAACTCACAACTGTTGTCGGGTTTCCAAAGCATTTTTCCAGCCAAGTCTTACAAGAATAGTAACTCAACACACCAAGGGCTTCCAAAGCATTTTTCCAACCAAGGCTTCCAGGACTAGTAACTCAACCCAAGCTATCATAGGGCTTCTAGAGCGTTTGTCCAACCAACGTTTATAAGAACTATTAACTCAACCCACAACCATAAGGAACATGAGAACTGACCAAAAAAAAAGGAAAGAACCCCACAACACCATGGCTATACAGGAAATGGCAAGGCTTGGAAAAACCACTGTCAATCCAGGAAATCCTCCATGCCAATGACATATCATAACTATGAAAGCACATGCATGTGCCATGCATTCCAAAATTAGTGAGGAAACCATACATGCAACTTGGTACTTGCATGCAAAGCCCATTGTAGCCGTTGATCGCGATGTCCTCTTGCACTTTCCTTCTCTTCTTTTTCCTTCTTGCTCCAAATCCAAAGTATGCCACAATACTCCAAGAATGATCCAAGAAAATCTCTAAGTGTCCAAGAGTATGAGAGAGAGAGGATGAGAGCTCCAAAACCGAGCTCACAGAAGCTTGAACTAAAAAAAGTTGTGAACTGATCCTCATAAGCATTTTTTATCATTGAGGCCTCTATTTTCTTGATTTTCCATTATTTTCCTTCATTTTCCTTCTCACATGCAACCTGTTACCTTTCACCTTCCTTTTCTCCTATTTTCCATTATGTTCATAAATACAATGTCAATTAATACCACATGAATTTCCAAATCCTTTTCCATTTCCTTTGCCAATTTCCTTAGCCATAATAAACCATATGAACACCCACACTAGGATGTTTTTTCCCTACATTCAACTTGGAATAAGTGTCCCATGACCATGGTTATTATTTTTCCTTTATTAACTTTTATTACATGAAATTTTCACCAGGGTTGTGACAAAACCCTCTCCCTTGTGGGAATACCGTCCTCGGCATTTATTGACACATAAAACAAACAAGAGTGCTAAAAGAAAAACATACTTCCCATTGGAGCTTTATAACTTATCTCGTCTTAGTATTTATAATGATCAACCTACTGAAAGTAAACTAACATGACAACATAACAACATGACAACCATAACACTTATTAAATATTTATAACACAACTCATGGCCGTATTTAAATCCATATACATATGTACATATATCAAAACAAATTACCAAAAAATATACCAAAAACATTCGCTCAACCATCGAATAGAGAAGGATACATCCCGCATCTGATGCATGATCTCCCATGTAGCTTCATCGGGCCCAAAGTGCTTACAGTGCACTTTAACCTGCTCGATTGCTCGGTTTCGGAGCATGTGCATATTTCTATGCAAAATGCACTGAGGTTCTAGCTGAAATTCTCCTTTTGGCTCCACCTACAATACAAACCAATCAATCACATGATCAACATATTTAACATACTTCTGAAGAAATGACACATAGAAAACATCATGGACTTTAACTTTTAGAGGCAATGCAATTCGATAAGCTATTGGTCGAATCCTTTCAAGAAGCTTGAAAGGTCCATAATAATGAGGTGCCTGCTTGGAACATAATCCAATCCTTAAGGAGCTCTTCTTAGGCTTGATGCACAAATACACCTGTTTCCCAACCTGAAACTTCCTAAACATCTTGCTCTGATATTCATAAATTTTCTGTTTTTCCTGTGCTGGCTTCAGGTTCTTCTTGATTACTTGAATTTCATGTTCCATCTCTTCCAACATGTCTAGTGCTATCAAAACCCTATTAAATGGATCACTCCAACTAATGGGAGTGTTACAACTCGTCCCATAGAGGGGCTCAAATAGACTCATCCTCAGAGACTCCTGATATCCATTATTATAAGTGAATTCATCCAATAGAATGTACTCCTCCCATCTCCTCTACTGATGCATCACATACATCCTCAACATGTCCTCCAATATCTTGTTGACCCTCTCTGTCTGTCCATATGTCTGCGGATGATAAATTGTACTGAAGGCCAACTCTGTACCCAAACCTGTGAATAACTATTTCCAGAACCTAGAATTGAACTTAGCATCCCTATCTGACACAATATTCTTTGAAACACTATGCAACCTCACTACATCTCTGATGAATACCTGTGATACATCATTAGCTGAATAAATAGTCTTCAATGGAATGAAGTGCCCTTCCTTTATCAACCTATCTACCACAACCATGATCGAATCATGCTGTCTATATCTCCTCGAAAATCCTATGATAAAATCCATATAAATGACCTCCCATTTCCAATTCTGGAATCGAAATTGGCTATTGTAATCCACTTGGGTGCTTATAATTTTCTTTTATTTGTTGATAATCCATGTACCTAGCCACAAATTTCGCCACTTCTCTCTTAAAATTTGGCCAGTACTAAAACTTCTTCATCGTTGTCAATGTATCTTGATACCCTAAGTGACCTGAATATGACCTAGCATGCAATTCTCTCAAGATAATCTTATTGAGCTCACTATTATCTGGCACATAGTTCCTATCCCTAAATCTGACCAATCCATCTACTATGCGACGATAGTCCATATCCTGATCAACTTTACCCTACTGTAACTTGTGCATAAGCTCCATGTTCCTGTCATCCTGATGTCCTACATGTAATATATAATCATTTAAATCTATCCCATATGAGCTCATAGTTGCCATATGATTCACCTGTATCCTCCTGCTAAGAGCATCTACAACCATACTATCTTTACCTTTGATGTATCTGATCTTAAAGGCGAACTCACTGATCATGGCATACCATCTAGCTTGCCTGGAATTTATATTTGGATGATATAATAGATACCTCAATCTATTGTGATCACTCATCAGTACAAACCTCATTCCATGAAGATAATGCCTCCACATCTTCAATGCATGGATGATCGCTGCCAACTCAAGATAATGTGTCCAATAATTCTGCTCATGCTCATTCAATTTATGTGACTCATAGCATACTACCTATCCTTCTTGCATAAGAACTCCACCAAGTCCTCTCATGCAAGAATTTTTTCATACCACAAATTCTTTGTCTGGATCTACGATCTTTAACACTAGAGAATTGTCAACAACTCTTTCAATTGCTCAAAATTGGCTGCACAATCCTCTGTCCATTCAAACTTCTAACAATTCCTTTGCAACAAAGTAACAAGAAAAAAAATCTGTGAGAAGTTCCTGATGAACCTTTTGTAATAATTTTCTAACCCCATATATGATTTTACCTCATCCATGTTCCTAGGAGCTACCCATTCCATGATAGCCCTTATCTTCTCTGGATCCACTTCTATGCCTTCCTTGGAAACCTCATGATCAAAGTAATGTACCTTTGTCTGAAATAAAATGCACTTACTAAGCTTGGCATACAACTGATGCTCTCTTAGAAATATTAGTATTGCTGCTAAGTATTCAACATGCTCTTTCTCATTTTTAGAATATACCAATATATCATCAATGATTACAATAACAAATTTGTCCAAACAAGGACACAAAACAATAATCATCAAGCACATAAAAGTAGTTGGAGCATTAGTTAAAAAAATAGAACTACAACAAACTCATAATGCCCATACATAATCCTGAAATTTGTCTTGTATATGTCCTCTTCTTTGATGCGTACCTGACGATATCTTGATCTCAAACCAATCTTCGAGAACACTACTACTCCCTTCTACTAGTCGAACATATCACAAATCCTAGATAATGGATACCTGTTCGCGATGGTCACCTTGTTCAGTTGCATGTAATCGATGCAAAACCTGAGAGTACCATATGTATTCTTCAAAAACAACATTTATGCACCCCAAGGCGACACACTTGGCCTAATGTATCCCTTGTCAAAAATTTCCTTCAAATGAAACTTCAACTCTACTAAATCTGGAGTGATAATCTTGTATCGTACCTTTGGTGTTGGTGTTTCCCCTGGTACCATCTCAATATAAAATTCCACTCCCCTGTGAGTTGGAAACTCTGAAATATCCGTCAGAAACACATCTTAAAACTGGTGTAAAAATGGGTACCCACTCAAGACATCCGCATCCTCAACTTCCTTACCTTTGTCACTGGAAATATGCAATGCAAATAACACACACCCTTTCCTTTGACTGCACTTTTCCTGCATAGCTATCACCATTGTAACTGATGTTGCATTATTCTTACCTTGCAAGATTCTTTTCTCCCCATTGTCATCCAAGCACTCAATATCCTTTTCATAACAATCCACCTTGGTCCTATGAAGATAAAACCAATCCATACCTAGAATATGATCCCAACGGTAATACATTCAAATGTGCTGATGTAGGAATGCCATTCAACTCAAATGCATAAGCTCTTAGCCAATGATGAACTCTCTTCTTTGTAAATGTAACCAACTGCACTAACCAAGACTTTGCATGCACTTCTTTATTCAAACCACACTTATCCACCGGGTCAGGATTAACATAACTATAATTAGATCCAAGATCAATCAAAATAGAAACAACTCGATCACAAAGCTTATCGTCCATCTCGATGATGGATACCTAATGATCAACCTACCTATTATCTAATGCATCATAAATATGAGGAATACTCTGTTGAGATTCAACAAGAAGATTCAACACCCATGCCTAGTGCATTAAGCACCTGGTTGCATTAAGTACCCAGACTAGGGTGGGACCCGTAATTCTATTTTTGGGTGCATATCTATTTTTATTATCCCTTTATTAATATGGACATTAAACTGTAATGTATTCTCAATGTGGACTTGAATGAGTTAATTGAAAGTGATAAATTCAGTTATCTTTTGGATTTCAAGTTAGAGGTTGTTGGTGAGGCATGCAGAGTAATTCTAGTTGTAACAGAGTTCGAAGTGTAGTGGTGCATGAGTTGGTGCAAGTTGTAAATCAATTTAAATCAGTTAAGTGAGTTAAACTCAATTGTGCTAGTTGTAACTGAAGATACACTAGTGAGAGATCTAGTGAATTAAATATTAATTAATTCACAATCAATGATCTCACATGCAATTGAGGATTTACTATTATTAGCTGCATGCATGTCAGATCCAATGAAGACCCAATTGAGTTATAGGTGAAAGGGAGGTTGACTATCATTTGTAGGACTATTTTCTTGCACACATGCAGGAAAACACCCATTGGAGTGCCCATGATACTTGCGCAGTCAAGGTAGGCAAAAATTCCTATATTTTAGGGATCTTTACCATCAGGGATTGCACAAGCAAGGTAGGTCGTCTTGAGGCTGATAATTGGCTATGTGTTGGTCAGTTTTTATATGACAAAGTGAGACAATTAGCTGAGTATTGGAGGGCTCTTGTGAGAATATTTTTGTATGTAATTGTTTCATGATCCATGCTTAATATACAATAGAAGATAATGGGGTTTTTTAGCTGTAATATTTCCCTAGGAAATTATCTGTGTTGTGTGTGATTGATATTTCTTCATGTTCATGTGATAAGCGATTGTGTTTTTAATTCCACAAAAGATTTGTAGAAGATATTTAGTGTTTAATTTTAGTACATTGTTAGATCGGGTGAATCCAAGATATACATGCATGTTGTATAATTTCTACATGGTATCAGAGCACAGGAAATTGCAGAAGTGAAGCAAGAGTTGACTTTTTGACTAGATAGAATTCAAATTTGCAGAAAGAATTTATTAGTGTTATAGCTGATTCAAGATCGGAATGGCTTTCAATGGCTTGAGGTTAGAGTATGCACTCGAGAGTAGCTCAAACTACATTGCTTGGAAGGATAGGATGGAGGCAGTATTTGAAGACAATGGGTTGAAGGAATTCATTGACAAATTTTTTCCTAAACCCGATGCTGTAGATGATGCAAATCTTGATGGATGGCAAAAGAAAGTGGAAAAGGCGAGGAGGATCCTGTTGGAGGGAGTAAGAGACCACATTGTCTCAAGCCTCCATGGGAAATCAACACCATATTCAATGTGGAAGGCTTTGACGGATCTATTCCAAAGCAACAACGACCATAGGAAATTGGTGCTCAAAAATAAACTCAGGAAGATCAAGATGGAAAAGGGCAACACCATTCCAAAATATCTAACAAAGTTTGTCCAATGTCGGGATGAACTAGGGAGCGTTGGAATAACAGTTGCTGATGATGATTTGGTGAGCTTGATTCTCCTAGAACTTCCTAAGAGTTGGCATAGTTATCAAGACTCTGTCAATGGAAGGGAAAAAATTCCAGATTGGGAATGACTATTGTTGGATTTGGTGCAGGAGGAGTTTAGACGGAACACCAGAGATGGATCTTCATCTAAGAATGAGGATGAAGAGGATTGTGCTTTGGCTGCCAAGGCCATAAAGGGGAAGGGGAAGAAATTCTATTCTAAATCTGAGTCCAAGAATGAAAAGAAGCATGACATGTCCAATGTGAAGTGTTTTCACTATCACGAGCATGTGATTTTTTCTATTAACTGTCCACAAAAGAAGAATAACAATAAGGCTTGAGGATCTACATCTAGTGAGGCCCTTGCCTCAAAATTTGAGCTTGAATTCTCATTGATCGCATGCATCGTGTCTAGTGCATTGGGATCTGTGTGGTATTTAGATAGTGGCACTTCCTTTCACATGACAGGAGATAGGGAAATTTTCAATGACTTGGAGGAGAAAGATCCCCAGATGCATATTGAGATGGGCGACGACAGACAATACAATGCTACCGAGATTGGTACCATTAAATTTCAGAGGGAGTCAAGTAAACCATTTCAATTAAAAGATGTGATGCATGTACCAGGTCTGAAGAAAAATTTGGTCTTAGTCGTAGTGTTGGAGAATAGAGGCTATGATGTTGTTTTTAGTGATGAAAATCTTTCCTGTGACATAAAACAACGGATCAAGCCAAGAGGATAGGGATTCGAGTTAATAATATCTACAAGTTGGAGGTAGATGGATGCACAACAATGATGGGCAAGGCAGATCAAGTGATGAGCCTGGAAGAGGGTGAATTATGACACAAGAAATTGGGCCATCTTCACCATGGAGCCTTGAAAGTCATGCAGCAGATTTCTATTGGTCTTCCCAGGGGTACACTTGCGTAGTTAGACACATGCAAGGGATATACTATGGGAAAATATGTAAAGGCCACCTTTCATGAGAAGGAAAACCGAGCTTCGGGGATCCTTGAGAGAGTTCACACAGACATATGTGGTCCTTTATTGGTTGCTTCAACAAAAAAACATAAGTACTATGTAATATTTGTTGATGAATTTTCTCGTAAGTGCTGGATATTATTCATGTAGAAGAAAGGTCAAACATTCTCTAAGTTCAGTGAGTTTAAGGCACTGGTGGAGAAAGAGTCATGGAAGCAAGTGAAGGCTCTTAGGAGCGATAATGGTGGAAAAAACATCTCTAACAAATTCAAGAACTTCTGCAGCAAAGAATGAATTCGAAGTTAACTCATAGCACCTCATAACCCACAAAAGAATGGGGTCGCGGAGAGGAAGAACAGAACTATTGTGGGTGCAACACGAGTGATGTTGCATGATCAAGGCCTATCGATGCATATGTGGGAGGAAGCATGAAATACATCGGTACATGTGAAAAACCATTGTCCTCATAGCGTACTTGGCATGAGTACACTTGAAGAGGCTTTCACTAGTAAGAAACCTGATGTTTCAAACTTTAAGATTTTTGGCTCATCTGTTTATATGCATGTGATCAAGGACGCCAGGAAGATGTTGGAACTAATAGCTGAGGTTGGGATTTTTTTGGGGTACACTGAAACACCCTATAATTATCGTGTGTATTTTCCAAACAACATAATGACTGTTGTGCGACGGGATATCAAATTTGACGAGGAGAAATCCATGCGATTGTCCCTTGAGAGGGAGCTGGACTTGCATGCAGGGGAGTAACTGTTGGTTCCGAAGGACGAGTCTCAAGATGTGGATCAGACACATGAGGAGATTCATGGAGTGGAGGAGATCACTCATGCAAAGCCATCCATTAGAAATGGCAGAAGGTGCACCATAAAAGCTGATAGGTTGAGACTTGATGCTGCACAGAATGTAGGAGCCCCTACTTCATAGCGCATAAAAAGATAGTCTCTTGACCGATTTACTGGATACATGACTCTTATGAGAAAATGTATTGTGAATGAACCATATTCCTTTTAGGAAGTAGTGCAACAACCTACTTGATTTGATGCAATGGTGGAGGAGTATGACTCCATTGTCAAGAACAGTGCATGGGAGATAGTCCCAAGACCGATCGAAAAATTAGTGGTTGGATCAAGATGGATCTATAAGGTATAAGCAAGATGCTGATGGGAGTGTGGAGAAATACAAGGCCAGATTTGTGGCCTGGGGATTCTCACAGATCAATGGGATAGATTATTATGAGACTTTTTTTTCCTGTCGCAAGGTACTCTTCCATAATATCCATCCTTTCACTCTCAGCGCAAATGGGATGGTGCATTCATTGGATGGATGTGAAAACTGTGTTTCTCAATGGGATCATTGAGGAAGAGGTGTACATAAAGCAGCTTGAAGGTTTCGAAATATTCAATAGTGAGTCGCATGTGTGCAGGCTCAAAAGAGCGTTGTATGGGCTGAAGCAAGCACCCCTCGCTTGGTACACTCAGATAGATAGCTATTTCACCAGACTGAGCTTCACCAAAAGTGAAGCAAATGCAAACCTTTACCAAATTGTGGTTGAGGGTAAGCTATTGATCATTTTTCTTTATTTTAATGATCTAATTTTGACTGGTGATGAGCAGTTGATACACTCATGCAAGGAGGATTTTTCAAGGGAGTTCGAAATGAAGGAAATAGGACTCCTTCATTATTTCCTTGGATTGAAAATATGGCAGTGGGATGGCGAAATTTTTGTGTCTCAAGGCAAGTATGCAAATGAGATACTGGGTAAGTTTAACATGGAGAGCTGCAAACCCATGGATACTCCTCTTCCAGGAAACTAAATGAAAGAGGATGCTACTTCTGGAGAGGTAGTGGATGCTACTGTCTATCGACAGTTAGTGGGTTTGCTAATGTATCTAGTTAACACGAGATCAGACATTTGATACACAGTTAACTAGATGAGTCAAGCTGTGGTTAAGCCTACCAAGCTCTTTTGGAAGGTGGGGAAGCATGTCCTGAGATACTTGAGGGGCACATCAGAGTATGGTTTATGGTATAGATGGGAAGATGGAGTGAATTGTCATGGCTTCATAGATGTAGATTGGGTTGGTAGTCCATCGGACATAAAAATCTCATCAGGGGGATCTTTAGCATTGGGTCGATAGCAGTTTCCTGGTATAGTAGGAAACAATGATCCGTGTTACTCAGTTCAATGGAAGTGGAATACATGGCAGCAAGTCAAGCTGCATGTGAGGCTATTTGGATGAGAAAGATCTTGGTTGGTTTTTTTGGTTCTCAGATGGATCTGACAGTGATTCATTGTGATAATCAAAGTTGCATTAAACTCTCGATTAATATTGTGTTTCATGATAGGTCCAAGCATATAGATATCCAGTACCATCATCTCAGAGATTGTGTGCAGAGAAGGATCATGTTGCTTCAGTGCATTCCCACAGAAGATCAGGATGCAGATATTCTGACGAAGGCGCTCACTAGGAGCAAATCGAATTTTCATAGAGAAATGATCGGGGTGAAGGATAATCCATTTCTTGTTGAGAGGGAGTGTTGAGATTCAACAAGAAGATTCAACACCCATGCCTAGTGCATTAAGCACCCGGACTAGGATGGGGCCCACAGTGCTATTTTTCGGTGCATGTATATTTTTATTATCCCTAAATTAAGATGGACATTAAACTGTAATCTATTCTCAATGTGGACTTGAATGAGTTAACTGAAAGTGATAAATTCAATTAGCTAGTGGATTTCGAGTTAGAGGTTGTTGGTGAGGCATGCAGAGTAATTATAGTTGTAATAGATTTTGAAGTGTAGTGGTGCATGAGTTGGTGCAAGTTGTAAATCACTTTAAATCAGTTAAGTGAGTTAAACTCAGTTGTGCTAGTTATAACTGAAGATACACTAGTGAGAGATATAGTGAATTAAATATTAATTAATTCACAATTAGTGATCTCACATGCAACTGAGTATTTACTATTATTAGCTGCATGCATATTAGATCCAGTGGAGACCTAATTGAGTTCTAGGTGAAAGGGAGGTTGACTATTAGTTTTAGGATTATCTGCTTGCACACATGCAGACAAACACCCATTGGAGTGTCCATGATACTTGCATAGTCAAGGCAGGCAATTATTCCTATCTTTTAGGGATATTTACCATCAAGGATTGCGCAAGCAAGGGAGGATGTCTGGATGCTGAGAAATGGCTATGTGTTGGTCAGTTTTGCATATGACAGTGTGAGACAATTAGCTAAGTACTGGAGGGATCTTGTGGGAAGAGTTTTGTATGTAATTGTTTCATGATCCTTGTTTAATATACAATAGAAGATAGTGGGGTTTTTTAGCTGTAATATTTCCCCGGGAAATTATTTGTCTTGTGTGTGATTGATCTTTCTTCATGTTCATGTGATTAGTGATTGTGTTTTTAATTCCGCAAAATATTTGTAGAAGCAATTCAGTATTTAACTTTAGTAAATTATTAGATCAGGTGAATCCAAGATATACATGCATGTTGTATAATTTATACATACTCTGTCCAAGAAACCCCATTATCTATGCCTCCTAAGGAATGTATATTTGCGGCTTACCACCCTAATGCTGCAGACAATCTCTCCTATGATGATCCTTCCCACATTTCCAACACTATAGACGCTTCCACCCTGCATGTTAGGTCCCTATAATACTAGTGTATCCACTTATTGTTATTATTAGTGTATCCCTCTTATTGTTATTGGTGTGCCCATGTAGTCCCCATATTGTTATTATTGTGCCCCATATAACCCACTATTATTATTGTTGTGCCCTTACATTATTATTGCTATGTCAGATTTGATTATATTATGACTTGTAACAAACCCGGTGAAAATTTCATGTAATAAAGTTAAAAACAATAACCATGGTTGATGGGACACTTAGTCCGAGCTTAATGTTTGGCAAAACATCCTAGTGGGTGTTAAATTGGTTTATTATGGCTAAGGAAATTGGAAAAGGAAAAGGAAAAGGCTTTGGAGAGGAAAAATGGATTTTTTGGAACATTTATTTATGAAAATAATTGAAATTAGGAGAAAAGAGAGATGAAAGGTCACAGGTTGCATGTGAGGAGGAAAATGAAGGAAAATAATGGAAAATGAAGAAAATAGAGGCCTCTTCTATAAAAAGGCTTTTGAGGATCAATTGGTACCTTTTGTTAGTGCATTTTTTGGATCTCTCTCATTATTCTCTCTCTCTGTCTCTCACTCTTGGACACTTAGAATTTCTTGGATCATTTTGGCATTGGACCAAGAAAGGCAAGAAGGAAGGAAGAAGGAGGAAGCAAGCAAGGAGGAGCAAGAGTCAAGAAACTACAACAAGATTCTTGGAAGGTATCGATTTGCATGTGTGTTTTCCTTGCTAGATATGGCATGCATGGTATTACATGTGGTTCTTTTTTGTCTTGGCATGGGTTTTTTCCAGGTGTGACAGTGTTTTCAGCCTAGCATTTCCATTTCCGAATAGCCATGGTGTTGTGGAGTTCTCATGTTTTGGTTTAGTTGGATTACTGGATGGAATCGAAGCTGAGTGGGGTGGATCTATGAATTTATATAACACATGGCCTAGTAACCCCTGAACTAGACTGTGGGTTGCAGTAAATCTGGCTAGTGTGTTGCCTCAGTTGGCCTAGGAATCTTCAAGTGATGAACGACGAGATATATGATAAATCATAGAGGTGGTTTGATCTCCATGAAGCCTAGGAATCCCAGGTTTGGGATATATGGTAAATCTTGAAGAATACATCTCAGTTTAGGGCCTAGTGATCCCTAATTCAGACTGTGGGTTGCGGTAAAGCCTGAGAGACTAGGAGGCAGGAAAATTCCTCACAGTGTAGGAAGAGAGAATCTGGTGATATCCATTCTTGTGTTGGCCGAGTGATCGGGTGTAGATCATGGTAAAGACTTTTATGACATGTTTATTATGTTGGCCTAGTGATCTAGGATGGATTACAATAAAGCCTGATTTCTATTGATGAGGGTGAGGTGGTTTAGCCTCGGGATACCCTGGTTAGTTATTTTGGTTTGAGTCCCACATTCATTCTTGGAATATGCAGCACGAGGGTGATTGGATGAAGAGAGATTTGGCTCAACCAATCTATGGTCATGTGGAACATGGAAGTCCCATCTCCAATTAGTTTTTATATTTAGTAATGAAGAGATCATTCCTTTGGTATTTGGTATGCAAATGTACCAGTTATTATGTGGATTCTATTGTTTTTATATCCATGATATTTATGTTGTTATTATGTTGGTTATAAACATGTATTTTATCGGTGATGATATATGGCTCTATCCATGTTTTTAATTCTAAATGAATGCAAAATGTATCTATGGTAAAATAGATTATATTGCAGCTAATGATGTAAGGGAGCAATGCTTCTTAGCAATTATTAGATTAGTATGAGACCCATATGCTTAAATTTGTTGTTTACACCTGTAGATTCAATGCTTGTGACATGTTTGACAAAATTCCTGTCATGGCTAGGAGGGGTCTAGATGAGTTCTTGATGATATGTTGGTTTCTAAATCATTATCATATTGTTATTTGTTATGTTTGAAATTTTCATGAAGTTCTCGGAAGTGACCTAGGCTTTGGACCTAAAAAGGTGGCTCAAATCCGAGAGCCGCATGCATAGAACAGAGAAATTGGGGCCCTAACCACTGGATTGCAGTGTTATTCCTGTGACTATAGCCTCCCAGCCATTGGAATGTAGTGTTATGCCTATGGATATGTATCAAAGAGGCCAAAAGGTTAGTGTGACCTAGAGGTAAGAGGCCTAGAAGGTTGGGTTAGCTCTTGGGGTGTCATTGATGATGTACAAGATCTGTTTGTCGTGTTTCTGTCGGTTCTACTTCCTTAAGGTCCCCTGGGAGGTTGAATCTCATTATAGTAGCCTCTCGTCGCATGTTTACTCCAGTTGTCCAGTTACTTGGGTAGATGTGGGAAGGGAGTGTTACAGAGTGGTATTAGAGCATGGTTCAACCCTTGGACTAGATGGGTGGTGTGTTGGTCATGCTTTTATGGTGGTTGCCTATGTGTTTCTCATACCTATGGTGTATGTGTTTGTTTCATCCTCGTTGTGTTGGCCATGGTGGTAGTGGTGTCTCCATGGAAGGAATGATGGTGTTGTTGTCAACATGTTGTCATGTATGTATGGCTTTTTTTTTCTTTTTTCGTGCTTGTATATTGTGCGTGCACACTTGCTTACATATTGTTACATGTTGTATATGTACTACTTGTTTATGCTAGGTCACATATTGGCCATGCTTGTGTGTTATCCATGTATGCTTGCTTGTGTGATGTCATATGATGAACATGCATTGTTCGTTCATGCTTAGTTACATGTCACTTATGGTTGTGCATGGTCTGTGCTTGTGATAGTGTGTGGTCAAGTTTCATTGGTAGGTTATGCATTAGGTCATGTTGTGTATTTGGTATAGGCATGCATTGATGACTAGACTCCAACTAGAATGATGTTTATGTGCTAGTATACAATGTGCTATGAGTTTACATGTTGTTATGATTTTGTATATACATGTATTACACTAATTTGTTGATCTTGCAGGATGTATCCTCCCAAAATTACACTAAGGTAAGTTGGTTTATTATTATTTGGTTTAGATGACATATTATGCTTAGCAGAAATAAATATCAACATGGATAGAAAGATGGTAGACTACAAGGATTCTCCCTATGAGTCATATGAGCTGTATGGTGGGTACTCTTCTGATTTGGAAGACACATTGAGAAGCCTAAAGGAAGAAAAAAGAAGTTTTAAGGTGGATAATGATAGGATATACAAGCACAAGAGAAACAAGAAAAGGTGAATGTAATAATTCTTCGGAGTTTGTTAGATTTGCAGAAACAAGGACCACTTAAGATTAGTTATGGAAAAGAGGATAGAACTAATGGGGCATATGGAAGTAGGTATCCTGGTAGACACAGGTCAGATAGAGCTGATACAGTGAGAGATTGCAGGTTGTTGGACACTTTGGATAAGAGGTGGAGACTTGAAGAAACCAAAAGATGCAGAGGCTTGGATACTTGGAATGAATAAATTCTTTGAGTTGCATGAGTACACATAAAACATGAATGCTAGGATTGTTATCTTCAATTTTAATGGTAAGGCGAAAATATGGTGGGAATATGTGAAGTAGGTAAGAGAGACCATAACCGAGGAATTGAGTTGGCATGAGTTCAAAATGCTTTTCAGGAAGAAGTATTTGTCAGAGAGGTATGACGAAAACGAGGCCAAATAATTATATGAGATAAGGATGGGATAAATGACAGATGAAGAGTACACGATAAAATTCTTGGAGCTATTGAGGTATGTACCATATATTGATGATGAGAAGGCTAAAGTTCAGTGATTTTTCAGTGGTTTTCCATTAGCATTTAGAGATCAGATTGAGTATGATGAGCCTTTGCCACTTGAGGAAGTCATTGGGAAGTTGAAGCATTGCTATGAACAGTCAAAGCACAAAAATGAGTCGTAGAAAGGATGGCAAGGGGAGGAAAAAGGTATAGGTAAATGGAAGCCTAAGAGAGCAAGGCCTCAAAATGCAGATGAGAAAGAAAATTTGGCACCGCAAAAGAAGTTTAATGCAACTGTACAGGGACATAGGTCACAACAACAGCATAGATCACATCAAAAACATGGAGGTAATGGTATGAGATGGTTGGAGTGTTGGACATGTGGTGAAGAGCATCTTAAGAGAGATTGTCAAACAAATCAAGGTGGTAGGACTAAGATATACAATGCACAAGAGGAACAAACAATTGGGGATGTTGGGAAGATCATTCGTTGTATTTATGTAGCAGTGGACAACATGCAGGAATATCACCAGGCTTCTATCATTGAGATGGACGGTAAGCTTTGTTATCAAGTTATTTCTATTTTGATTGACCCTGGATCTAATTATAGTTATGTTAGTCCTGAATTGGTGGATAAGTGTGGTAAGATTAAGGAAATGCATGCAAAATCTTGGTTAGTGCAGTTGGCCACAAGTACAAAGAAAAGAGTTCACCATTGGGTAGAGCTTGTGCATTCAAGTTAAATGGCATGCCTACAACAACGCACTTGAACATATTTCCATTGGGATCATACAATATGATATTGGGTATGAATTGGTTATATCTTCACAAGACCAAGGTAGATTGATATGAAAAAGCTATTAAATGTTTGGATGAAAATGGGGACCAAGAGTTTTACAGGGAAAGAGTAAATCCACATAAGTTAGGATGGTGACAAGTATGTAGCCCAAGTGCAATCGCAGGAAATGGTGCGTGCTATTTGCAGTTCATATCTCTAGTGACAAAGGTAAGGAGGTTGAGGATGTAGATGTTTTGAGAAGGTATCCAGTTTTGCAACAATTTCAGGGTGTGTTTCCAGCAGAGAATTCAAAGTTTCCACCTCATAGGGAGGCAATATTTTCTATTGAGTTGATGCTAGGGGCAGCTCAAACATCAAAGACACCTTACAAGATGAGCACACCTGAGTTGGTAGATTTAAATTTTCAGTTGAAAGAGATGCTTGACAAAGGGTACATTAGGGAAAGTGTATTTCCATGGGGTGCACCAATGTTGTTCATGAAGAAGAAGGATGGCACTCTTAGACTATGCATTGCCTACAAACAACTGAATAAAGTGACCATCAAGAACATGTATCGATTACCGAGGATCGATGATTTGTTTGATCAATTGACGGGAGAAAAAATGTTATCTATGACCACTTGAGATCGGGATATCATCAGGTATGCATCAAAGAAGAGGACATCGACAAGACCTCATTTAGGAACATGTACGGTCATTATGAGTTTGTTGTAGTTCCATTCGATTTGACTAATGCCCCAGCTACATTTATTTGTTTGATGAACATTGTGTTGTATCCTTATTTGGATAATTATTTTATTGTGTTCATTGATGACATATTAGTGTGTTATAAAAATGAGGAAGAGCATATAGATCATTTGGAAGTAATGTTGAGGTTGTTGAGAGAGCATAAGTTGTATGCTAAGCTCAACAAATGCAGTTTCTTCTAGACTGAGGTACATTACTTGGGACATGTTGTCTCCAAGGAGGGCATTGTAGTAGATCCAGAAAAGATAAGGGCCATCATGTAGTGGGAAACTCCTAAGAATGTAGATGAGGTGAGATCATTCATGGGATTGGCAGGTTACTATAGGAGGTTCATCAGGAACTTCTCACAGATTTATTATCCTATTACACCATTGTAGAAGAAAGGTAAGAATTTTGATTGGAGAGAGGAGTGTGAGGATAGTTTTGAGTATCTTAAGCACTTGTGACACATGCTCAAGTGTTAAATATTGCAGATCCAGACAAGGAGTTTGTAGTATATAAAAAATCTTGCAAGAGAGGAATTGGTGGGGTCCTTATGCAAGATGGATAGGTGGTATGCTATAAGTCACAAAAGATGACCGATCACGGTCAGAACTACTCGACACATGACCTTGAGCTAGCAACGATTATACATTTACTGAAGATGTGGAGGCAATATCTTCTTGGTAGCCGATTTGTATTGATGAGTGACCCCATTGGGTTGAGGTATATGTTTGACTAGCTGAATTTGAATGCTAGGCAGGCTAGATTGTTGGGCATGATCAACAAGTTTGACTTTGAGATCAGGTACATCAAGGGAAAGGAGAGTAGGTCGTAGATGCTCTTAGCAGGTAGGTACATGTAAATCACTTAACATCGATGAGCTCCTATGGGACAGACTTACAGGATAGGATCTTGCAGGAAGGTCAACATGATCACAGGTATATAGAGATTGTGCACATGTTGCAATAGGGTACAGGTACAAGTACAGGTGATAGTACAAGTATAGTTATAGGTGGTAGTGAAGGTACAAGTACATGTGTGATCCGGATTTATGCAGGAACACAATAAAATACATAAATAAAAATAAACATAGAGATGAAGCAGGAATAAAACTTCATTCCATTAATTTCAAACACTGAAAAATGCTTACAGATAGAATAAAAAATAAACTAGCTCTGATGATGGTAGCTTATCTTTGAGAAGAGATGTGGTGGCTACATGCCTCCGAACTGTGTTACAATGAGGCTCAAGGGAATTTTTATTATTGAATAATAAGAGAAAATGCTAAAAAATAAAAACCTTAAGCCTAGGAGATGTAACATGAAGAGTTTATGGGTCCCATTGGGGTTAGTTGGGAAACCAACTTCCCAGGGTCGTAACTGGGTCATATTATTTCCGTTTGACGCATATGATACCTCGTTGGAAAGATCCCTTCGAGGACTAAAACTGTTGGCATGAATTATATGAAAATTGTAGAGGAATCTTGCCCAAAAAATTTTTGTTTGGGGCCTCAAAATGGCTCCGGAAGTTCAGGACTTGAAAAAATGATAGGTGGAATTGGCGGGTGGCCAAAAATATCCACCTGGATCATTCCTCCCCTCTTAGGGAGAAATGGTCCCCATTGAGTTGAGTGCCTCCATGAGATGTGGGAACTTAGGCTAAAATTGGCACTTGGTGAGCCACTTTCCTTGGTGCAGGAGTTGCCCATCTTTGACAACCCGATACAATTGGATCTTCTGCTGGCGAGTGCTTTTAAGATGTGTGTCCATGATCTGATCAGTTTTAGCATGTTCCATGCAGTCTAGATTTAAATTTGTCGGGGTGATTTGTTATGCAACGTCAAATGTGTCCAGTAATGGTGGAAAGTATGGCTGAAGGTGATCCACGTTGAACATTGGGTGTAGGCCAAGGAATGGGGGAATGCTAAGCTCAAAAATATTGTCTCCCATGACCTTGTTGATGGTGTATGGACCATATTAGAGTGGTCATAGCGTTTTTTGGGGTCCAGAGAGGCGTTCCTTCTGCAAATGTAACCAAACTTCGTTGCCCACCTGGAACTTGTGTGGCACCCGATTTGATGATGTCATTGCTTGTGCTTGGCATTGGATTTCTCCAAGAGGTCCTAGACCTACTGGAGGGTATGCTGGATGCGTTCAATAAATCTGGTTTCTTTATTAGCCTCAGACAATACATGTGTGTATTTTGTCTGTGTGGTCGCATGAGGTATGGAAACATCAAGTAGCGACACACTTAGGGTCAGATCAAGGGAGTGCTTGACCTAAAAGTGTAGAGGAACCTCTGTGAGTGAGGAGAAAATTTCCTTATATTCCTCCACATCTTAGTCCATCTGCTACTGCCACATAGGGGAGTCCTATTTGGAGGCTGCAACCACAATCTTCTTCTTTCCTTGTGGGTGAATCGTAATGAAAATTTTTTCTTGGTTTGTGAATAATATTAATGCATTTCTTTGTAGTACTCAAAGATATGGCTGAAGGCTGTACTACCTCTGGTATCCTCTACAACTTATTTCCCAAAGTAATAATAATAGAGCGAGGCCTAGAAACATACACAACATGTCTCTTCCACAAGTATGGTTGGCCTAATAATACATCAGACACGTCAAGAGGAGCAACATCACACAATACCTCATCTGTGAAGGGCTTGAAACTGTACGGAAGGTGAAACTTTTGGCGGATGCGTAGATCTCTTCCTTAGTGAAGCCACCTGATGGTATATGGTTGTGGGTGTGATTTGGTCTATAGGATGAGCCGCTTCATGACCTATGGTGAAATGGGGTTCTTTTGGCTTCCACTATCAACAAGGAATTGCAGTGGAGAACCCTTCACCCGCATTTGGGAATGGAAGAAGTTCTCCCCATCCTTTGGATCATTAGGTTCCTCCTTTTGGATCTCAGTGGGTGAAACGGTGGCACAAGGTTTTGCATCAATGATTTTCTTCCCTTTGTCATTCCCCTTGTCCAGTTTTGACTCAGAATGAGAACATGCATCTGATTCAAATGCCTTCAGTTCGGCCACCAATGAATGTTTGGTCTGACACTCGCTTGTGTTGTGAGTGGATCTATTATGAAATTCACACCACTTCCTTGTGTCCTTTGGCTTTTTGGTGTTGTTTTGAAATGCCCCACTTTGCCTTTTCCCCTTGTTATGTGGTTCAAGAGCGCCTTCCCCTAGCTTCGGATTTGCGGATCCAAAGTCTCGCTTGTTCTGTGGTTCGAGAACACCTTCCCTTGGCTTTGGATTCACGAATCCAAAGTCTTTGCATAAGAAATATCGAGAATGAGAAGACCGTTCTGATACCACTGATCCAGATTTATGTAGGAACGCAATAAAATACAAAATTAAACATAAACGTAGAGATTCAACAAGAATAACACTTCATTCCATTAATATCAAATACCGAAAAATGTTTTCAAATAGAATAAAAAATAAAATAGGTCGAGCAATGGTAGCTTATCTCTGAGAAGAGATGTGGCGACTACATGCCTTTAAAATATGTTACAATGAGGCTCAAGGGCCTTTTTATTATTGAACAATAATATAAAACTCCAAGCATCCAAAACCCTAACCCGAGGATATGTAACATCAAGAGTTTATGGGCCCCTTTGGGGTTAGTAGGGCAACCACCTTCTCAGGGTCATAATTTGGTCATATTATCTCTATTTGACGTGTATGATACCTCATTGGAAATATCTATCTGAGGACTACAACTAATGATGTGATTTATATGAAATTATTTGAGGAATCATGCCCAAAAAACATCGCTTGGGGCCTCAAAACGGCTCCGGAAGTTCAGGACTCGAAAAAATGCTAAAAATAGTAAATAAGAAAATTGATGAAACTAGCTAGGTGGAATAGGATGGTGGAAACCAATATCCATTTGGTTCAATGTGGCAGTACATGTATAGGTACAGATGGTAGTAGAGGTACACGTGTATAGGATTTGGAATATCATCTCACAGTAGATGGGTTGGTTAGATTTAAAGATAGGATATATGTACCAGAAAACAGTGACATAAAGAAGGTGATCTTGAGGGAGTTTCATGTGAAACCATATTCGGGTCACCTAGGCTACCAGAAGACATTGACCATAGTGAAGGGATTATATTATTGGCCTAATCTAAACAAGGATGTGGCGAAGTTTATAGCTATATTCTTCGATTGTGAGATGGTTAAGGAAGAGTGTAAACATCCAGGTGGAATGCCACAAACGATTGCAATTCCAGAGTGAAAATGGGAGGTCATTTCCATGGACTTTAACACAGGTTTGATGAAGAAATCTAGACATCCTTATTCCATAATGGTTGTTGTAGACATGTTAACAAAGGTTGAACATTTCATACTGGTGAAGACTACATACTTAGCTAGTGATGCAACACAGGTGTTCATCAGAGACATAGTCCAGTTGCAGGGTGTTCCAAATAAGATTGTGTCAGATAGGGATGCAAATTTCACTTCCAATTTTTGGAAGAAATTGTTTGCAGGTTTTCACACGGAGTTGGCCTTCAACAAAGCTTATCATCCATAGACTGAGAGGGTCAACATGATATTGGAGGATATGTTGAGGATGTATGTGATGCATCAGCAGTGAAAGTGGGAAGAGTATCTTCCACTGGTAGAGTTCACCTACAACAACGGTTATCAAGAGTCATTAAAGATGAGTCCTTTTGAGGTTATGTATGGGTGGAGTTGCAACATTCCTATCAGTTGGAGTGATTCGGTTAACAAGGTATTGATTGGACCAGAGATGTTGGTAGAAATGGAACAAGAAGTGCAGGTGATCAAGAAAAAAATTAAGGCATCACATGATAGGAAGAATATTTATGCAGACATGAACAAGTTGTTCAAGGAGTTTCAGGTTGGTGATCAACTGTACTTGCATATCAAGCCCAAGAAGATCTCCTTACGACTAAGGTAGCACCACAATTTTGTGGACATTTCAGGATCATTAAGAGGATCGCACTAGTGGCCTATCGACTTGAAATTCCTTCCATAGTGATAGTCCGTGATGTTTTTCATATATAATTTCTTAAGAAGTATTTTGAATATGTTGATCATGTGATTGACTGGTATGTATTGCAGGTGGCACCTGATGGAGAATTCTAGGCAGTTGCTCAGTGTACATCGTAGAAAAAGGTTCTTATACTCTGGAACTGAGAAATAGAGCAAGTTAAAGTGAAATGGAAGCACTTTGGGCCCAATGAAGCTACATGGGAGATGGAAGATTAGATGTGGGCCATGTATCCTTCCTTGTTTTCTGGTTGAGGCAAAGAAGTTTTGGTGTGATGTTGGTTATTTTTTTCATATGTTTTTGTGATATTTTGATATACGTTTTTATGTGGTGTTCAGGTTTATGTACATATGCGTATGGATGTAAATACCACCATGAGCTATGTTATAAATATCCAATAAGAGGTATGGTGTCATGTCAGTATAGTTGTCATGTTGGTTTGCTTCTAAGAAGGGTGATCATTGTAAATAATGCATTGAGCTATGTTATAAATATCCATGGGTAGTATGGTTTCTTTTCAACGATTTTGTTGAAGTATATGTGTGGTTGAACACTGAGGACAGTATCCCCCAAGCGGTAGGGTTATATAACAACCTTAGTGAAAATTCCATGTAATAAAGTTAAAAATAATAACCACGGTTGATGGGACACTTATTCCAAGATGAATGTTGGGAAAAACATCCTAGTGGGTGTTAAATTGGTTTATTATGGATAAGGAAATTGGAAAAAGAAAAGGAACAGGATTTGGAGAGGAAAAATGACATTTTTGGCACATTTATTTATGAAAATAATGGAAATTAGGAGAAAAAGGAGATGAAAGGTCACAAGTTGCATGTGAGGAGGAAAATGAATGAATAAAATAGAGGCCTCTTCTATAAAAAGGCTTATGAGGATCAATTGGTACCTTTTGCCAGTGCATTTTTTGGAGCTCTCTCATTATAGTCTCTCTCTCTCTCTCTCTCTCTCTCTCTTAGAAAATTAAAGTTTCTTAAAGCATTTTTCATTAGACCAAGAAAGGAAAGAAAGCATGAAGAAGGAGGAGAAAGAGTCAAGAAGCTACAACATGATTCTTGGCGGGTACCGATTTGCATGTGTGTTTTCCTTGCTAGATCTGGCATGCATGGTATTGTGTGTGGTTTTTTTATATCTTGGCATGGGTTTTTGCTTGGTATGACAATGTTTTCAGCCTAGCCTTGCCATTCCAGATAGCCATGTTGTAGTGGAGTTCTCATGTTTTTTTTAGCTGGATTACCAGATGGACTCGAGGATGAGTGGGGTGGATCTTCAAATTGATATAACACATGGACTAGTAACCCCTAAACCAGATAGTGGATTGTGGTAAAGCCGAATAGTGTTTTCCTCAAAAGACCTAGGAATCCTCGACCGATGAATGACGGGATATCCGGTAAACCCAAGAGGTGGTTTTCTCTCCATCAGGCCTAGGAATCCTAGGTTTGGGATATACGGTAAATGCTGGAGAGTATGTCTTAGTTTAGGGCCTAGTGACCCTTGATTCAGAATTTGGGTTGTGGTAAATCCAAAGAGACTAGGAGACATGAAAATTCCTCATGGTGCAGGCGGAGAGAATCCGATGATATCCATGCTTGCGTTGGCCTAGTGATTGGGTGTAGATAATGCTAAAGCTAATTATGAAATGTTTATTGTGTTGGCCTAGTTATCTGGGATGGATTACAGTAAAGCATGATCTATATTGATGAGGGTAAGGTGGTTTAGCCTCAGGATTCCTTGGCTAGTTATTTCGATTTGAGTCCCACATTCATGCTTGGAATATGGCATGAGGGTGATTAGTTGAAGAGAGATTTGGCTCAAGAAATCTATGGTTGGGTGGAACGTGGAGTCCCATCTTCGGTTGGTTTTCACATTTAGTAATGAAGAGCTCATTCCTTTGGTATTTTTTATGCAAATGTACCAGTTATTATGTGGATTCCATTTCTATTGTATCCATGGTATTTTTGTTGTTATTATGATGGTTATAAGGATGTATTTTATAAGTGATGATGTATGGCTCTATCCATGTTTTAAATTGTAAATTGATGCACAATGTATTTATGGTAAAATATATTGTATTGCATCTAATGATGTAAGGGAACAATTATTCTTAGTGATTCTCAGATAAGTATGAGACCCCTATGCTTAAATATGTTGTTTACACCTGTAAATTCAATGTCTGTGACATGTTTGACAAAATGTCTGTCATGGATAGGAGGGGTCCATATGAGTTCTTGATGATGTGTTTGATTGTACATCATTGTCTGTTGTTATTTATTATGTATGAAATTTTCATGAAGTTTTGGGCAATGACCCAGGATCTGGGCCTAAGAAGGTGACTCAAATCTCGGAGCCATAGACACTGAATTGAGCAATTGGGGCCCTAGCCACTGGCTTGTAGTGTTATGCCCGTGGCTATAGCCTCCCAGCTTCCATCTTGCAGTGTTATGCCTACGACTATAGCCTCCCAGCTGCCATCTTGCAGTGTTATTCCTCCGGCTATAGCCTCCCAGCCGCTGGCATGCAGTGTTATGTCTGTGGCTATGGCTCAAAGAATCCAAAAGGTTAGTGTGACCTAGGGGTAAGAGGACTGGAAGGTTGGGTTAGCTCTTGGGGGTGGTATTGATTATGTACAAGGCATGTTTGTCATATTTACATCGATTCTACTGCCTTAAGGTCACCTAGGAGGTTGAATATAATTATAGTAGCCTCTCGTCGCATGTTTACCCTGATTGGTCGGTTACTTGGGTATATGTGGGAAGTGGGTTTTACATGACCCCTTAGACTCCTATATATAGAAAGGAGGTTTTTTCATTTGATTCATCCAATAATTTTTCATTTATGTAATGTAAAGGAGGTTTCCCCCTCAAAGAGGATAGTTTTTAAGTCTTTGATCTATATTTTCTTCTATTTTGTGAGCTGGTTGCATGACATTGCACCCTTGTTTTGCACCTTAGACTGAGGTCCCTGTCCTATGTCGGATACATTAAACTTCTTAGGTGTTGCTACATTCTCTTGGTTACTTGTGTCCCGAGGCCTTGCTCATTTCTTGTCCCATTTTCCTTTATTCTTTGCATTACCTTTCTAGCTCGGTTTAGTCTTATATCTACACTTTGATTGATAATAACAATGCTTTAGCTTCCAAATGGCCTCCTCTAATGATCTTAGCTCATCGAACTCAATCCTATCATTGAATTCTACCAACAATCCACTTATGAATCACTGAATCTTGGCCTTATCTTGCTTGAGGTAAGGCACATACCTCAATAACTATATAAATATGCTAGTATACTCCTCATCGGTCATAGATCCCATCTTTAGCTCATAGAAATCATTTTCTCTATCATCATAGTATCTCTCGGATAGGTACTTCTTCTTGAATAATATATCAAAGTCACTCCAATTCAATTTCTCTTCCCGGATGCCTCTAACGTTATTTACATCTTCCCCCCAAATATATACTTTAATTTTAATACTAGATGTAGTTATTCTCGCCTTCATTTTTTCTGAGTAATCATGCAATTAGAAGAACTTATTTATCCCAAGTAACAAGGATTCTGCATCCCGTGATTTCTTCATTTCTCCATCAAATGTAGGTGGATTTTATTTCATAAACTCATCAGGAAAATATCCCCTATCATAAATCCATAACTGCATGAAGGATAACTGCATTGACTTCTACTTGTTTCTCCTGTGTCGTAGCAAGTCTCTATTGTGATTGAATGATTCAGTCATTTTATAATTTGTAAATCATTCCTGCCTTTAGACTTCTAAGAGTGTTTTCTATGTGTGGGGAGTATTCCTCACCATGTTTCTCATTAGGGGAATTTTGAGGTCTAAAATGGGCCTCTTAAGGAAATTATAAAATAATAGTGGAAAAAATCTAATAAGATTTGATGACATCATCAAATTTTAGAGGGAAAAATGAAAAAACTACTTTTTCAATTCATATTTTCAACTTATCTCCCAAATTTTTTACTCAAATTTTGAGCGGGACTACTCGTTGGATGCAGAATTTAATTCCCCATCCAAGGAGTACTCATGTTGCATACTTTCGATGGGTCCTACTACACGAAAAATGAGAAATACATAAAAAAACGTGATTACAATCACGTTTTTTTATGTATTTCTCATTTTTCGTGTAGAAGAGTTCATCGAAAGTATGCAACATGGGTACTCTTTGGATGAGGAATTAAATTCCGCATCCAACGAGTACTCCTGCTCAAAATTTGAGTAAAAATTTTGGGAGATAAGTTTAAAATACGAGTTGAAAAAATAGTTTTATTATTTTATTATTTTTTAATATTTGTACTTTTTTACTCCAAAAATGGTGAATCATCCATTATGGATGACATCATCATCTTGAATCCTATTGGTTGTTATAAAGTTTATTTTTGTTGTACATTTTTCTTATGAGGCCCATTTTAGACCTCAAAATTCCCCTCATGCATCTGATCCATAGGGAGAATATCGTGAACTATAGTCTACAACTCTGCTATCCCTCTTTGTTATTCTCTTCTTGCAAGGTATATCATGTCAGCTAAATAAAATAATAAGAAAACAAGCATACCTTAGTTTAGTTCACGAGGGGAATATCTCTTCTACAAGGTCAACTAGATTAGCACAACACACACACACACACACACACTAAGGTCATATTTAGAACAATACATATACATCATTTCAATCCTTATTCAATTTTCATGCATGATTCCACTGCCACACACCCACTAGACAAAATGCATGCATAACAACATATACACCGACATACATGACCAATGGACCATCAACATGCACTCATGATGACCATACACCACAACGACACCATCAAATTTCACGTGGCGACATCACTACAACTATGAACAAGCCATGCCTATGCAAAAAACACATAGATCATAAGCATAATGATCACATATGAAATCGACATGTATGCATGACCAACACAATGCCCATCTAGTCAAAGGGGTGAACCATGCTCTGATACCACTCTGTGGTATCATATATCACCCAAAGAGAATGGTAATTAGACACTACCAAAGAGAATGAAATCCACTCTAATACCACTCGGTAACACCCTCCTCCTACATTTACCTAAGATAACCTTCCAACTGGGGTAAAAATGTGACAAAGAGTTACTATGATGTGATTAAACTCCCCTAGTATAGTTAAGGAAGTTAAATCGACTTTAAAAGGCCAGACTAACCTTCCACACATGCTACAGAACCTCTAGGAGACAACCCACCCTTCCAGGTGACTAACCCCTGAGGGAACTCAACATTTTAATGACCTAGAGCCCATGTCACTCACTTGCCAAGTCCTCCAAGTGACCGAGAGCACAAATTTCTCCCATGAGCCTGCATGAGTGTAACTGTAGCCTTTTTCTTCCTATGTTATGCTAGCGACTACGAGATTTAAGGCTATTTTCGAGGGCTAGGACCCAGTCACTACCCAAAAACTCCATGAAACTTCAAGAACTCATAAAATACATGAATACAATTCTTTTGATAAAAAAATTGATCAAAGACCTCAATGGACCCCTACTAGGTTATAACAATAGATCTGAGTATAGGGGTCTCATACTTATCTAAAAATTTATAATAAGCATTGATGCCTTATCACATTAGCTGTATTATCATCTATTAGGTCATATATTCATTTTTCATTCATTTACAAGTCAAAACATGATGTGAGCCATACATCATCATTGTCATAAAACTTACTCATAACCAACATATAAACAACAAAAATACCAAGGATACGGCAACCATAAAATCCACATATCATCCAATACATTTACACGTGAATTACTATGTAGAAGAAGCTCTTAATAAGAATGCAAAGTTCAAACATGTTTAGGACTTCCACGAACCACCTGACCATTGACTGGCTGAACCAAATATTTCTTTCAGCCAATCACCCCCGTGCGGCCATATACCAAGCATGAATGTGGGATCTCATGGGAAAAATCCAACAAAACCAAACGAGGGTTTCCAGAGGCAAAAGCACCTCCACCCTCAACTAGTGATTCCACCTCATGGTCAGACATCACTAACAATCACCTTATTGGTCTCTACCCAATATATCCAAGGCTCCAAAGCTTTTGTTCCAACCAGGGATTCCAAGACTAGTAACTCAACCCACCAAGGGATTCCAGAGTGTTTTTCCAACCATGTATTCCAAGATTAGTAACTAAACCCAAGCTATTATAGGGATTCCATAGCGTTTTTCAAACCAAGGCTTCTAAGATTAGTAACTCCACCCAAGTTGCTATAGGGCATCCAAAGCATTTGTCCAACCAAGCCTTCTAGGAACTACTAACTCAACCCACAACCATAAGGAACATGAGAACCAATAAAAAACAAGAGAACGAAAAGAAACCCACAACACCATGGATATCCAGGAAATTGCAATGCTAGGCAAAACCACTTTCAATCTAGGAAATCCTTCATGCCAATGATAGATCATAACCAAGAAATCACATGCATGTGCGATGCATGCCAAAACCAGTGAGGAAACCATGCATGCAACTCGGTACCTGAAAGCAAAACCCACTATAGATGTAAATATCGATGTCCTCTTGCAATTTCCTGCTATTCTTTTTCCTTCTTTCTCCAAATCCCAAGTATGCCACACTCCTCTAAGTGTGCTCCAAGAAAAACTCTAAGTGTCCAAGAGTATGAGAGAGAGAGAGAGAACGAGAGCTCCAAAGCTGAACCAACAAAAGGTTGAACTGACAAAAGTTGTAAAATGATCCTTAGAATCCTTTTTATCATTGAGGCCTCTATTTTCTTCATTTTCCATTATTTTCCTTCATTTTTCCTCCTCACTTGCAACCTGTGACCTTTCATCTTCCTTTTCTCCTATTTTCCGTTATTTTCATAAATAAAATACCAATTAATTCCACATTCGTTTCCAAAGCATTTACCATTGCCTTTGCCAATTTCCTTAGCCATAATAAACCATATGGACACCCACACTAGGATGTTTTTCCCAAAATTCAGCTTGGAATACATGTCCTGTGACCATGGTTATTATTTTGCCTTTATTAACCTTTATTACATGAAATTTTAACCAAGGTTGTTACATATACCTGGCCTATCACCAAATTCACACTTCAACAATAGCTCATCGCCTCAATAACGTCACGGAAATACAAATGATGAAAGGAAAATATCTTGTTTATAAGGTTGCCAAGTGATGGGGAATTTCTCTATATCCTCATGGTAAAAACTGATACTTATGGTTGGAAATTTCTAAGAGGGGTGTGAATCAGTAATTTTAAACATTAATTTTTGTTGAACTTAACTTTATTAGTATGCAGATCATGATTTATTTATATACTCAATTATTAATGGTTTCATTTTTCAATTAACAAAGAGCGGCTTTTGCAGATATACTTATTTAGAATTCAAGAGAATTCACACAATATTCAAGAAACAACACATGAAGAAACTAGATATAAGTGGAAACCCATAAGGGAGAAAACCAAAAATTTTTGGCTGAAAGTGATGTGAAGGAAATCTCATACTTTATCATTACATTAGACTTTTGTAGGCTCCAACCTCAAAGGAAGCTCCAACTTCCACAATGTTTTGCAGCCTACAACCCATAAGAGGCTCCTACCTCAACATGCTACAACCCGTTCTTTATTAAGCTACAACTTGAAAAGAGACCGCGATATCTCAATCACAATATCAAGACGAGAGTTCTAGTTACCTGATATAATTTTTTGTTGTCAAGTCTACTGCACATCTTCTCTACTTCTCCTCTTCAATTACATTCTTCTTCTGCTACTCTCATACAAACTGCTTAACAACAAAAGTGCCTTTTTCCATTCAACAATGTATATTTTATAAGCATGGCTTCTTTGCAGGAATATGGAAAGAGACATTGTATTTTTGGTCTTCTAAAAATGTTCACAACCTGTCTCTTGATTTTCAAAACTAAAACATAGAATTTGTAATATAAAAATTGTGCTGAAATAAAACAACTCAACTATAATGATCACTTGAGACAAATCATATTTGTATTATCTATATTTTTTTGTATAATGAAAACAAATATTTTTCAGCTTTTGTCTCAATATTTTATGTTCCATTTTAACAATGTTTAGCCTTCAGATTTAATATCATATCCTATGCACGTCACATCACTTTCAACCTTTTTTAATAATGATATTCAACATAAATTATCACCGATGTGATTAATGACATCAATGCCAATATTACGAACATTCTCCTCCTTTAACATTGATGACAATATCTTATGTTGCTACTCATGAAATTACCTCTTTTTTTTCTCCATATCTTTGCCAACCTCCCCCTTTAACATCAGTGATAAGGGATTTACCTCTAAAATGTTTCAGTTGAAAAACACTATGAATGTTGCACAATTTGGATTTTGTAATAGTAAATTTTATGCTTCAAAATTTTTTCAGTAAATCAATTTAAAAACCCATGTTCAATGTATTTGCATGATAGGGTGCAAAACCCTAATTTATAAAAATACTAATGAGTGATCCAGTGAGTAAGTTTTTCTCCATAATTGAATTAGTAGTGTTGTTCATATCTCTGTGGAACCTTCAATGCTTGGTGCTATATTTTCATCATGCGCATATATGAATAATCTATGATATTATTAGGTCCCTATAATACTAGCATATTCCCCTTATTGTTATTGTTTGTGTAGCCCCATATTTTTTATTTTTGTGCCCTTACATTATTATTGTTATGTAGGCCATGATTATATTATGACCCCTTAGACTCCTATATGTACCAAGGAGGTATTATCATTTGTATCATCGATTTTTTTTTCATTCATGTAATTTAAAGGGGGTTTCCCCCTCAAAGAGGATAATTTTTAAGTCGGTGATCTGTATTTTCTTCTATTTTGTGAGCTTGTTGCATAACGTTTGGTATTACAGCTTTGGATTCTAGGGTTTTTCTACTTCAAAAATTTCATCTTGTAATTTTCACTATAACGTTTTTTATACGAAGCTTTAGAAGCTGAAATTGAAACCATGTAAATACAAAATATTGGTGAACCTCTTGTACGAATTTCATATCTTGGTTCTATATACTTTGGGAAATATGATACGAGGAAGTTAGGGTTTTTGTAGGCTCCACAATTCAGTATTAAATAGGTGACTTAGGTAAAATCGTCATAAATTTCTCTCTGTGCATCAAATTTGAATTATGTAAAAAGAAACTGAAAGTGAACAAATTCTAGTTTTTTTGGTATCATTTCAGAGCTAAAGGTTGAAACAGTGACACATGGAATTCCGTACAAGTTATCTCTACTGAACCAGTCTATAATCAGGTCATCATGGGAGATTGGGCATAGCTCTTTTTTGAAGAATCCAATCTCAGTCTGAATTATGGGATTAGAAAGAAGACTCATAGGGATATCACAAGAAAAATTTCAGACCTTAAAGATCCAAAATTACAATGATACAACAACCACAATATCTATCTCTTAAAAAGCAGAAAAATGTGTGAATTTTTTAAAAATTTACATAAGTTTTGTTTAAAAAATAAATTTTAAGTGATTCAATGGGCATAGTGAAGCATAAATATCATTGTTTGATTCAAAAATATTCAAAAAAATAAAATGGAAACACCTAGTAAGAAACCATAAAGCTCTACTATGGCACATGAAGAAGAGGAAGAAATGCAACATGATATGTCAAAATTACGAGACCAAGTGCAACAAATTTCAAGCTCACAAAGAGTAACCAAAAATTAATTGGAAGAAATGAATGTTAATATGGATGGTTTGGAAGAAAAAATAAAATGAAACATGTAAGCTTTGAAAGGTTGGCTTAAAAGTAGAACCAGCTTTTTAAAAATAGACATGGACGTGATGAATGTTAAATTGGAAGGGTTGACAAAGTTATTGTAAGAAACGTTTCCCATCGGTGATAAGGTAATCCATGAAAATCATGATGAGGAAAAAAAGAATATGAATTGTGATTTTATAAACTCCATTTTTTTCTTTAAGAACCACCACATTCCAAAGATTGATATGAGCAAGTTTGATGGCAAGGATTCGGTAACATGGATACTACAGATGGAGTAATATTTTGATCTCCATGATGTGCAACACACACAAAAGGTACGCATTACAACTTTTTATTTAGAAACCAATCAATTTGTATGGTATCGATGGCTTTGTCCTCGTAAACCACTTGTCACTTAGTCAATTTTTATGGAGGAAATGATCGCACATTATGATGATACAAAGAGTGAAACATTCTTTATCCAATTGATAAATTTCAAATAAAAGGGATCAATGGTAGAACACATTGAGGAATTCCAAAAATTGAATAATAGGGTAACTGATATTCCAAAGGAGCAGAGGATTGATTTCTTCATAAGGACTTTGAAAGATAACATCTAACATGAGGTTCACCTTTGGGAACCTAATTCATTAGAAAGGAATTCAGAGTGGGAAGAAAATTTTAAAGAAAAAATATGGAAACAAGGAAGTCTACGACTCACAACTATAAAGATGGAAGTGTTGCTTCTCCTAGCCTTCCACAAAATACAAGGTTGACGCCACAAAAATTGGATGAAAAAAGAGGAAAATTGGCTTATTACAACTGTGATAGTAAATACACTAAAGGTCACAAGTGTGCCGAGAATAAATTATTCTACATAAATTGTGAAGACGGAGAAGAAAAGGAACAAGAAAAATCAAAATAGGAGGATATACTACAGCCAACCCCTGAGAAAGAAGAAATGAATTTGACCATATCTTGCAATGCATTGGGAGGAATTACCACTCCTCAGAAACTCAATATAGAAGGATATATCAAGAAGAAAAGGGTAATAGTGTTTATTGATTCATGTAGTACTCGTAATTTTATTCATTATAAGATAGCCAAGGAACTGAACTGCTTCCTATATCCAACACCATAGTGTCAAGTGATGGTTGAAAATAGAGGAACTATAAATTTCTCTGGAAAGTGCATTAATATCAAGCTAACCATGGGGAAATATGTATTTAATAGTCCAATGATTTCCATTGCAATGGGTGGTTCTAATGTTGTACTAGGAGTCCAATGGTTATAATCTTTGGGGACGATAGCTTTTAAATTTCAAGAACTTTTCTTGAATTTTTTTTAGGAAGGAAAGGAAGTTGAATTAAGGGTTATCGCATGGAAACCAAGAAAAATAACCAACTCTAACGGCATGACAAATTTTTTGAAGAAATAACAACAGGGTTTACTTGCACAATTATGCTCACTAGGGGTTCAAACATCAAAATAATCTATTTCTCGAGATCTCCAAAACATCTTATAAAATAATTCCAAGGTATTTGAGATTCCCAAAGGCCCCCCACCTATTCATAATCACGATCATGCTATTCATTTGATTCTAGGAAGTGTTCTTTCAAACATCAAGCCTTACATATATCCCTATGCCCAAAAGAGTGAAATTAAACATATGGTTGTAGAAATGCTAGAGGCTGGTATAATTCAACCTAGTCAAATTTCTTTCTCTCCTCCAATAGTATTGATCCAAAAGAAGGACAGATCATGGCATATGTGTCCATATTATAGGGAGCTCAACAAACTCACTATTAAATATAAATTTCCCATTCCTGTTATTGATGAATTGTTGGATAAATTACATGGAGCATTTCACTAAGTTGTATCTTTGTTCAGGATATTATCAAATTAGAATGAAGAATGAAGACATTCCGAAAACAACATTTAGAACTCATGAGGGTCATTATGAATTTTTGGTCATGCCTTTTGGCCTTACTAATGCACCTTTGGAATTTCAAGGTTTGATGAATTCCATTTTCAAACCCTTACTTAGAAAATTTATGTTAGTATTTTTTGATGATATACTAATCTACAACATGTCTTGGAAGGATCATGTTCAACATGTTGATAGGGTGCTCAAACTATTGGAGGAGAAACAATTATATGAAAAACCTCCAAATGTTATTTTGAGTATAGGAGGTGGAACATTTTGGTCGTATTGTGTCTCATGAGGTGTTAAGGTAGACCTTAACAAAATTAAAGCCATTAAGGAATGTAAAATCCCCACAACCATAAATCATCTTTGAGGATTTCTCATGATGACAGGGTATTATCATAATTTTGTTAAGAATTATGAGAGATTAGAAGCACCTATAACAACATTAATGAATAAAAATGCATTTTCATGGACTCCAGAAGCAACTAAGGCCTTTGAACATCTTAAAGAGACAATATTCCAAGCACCGGTCTTAGCTATGCCTAACTTCAAAAAAACCTTTATTCTGGAATGTGATGCCTTAGGAAATGGAATTGGTGTTGTTTTAATGCAAGAAGGAAGTCCCATTGCTTTTGAAAGTTATCCAATCAAAGGAAAGTATTTACACAAACCTATTTAGGAGAAGTAAATGTTGGAAATACTACATGCACTAAAGCAATGGATAACTTACCTAATGCGAAGACACTTCAAGGTAAAAATAGATCATGATAGTCTTAAATATTTTTTGGGGAAAATATTATCTTCATGGTCACAAAGATGTTGGGTTATGACTTTTAAATCATCTACAAAAAGGGAAATAAAATGTTATTGCCTTATGCACTCTCAAGAAAGGATGAGGATCTGAAAGAATTGTGTTTTTCCATTTATATTATCCAACCTAATTGGATAACTGAAGCAAGGGATGAATGGAAGAATGAAGAAGAGGTGTGGACACTCATTCAAAATTTTCATCAAGATCTTAGTACATCAATTACATTTAGCTAGAAAAATGATTCATTATGGTACAAATATCACTTATATATTTGTAATAATTCCCAACTCAAGCAAAAATTTATTTTGGAATCGCACACCTCCCCCTTAGGAGGGAACTCCATATTTTTAAAAACTTACCACAGGGTCAAGAAGGATTTTTTTTTGGATGACCTTCAATATGATATTCATAAGTTCGTGGTAGAATGTTTGGTTTTATAATAAAATAAAGTTGCGACAATTAAGACCCTGAGTCTCTTACAACCTTTAGCCATTCCAAGCCAGAATTCAGAGGAAGTCCTAATGGATTTTATCATAGGTTTACCCAAATATGAAGGAAAGAGTATCATCATGGTGGTAGTTGATATACTTACCAAGTATGCACACTTTTATGCATTATCAAATCCTTTTAAAGCCAATACAGTTGCTACTGCATTTATGGAAACAATTCAAAATCTACATGGAAACCCAAATATTATTGTAAGTGACAGAGATCCCATTTTCACTAGAAAATTTTGGACAAAATTATTTTCTTGTCTTGGTAGTCAATTAACGCATAGCTCATCTTATCATTCTCAATATGACGAGAAAACTAAGATAGTGAACAAATGTTTGGAAGGATATCTTCATTTCTTTTTATTTGATAAAAAAACACAATGGGTCAAGTGGTTACTCTAGTTGAATGGTGGTATAATACTTCCTTCCATACTGCAGCAAAAATGACCCCATTTATCGCACTTTATGGATATCATCCACCTTCCATCACATCATCTTTAAGAGAAAATTCTAAGGTTCGAGCAGTGGAAGATCACATCAAGCATCAACAACAAGTTCTCCAACTCTTAAAGGAAAACGTCACTCTGGCGTAGAATCGAATGAAACAACAAACATATCAAAATCAGAGTGAAATAAGTTTAGATGTAGGTGACTGGGTATTTTTACGGCTACAGCTATACATACAAATGTCCCTCAAGCAAGCTAAGAAGGATAACAGATTATCACCAAAGTACTATGGTCCTTACAAGGTGTTGCAAAATATTGGTACTATGGCATACAAATCAGAGCTGCCTGCATCTTCCTAAGTACACCCAGTTTTTCATGTTTCATGCTTAAATAAGGTTATTGGTGACAAGCTCCCAATTCAAACAATGTTTCAAGAACTTGATGAAGAAGGAAAAAACATATTTGAGTCAGAAGAAGCCACGGAAACAAGAACTTGACAACCACAAAATCAATTAATTTTAGAGTATCTCATTAAGTGGAAGAAATTACTCGCTAAAGACTCCACATGGGAGGATGATAATTTTATACAGAAGCATCCAAAACTATTCAAGTGTTGAGGACAACACTTTTTTGAAAGAGAGGGGCATGCTATTTCCCTATAATACTAGTGTATTCCCTTCATTGTTATTGTTAGTGTAGCCCCGTATTGTTATTGTTGCGCCCCATAGAATCCCACTAGTGTTATTGTTGTGCCCTTAGATTATTGTTGTTATGTAGATTTTGATTATATTGTGACCCCTTAGACTCTTATATCTACCAAGGAGGTATTATCATTTGTATTATCGAATAATTTGTTCATTCATATAATTTAAAGGAGGTTTCCCCCTAAAAGAGGATAATTTTTGAGTCGTTGATCAATCTTTTCTTCTATTTTGTGAGTTGGTTGCATAACAGATATATGTTCATCATTGATATGAATAATCAATATCACTGGTTGACCGATATGAATATATGCATTATCTTGAATAATATATAATATATAAATTCAAACTGACATTGATGATATATGATATGCTTGAGAATATATAAGTATTTGATATATACGAATTAGTCTTTGAAATTCTTGGAAGCGCATTGATATAAGTCTTTAATATAAGTATTTTATATTAAGACAATGTGTATGTACAAGGAAACACATATATATTATTACCATGAACTCCAACACATATATAATATTACCGTAATGCCAATTAATGTTGGATTATCATTAACCATAACAATTATATAAACATTGACCATAATAATAATAAAACATCTACCCATAATAATATAACATTGACTTATACCACATGAACATTGAACCATTATAATATTATCAACGAACTCTCAATGAAATCACTTTCATTATTTATGCTGGAGTGAACCAGATATTAATGTTGGAGGATTTGTATAAAAGGCTGGAGTATTTGTATCAACGTTGGTGGATTCATATTTACGCTGGTGTGTTTCCAATGCCATTTCTACCTTGTAATACCATAATAATTCCAACTAATAAAAATATAATGTTGAACCATGAATGCCAAAAATATAATAATGATATCAACCATGTATTAATGTTGGATCATTAATGTTGGAGTTTAATTTTGTAACATTAACACTCTGATCCATGAAAAAATTGTGGATGGCCTACGATGGATCAACACCCAATTATTTGCAAAAGTTATGCATAAGATCAATGAGAGGTTGGGATGATTCTGTGGAATGATTAACTGTCCAAGTTAGGGCACGAAGCCATAAAAAACTATTCTTTAAACAATTAACTCTAAACCGCTTCATAATAGGAAATTTTGAATATACTAGCAGCTCCTGTATTGTTGTTATTAGGTAACACTGCTCCACCAAAACAAAATCATTTTTCAGATTCATGTATGAAATATTTTTTATATTTATGTGATTGGATTGCAACTGAGACACTAGTCTTGTCAAAATTGGTGCAAATGGACGTGCCAGATCAATACCAATTGTATTATCTTATCTTTGGGAGAGAGAATGCAGCTCCTGTACAATGTCTCGAGTGGAAATGTTGTTGTTAATAATAATAATAATAATAATAATAATAATAATAATAATAATAATAATAGTGTTGTCATAATAATAAAGAGAGGTGTCATTACAAAGAGAGGCGTTGTCATATTATAATGGATAATTTTCTAATAATTCAATAATATAGTCACAACACTCTCCTCATATGAATTAAGTTGGTCGAAACAATATATTTTCCCTATAAGTATTTTCCAAATAATAACGCCTTTCTTAATGAGCAATACCAAATTCTGCCTGAATGATGATACCAATTTATGTATTCACTCCAACGATTAATTCCCAATATGGAAGAGCTACAGAAAATCATTATGTCAAAGATAATAAACAATATTGCTTCCTCTATGTTGCCTCTTTTCTCACATGGAGAGAAATGTCTTCGAAATTCAAGGTGGATAGGAAAAACAACAGGTAGAATTAGGGTACAGAAACCTCATTATGTATTCAAGCATAAATTGTCATGAGAGCTCATAGTCTTGATAATGTGTTATGTTATAACTGACCATCTGCTAGAATAACGTATTTAGGCAAGGGTTTTTGAGGCTGTCAATATTCTTTATCTGACTTTCTGTCGCTTTCCATCCATTTATGTTCCAGTCAAATTTTGAATAGTTATAATTATGTTACTAACCACATTTTAATTATATTTCTACCTTCCATTACTTTCTCTGCAAACATTTTTACTTATCATTATAGATAAGAGTTATTTTGAGCACTCAATTCTCTTTGGACTCCCCATTGTTTTTTTGAAATTTTTTGGTTGCTCTCTTGGGCTTCTATTGTGAAAAATTCACAGAGAGTGGATCTGAATCAACTTTTCAATGTATACAATTATCAAATTTGGTGATGTTTTTTTCAAATTCTTTTGAATATATGTGTGTGTGTGTGTGTGTGTGTGTGTTATGAAACCAACTCCAAAAATAGAAGAAAAGAGAGATCAAAGCCTTAGAAATCAATCACTTTGAGGGGAAACCTCCTTTACATTACATAAATGAATAATTATTGGATGTTGCAAATGAAAAAACCTCATTTCTATATATAGGAGTCCATGGGGTCACAATATAATCCTAGCCGACCTAACAATAATAATGTAAGGGAACAATAATATCAATATGGGGACTATAGGGTATGTTGGAATAGGGTCCTCTAGCTGCGTTTTGATATGTTCCAATGATGCATTTTTTATATATTTTTGTAGCAATTGGTCTTGCGCAGGGGCTTTGGGGCAGGTCAAAGACCCCAATGTATTGTAATGGGTCAAAGGGTAGACCTAGAGTCCGGTTTGTGGACCACAGGATAGCGTTGGCTATGATGATATAAATAGATGGGTAGTTTGAGTCTAAGGGTAAGTAAGTAAGTAAGTAATATTGATGCTATGAACAAGCTATTGAGATCTGTTTTGGGTAGTTTTGGGTAAGGACTCCTGTTGGTTGTGTGCACGGAGATCCTTAGTCTTGCTGTGTGCGAACCCCGCTGGCTGTGTACGCGGGCTGAGACTTGGGTTTGTAACTTGGTTTTGGATGTTAATGAATGTGGAATATATTGAAGTACCTTTATGCTATCTGAACTAGTTGTGTTTATTACTGAAGTACCTCTGTGTTATTTGAATAAGCTGCGATTGTATCTGTGATATATGAATTAATTGCGATTGTGATGTTTTGTGGTAATTACTGATGCGCATGTGGATGCGAATGTGTTGATCAAATATGTTTAATAATAGTAGCTTTGTTTATGTTTACCTGCTAATTATACTATTAAGGCCTCAATAATCGGCTTGTTTCTGTGCGAACCTGATAGAACTTGACAGATCTGCCTTAATTACCTAATCTCTCCCAGGGTACGGAAACCTGGTTCCAACACCCACCCATACTACTTCGGGTGAGACCTTGGCCTGCGAAAGTAGGTCATTGCTGAAAGGGCCAGTAGTATAGGGGTTTTTTGGCAGACCTTAACTCCAAACTTGGGTCAGGACCCCTCAATCCAACAAATGGTTCCGTTACCGACAACTGCTAGCCCTAATCCATGACAATAGCTTGTGGATATAGGACCGCATTCCCCTCGATGCTGCCATGATTCACTGCATCACTGGTCTCCCCATGGAGGGAACAAATCCCATGGAGTGCGTCGGCAAGAAGTACAAGCAACAAATCGCCGACAAGGTGCAAGAAGACTACCATGTTGAGCGCAACACCAGAGGGTTCATAATCAACACCATTGATGATCCTGGAGTGTGCATGGGTACCTTGCTACTGGCATGCAAAATGATGTGCAAGTTCCAGGCCACGACTGTTCCCGCCTACATGATTCAGCTTGCTGGACGTTGCAAAAAGGGGTCTACTTTAACTGGTCGCAATTCCTCTGCATTGAGTTTCTGGAAAACGTGCGCGAGGCCTAGGATCACGGGAGGGCTTTCTGCTACTCTTGGCTATTTCTCCTAATTGCATTGGTTGTGTGGGAAGCCCATGAAGGATCGGTCCTCCCTAAGCTTGAACCTGACATGTGTGAAGGGGCACGGTACGAAAACTTATGGGATTCAAAGTATGAGCAGCAGATTAAGGAGAAAAAAGTTTTTTGGGTATTATTTCAGAGCGCGCTCATTGCAGCTATTCACTTCCAGCCACACTTGTCGCCAGCCGTCTATGAAAAATACAAAAGAATCGCAGCATTTCAGGTCACAATGCATAAAGTGCAGATTCGGGGTCGTAAGGAACCAGCTTGGATGTCGTTGCCTTTACATGGTCGCCGATGGGAAATCGACTGCCTCATCGCCACTTGGCCATAGCACTGGAGATTGGGATTCAAATCGGGTACGGTTGACACTGCTGGTACAAGCACAGCCCCAAAGACTACCTCGCTTGATACCACCAAGAATGTAGAAGGACGTGGCCCAGAAGACTCCGCTGGGATGAAGGACGCAATAAAGGGTACGAAGCAGGAATCACACCAAGACATCAACACAGAGGGTCTGGATGTGCACGGTGTTGATTTCTTGCGTGGCACGAAATGGATATCCAAACCTCTTAAGGGCCAGCAAACAAAGCGGCGGGCTACGAGGCGCAGTAGGGAGACTGAAGTTACCTTGATAGAGGAAGACTTGGAGTAAATTGTAGATGCAGTCACCCTCGCCTCAGAAGACATATGGCTTGCTTTGGAAGAGTAGAAGAAGGCCGTAGTCACCGCATTATAGTCTGAGCTCCAAGCACTACAGCTTAGGGCCGATACCCTATAGACGAGCATGGTTCAAGCGAGGCTGCCTCTAGCAACTAGCACTAAGTTGATCGTCACAACTGAGAGCCGCCTCTGGCCCCTACTAGGTGCAACACTCACCCTGAGTCTGCTTGCCTTATGTGCGCAAGTCCAGGCCTGCGCAGAAGAACATTTGGACTTGGCCCGACTTCCACACGAACCGCTGCAGGTCCTCCATACATCCCTTTTTGAGGAAATCTAGCACAGAGACCGTCGGGTGCAACAACAACTCAGTTCAACCGAGCATAAAATAGTTGAAAAAACCACTCAGGCATCCCAGGCATAGGCTGCGTGCATCCTTTCCGCCGCGCAGCAGACCGAGTTGGAACGTTTGATCAACAGAATATACGCCGATGTGAGTGAAGACATACCGGCCTCTGCCAACCCCCAGGCTAAGATTGAGGGACTCATCACAGTCCTGAAGGCTTCTAGGATCGAGATCTGAAATGTGACGATCGAGATGGAGCAACAGATTTCTATGTTGCAGACCAAGTTGCAGCCAGAAACTCCACCTGAGGTACGAGCCCAGAGAGTTGTGCTGGTCATAGAAGCCACGAATACCATTACAGTTCAGATCACTCAGGGCACAAAATTTCTTGAGACAGCTATGCAGTTGTGGTTTAAGGTGCAACACAACCCTCTCCTACGGAAATTTAATCAAGAACTGCGCGAGAAGGAAGAAGAATTTGACGAACTGGAAGCTACTATGCCCACTCTGATCCCCGCTCAAAGCCTGGCACGCCTGTGAGCCAATCATGTGCTCAGAGATGACCTGGAAGAGCTTCACCACAAGAAGAAGATTATGAGTGACCACCTCAAGCCATGGGCCGATGAAGCCCTCAAGATATCTCAAGACGTGGATATTGCAGTCAAACAGCTGAACTAGACCCTGGAAAGTGTCACTGCTACCACTGAAGGCCCAACTTCGCAGAATTTGGTGGACATTGCATAGAACGCTGCCGTACAGAGAAAGGAGTGTTTCCCCCTCTATTCGATGCCATTAAGCAGCTCCAAGAAAATATGCAAACCCCATGGCCGATGTGACTCAGGACGAGTCACAAGATTGTGTTGGGGGCCTGTTGGAACAAGGTCCCCTAGCTGCGTTTTGATATGTTCCAACGCTGCGTTTTTGATATATTTTTGTAGTAAATGGTCTTGCGCAGGGGCTTTGTGGTGTGTCAAAGCCCCCAATGTATTGTAATGGGTCAAAGGGTAGACCTAGAGTCCGCAAACCATGGTTTGCGGACCACAGGATAGCGCTGGCTATGATGATATAAATAGACGGGTAGTTTGAGTCTAATGGTAAGTAAGTAAGTAAGTAAGATTGATGTTATGAACAAGCTATTGAGATCTGTTTTGGGTAGTTTTAGGTAAGAACTCTTACTGGCTATGTGCGCGGAGATCCTCAGTCCTGTTGTGCACGGACCCCGCTGGCTATGTGCGCGGGCTGGGTCTTGGGTTTATAACTTGGTTTTGGATGTTATGAATGCATAATATATTGAAGTACCTTTATGCTATCTGAAATGATTGCATTTATTACTGAAGTACCTTTGTGTTATTTGAATAAGCTACGATTGTATCTGAGATATATGAATTAGCTGCGATTGTGATGTTCTGTGGTAATTGTTGATGCACATGCAAATGTGAATGTGTTGATCAGATCTGTTTAATAATAGTAGCTGTCTTTATGTTTACCTGTTGATTATATTGTTAAGGCCTCGATAATAGGCTTGTTTCTGTGTGAACCGGATAGAACTCGACGAGATCTGCCATAATTACCTAATCTCTCCCAGGGTACAGAAACCTAGTTCCAGCACCCACCCATACTACTTCGAGTGAGACCTTGGCCTGCGAAAGTAGGTCATTACCGAAAGGGCCAGTAGTATAGGAGTTTGTTGGAAAACCTTAACTCTGAACCTGGGTCAGGACCCCTCAAGTCAACAAGGTACAACAATAAAAATAAGGAGGCTACACTAACAATAATAAGGGACTAAACTAGAAATATTGGGCCCTAACATGCCCATATCCTTCAAAAAAGTGTTGTCCTCAATTCTTGAGTAGTTCTGGATGCTTATATATAAAATTATCATCCTCCCATGTGGAACCTTCAATGGGTAAGTTCTTCCACTTGATGAGATAGTCTGAAATTGAAGGATTTCGTAGCTGTTGAGTTCTTGTTTCTGTGACTGATTCAGGTTCCAATATGATTTTTAATTCCTTATCAAGTTTTGGCAATATTGTTTGAATCAAAATTTTGTCACCTATAACCTTCTTTAAGCATGAAACATGGAAAATTGGGTGCACTGGGGAAGATGCGGGAAGCTCCAATTTGTATGCCATAGTACCAATATTTTGCAACACCTTGTAAGGTCCATATTATTTGGCGATAGTTTATTATCCTTCTTAGCTTGCTTGAGGGACATTTTTTTGTATGGATATAGCTGTAAAAATAACCAGTCGTCTACATTGAAACTTCTCTTGTTGCAATGCTGATTTGCCTGTTGTTTCATTTGATTATGTGCCAAATTTAGGTTATCCTTTAAGAGTTGGAGAAATTGTTGTTGATGCTCGATGTGATCCTCCACTGTTTGAACCTTAGAATTTTCTCTTAAAGATGATGTGATGGATGGAAGACGATATCCATAACATGCCATAAAAGGGGTCATTTTAGATGCAGTGTGGAAGGAAGTGTTATACCACCATTCAACCATAGGCAACCAATTGACCCATTGTGTTTGTTTACCAGATATAAAGCAATGAAGATATCCTTCCAAAATTTTATTCACTATCTCAGTTTTCCCATCGAATTGAGTATGATAATATCAGCTATGAGCTAGTTGATTACCCAAACAAGAAAATAATTCCATCCAAAATGTTCTAGTGAAAATGAGATCTCTATCGCTTACAATAATATTTGGGTTTTCATGTAGCTTTTGAATTGTTTCCATAAATTTAGGAGCAACTGTACTCATTTTAAATGGATGAGATAATGCACAAATTTGTGCATACTTGATAAGCCTATCAACTACCACCATGATGACACTATTTCCTCTGGACTTAGGTAAACCTGTGAAAAAATACATTGAAACCTCCTACCAATGTTGATTTGGAATGGATAAAGGTTGTAGCAGACCCAAGGTCTTAATTGTCTAAACTGTATTTTGTTGAAAAACCAAACATTCCACCACAAACTTTTGAATATTAGATTTAAGGCCATCCCCAAAAAAATATTTCTTCACCCCGTGGTAAGTTTTTGAAAATCACGAGTGTCCTCCTAAGGGAGAGGTGTTAAATTCCAAAATAATATTTTGTTTTATTTTGGAATTATTACAAAGATATAAGCAATATTCGTACCATAAGGAATCATTTTTCCAACTAAATGCATTAGATGTACTGTGATCTTGCTGCAACTTTTGAATGAGTGTCCATACTTCTTCGCCATTCTTCCATTTCTCCCTTTCTTTGGTTATCCAATCTAGTTGGATAATAGAAATGGCACAAAGCAATGATTCCACATTCTCATCCTTTCTTGAGAGTGCATCTACAAGAACATTTAGCTTCCCTTTTTTGTAGATGATTTCAAAGTCATAACCCAACATATTTGTGACCCATTTTTGCTGCTCTTCTAAAGATAGTCTTTGTTCCAAAAAGTAGTTAAGACTATCATGATCTGTTTTTACCTTGAAGTGTCTTCCCATTAGGTAAGGTCACCATTTCTTTAGTGCATGTAGTATTTCCAACATTTCCTTCTCATAAATAGCTTTCTGTAAATACTTTCCTTTGATTGTACTTCTTTCAAAACTAATGGGTCTTCCTTCTTGCATTAAAACAACACCAATTCCATTTCCTGAGGCATCACATTCCACAATAAAGGTTTTTGTGAAGTCTGGCGTAGCTAAGATGGGTGCTTGGCACATTACCTATTTAATATGTTCAAAGGACTTAGTTGCATCAGGAGTCCATGAAAATGCATATTTCTTTAATATTGTTGTTAGAGATGCTGCTATTTTCCCATAATTATTAACAAACTTGCAATAATGCCCTGTTAACCAGAGAAATACTTGCAATTCCTTTATGGTTGTGGGGAATTTCCATTCATTAATGGCTTTAATTTTTTTAGGGTCTACCTTAACATCCTCTTGAGAAACAATATGAACCAGATATTCCACCTCTCGTACTCCAAAGAAACATTTGGAGATTTTTGCATATGATTTTTTCTCCTCCAATAGTTTAAGCACCCTATCAACATGTTGAACATGATCCTTCCAAGACCTGCTGTAGATTAGTATATCATAAAAAAATACTAAAACACATTTTTTAAGGAAGGGTTAGAAAATGGAATTCATCAACCCTTGAAATGTAGAAGGTGCATTTGTAATTCCATAAGGAATGACCAAAAATTCATAATGAACCTCATGAGTTCAAAATTTTGTTTTCGGAATGTCTTCAGTCTTCATTCTAAAATGATGATATCCTAAACAGAGATCCAACTTGGTGAAATAAATTGCTCCATGTAATTCATCCAATAATTCATCACTCACGGGAATGGGAAATTTATCTTTTAATAGTGAGCTTATTTAGCTCCCTATAATCTGAATACATGCACCATGATCCATCCTTCTTGTGCACCAATACTACTGGAGCAGAGAAAGAACTTTGACTAGGTTGAATTATACCAGCTTCTAGCATTTCTACAATCATACGTTCAATTTCGCTCTTTTGGACATAAGGATATCTGTAAGGCCTGGTGTTTGGAGGAACACTTCCTGGAATCAAATGAATAGCATGATCATGATCACGAATAGGTGGGAGTCCTTTGGGAGGTTCAAATACCTTGAAATGATTGTCTAAGACTTTTTGGAGATCTAGAGAAATAGATGATTTTGAGTTGGAACTTCTAGTGAGCATAATTGTGTAATGATGCCTCATTGTTCTTTATTCAGAATATTTTTCATGACATTAGAGCTTATTATCTTTCTTTACTTTCCTACGATACCCCATAATTCAAATTCCTTTCCTTCCCCAAAAAAATTCAAGTACATCATCAGCACCACCCATTGGAATGGAAAGCATCAATACATATTCCCCCACGGTTAGCTTGATATTATGGAAATTTCCAGAGAAATTTATAGTTCCTCCATTTTCCACCATCACTTGACACTTTGGCACTGGGTATAGGAAGAAATTCAATTCCTTGGCTACGTTACAATGAATAAAATTATGGGTACTACCCAAATCAATAAGCACTATTACATTTTTCTTCTTGATATGCCATTTTATCTTGAGAGTTTGAGGAGTGGTAATTCCTGCCTATGCATAAGAGGATATGGTTTGATTCATTTTTTCTTCCTCTAGGGTTGGTTCCTAGTGTATATCCTCTTCTTTTGAAGTTTCTTGTTCCTTTTCTTCCTCCTCTTCACAATCTATGTAAAATTATTTCTTCTCATCACACTTATGACCTTTAGTGTACTTTCTATCACAACTATAGCAAAGTCCTTTTTCTCTTTTTTCTTCCAATTTTCATGGTGTCAACCTTGTAGGTTGTGGAAGTCTAGGAGTAGCAACACTTCCATCTTTATAGTTGTGAGTGGTAGGCTTCCTTGTCGCCATAATTTTTCTTTCAATGTTTCCTTCCAACCTAAATTCCTTCTCCAATGTATTAGTATCCCAAAGGTGAACCTCATGTTGGATGTTATCCTTTAGATTCCATATGAAGACATCAATCCTATGTTCCTCTGGAATATTATTTACCCTTATATTCAATTTTTGGAAGTCCTCAATGTGCTTCATCATTGAACCCTTTTGTTTGAGATTTATGAATTGGCTAAAGAAGGTGTTTCTCTTTGTATCCTCATAATGTGATATCATTTCCTCCATAAAAATTGACCAAGTGACTAGTGTTTTACGAGAAAAAAGCCATCAATACCATGCAAACTGAGTTTGTTCTAAATATAAAGTTGCAATGCGTACCATCTGTGTGTTTTGCGTATTATGGAGATCAAAGTATTGGTCCATTTGTAGTATCAAAGCTATTAGATCCTTGCCATCAAAATTTCTTATATCCATCTTTGGAATATGGCAGGTCTTAAATCCAAAATTAGAGTCTATGAAATCATGATTAACATTTTGTTTGAATCTCATCATGAGTTTCCTCTACTACATTTTCGCCATTAGGAAGCTTTTCTTGTAGCAACTTTTTCAAACCTTCCTTCAAACCTTCCATGTCTTTCCTCAAATCTTCCGTGTTGTCTTCTATACCATCCATCTTAGCTTCCACACCATCCATATTAGCTTACATTTCATTCTTCAAACCATCCATCTTAGCTTCCACGCCTTTCTTCAAACCATCCATGTTGCCTTCTTTACCATCCATCTTAGCTTCCACGACATCCATCTTAGCTTCCATGCCATCCATATTAGCTTCCATGTCATTCTTCAAACCATCCATCTTAGCTTCCAGGAATTTCTTCAAACCATACATCTTAGCTTCCACACCTTTCTTCAAACCATCCATCTTAGCTTCCATTTCATTTTTGTGACTCTTTGCGAGAGTGAAATTTGTTGGACTTATTCTTGTAATTTTGATATATCATGTTGCACTTATTCTTCTTCATGAGTCATAGTAGATGCTTATGGGGTCTTAATGGGTGTTGAATTCTTTTTAGGGGGAATTTTAGTACCCAATACTGATATCTATGCTTCAATATTCCCTTGGAATCACTTCAAACTGATTTTTCAAACAAGACTTATGCAATTTTCAAAACTAATACACACCTTTTTATTGCTTTTGAGGATATCGATATTGAAACTAATGTATCTCTCTAATTTTAGATCCCAAATATTGTATCTTTGGTCCTTTACTAGCCCTATGAATAATCTTTTCAATGCCATAGGTCATACCTGATTTGGATTCTTCAACACAAAGTTATGCCCAATCTCCCACAATGACCTAATTATGGACTAGTTCAGTAGAGCGAACTTGTACGACATGCCACGTGTCATTGTTTCTTCCTTCAACTTTGAAATTGATACATAGGAAACTACAGTCGATTTAATTTCGGCCACTTGTTACAAAATTCCAATCTGATGCTCAAAGAGAGATTTATGACGATTTTCCCAAGGTCACCTCTTTGAGATAAAATTTGGGAGTCTACAAAAACCCTAACTTTCACAGATCATATCTCCGAAAATATTGTGAACCAAGATTTGAAATTTTTACACAACGTTCCTCAGTATTTCTTCGCAAATGGGTTTTTTTCATCTTCTGAACCTTCGTAGAAAAAACGTTTTAGAAAAAATGCCACGATGGCTTGTTTGAAGCAGCGAAACCCTAGAATCCAAAGCTATGATATCAAATGTTATGAAACCAACTCCAAAAATAGAAGAAAAGAGAGATCAACTCCTTAGAAATCAGCCACTTCGAGGGGAAAACATCTTGTACATTACATATATATATATATATATATATATATATATATATATATATATATATATAGGAGTCAATGGGATCACAATATAATCCTAGCCGACCTAACAATAATAATGTAAGGGCACAATAATAACAATATGGGGACTACATGGGTACAAAAATAACAATAAGGGGAATACACTAACAATAATAAGGTACTACACTAGTAATATAAGGATATATATATACATATTCTTTTAGTGATGGAAGGAATATAGTCTGCAACTCAATAGATTTGAATGTCGATCTCATGCATTTTATTCTTTATAATTTTCATTTGATATAATTTTCTCCTAGAGTATTTGATATTGCAAAGCCTCATTTTCTTCAAATGGTCGTAGTTTCTTGCTATGTGACTGATGATTCCCATTTTATTCCAAAATTATGGAGAATGACCTCCGTGTAGGATGCAATTTCTTTTGCAAATAAACATTTTATTAAAATGGGTTCAAATTTTGATCCTATCCTCGTGTCTAGAAAATGCCTCTTTGAGTTTGAATGTTTTGTTTCAGAACAATGATGAGTTCATGATGAATTGAATCCACACTCAAATATTTATGAGATTGTGTATCTTCATTTTATCAACATCAGGTGATTCATCATCTACACATAACTTCCATCCAGTTTCCATGGGGGTTGAGACAGGTTTACAATCATCCATTTGAAAAAATTTCAACATATCTTTTAGGTATTTCTCTTGAGAAATGAATATGGCTCCAACCTTTTGTAGGATTTTCATCCCTAGATAAAAGGTAAGTTCTACAATCATTTACATCTGGAACTCAGAATTCATATCTCTAAAAAACGTTTTTACTAAATGATATTTATTTCTTCCAAACATAATATCATCCACGTACACAACCACAATTAGTAATTCACCTTTGTCAGCCTTGATGTTCAGATTAATATTAGTTGCTCCTCTCATGAATCCCTATTTTTTAAGGTACTTGTCTAGTCTAGAGTATCGTGCCCATGATGCTTGTTTAATACCATAAAATGCCTTCTTTAACCTACAAACATAGGTAGGATTATCTGATAATAAAAACCATTCAGGTTGTTCGATATAAACCTCTTCCTCAAGTTCTCAATTCAGAAAATTATACTTTATGTCCATTTGGTATACTTTGAAATCCTTGTAACAAGCAAAAGATAAAAACATTCGAATTGCCTACAATATTGCAACTGGTGCAAAGGTTTCTTCATAGTCAAGACCTTATACTTGTGAGTACCCTTTGCACACTATTCAGACTTTATTTATAACAATTTGACCATGTTCATTCATATTGTTTATGAATAGCCATTTTGTGCCAATGAAATTCTTTCTAACTGGTCTTGGTGTTAGTTCCCAAGTCTCATTATTTTCGATATTGTCTAACTCCTCATTCATATAATCTATCCAGTTTTTATCTTTACTTTCTTCATCAAAGTTCTTTCACTCTATCTGTGACAACATAGAAATATGAATTTGGTCTAATTTTTCTGCAAGTTGCCTCATTGTTTGTACTCCTTCACTTTTAACTCCAATTATTTGACTTATAGGATGATTCTTTTGTGCGTGTCTTGAGGGACCTTTTGAATGCGTCTCTATATTTTCTAATTCTTCATCGTGTACTTCATTTTATTTATTGTCATGATGATGAAGATCTGAAGGATTGGTAAAACTTGTTCTCTTGTTCTTATCAGGTAGCTCTTCATCAAACTTTACATCTATGCATTCTACAATATTATGTAGTGTTTTGTTATAACATCAGTATCCCTTACTGTTTGATGAATATCTCAAAAATATTCCCTCATATGATCAAGCATCAAACTTTCCTAGCTTTTCATCATTATTTTTTATATAGCATTTATTCTCAAATACTTTAAAACATTTGATTGAAGCTAGATTACCGTGCCACAATTCATAAGGTGTCTTATCATAGTTTGATATGAGATGTTCCTTATTGAGAATATGTATTGTTGTATGCACCGCTTCTTCCCAATAGGTTTGAGGAATGTTTCATTATTGCATCATGTCTCTATCCATTTGTTGAACATATATGTTTTGTCTCTCCACAACCCCATTTGGTTGAGGTGTCTGTAATAGTATACTATAATTTTATGCCAATTTGATCACAAAGGTATGCAAACTCATCTGAAGTAAATTCACCTCCTTTATCTGACCTTATGCACTTACCTTGCACCATGTTTGTTTTTCTGCCAGCGCCTTGAATATTTTGAACTTCTCAAATTCTTATGAATTATTTTTGAGAAATTCCACCCATGTCAATCTTGAACAGTCATCAATTATCAACATAAAATATTTTTCTCCTACTAGGTCTTCTATTCTGGAAGGCCCGCACAAATCCATATGAACTAGCTGCAAAGGCTTACTACTTGATAGTTTATCTTTTAATTTGAATGATGTTCTTGTTTTTTTTCCAATTTAAAATGACTTGCAGATAGTGTTTTGAGGATTATTTATTATTGGTAGATCTCTAAATACTTTCTTCTTACTAAGTGTTATGCAGAATATGACTACAAACAAAAGTATCTACCCTAGATCGGGTGGCCTAGCTTAGAACAACAAAAAGACAAAAAATATATTATTTCCCTTGAAGTAAATGGAGGATGGGATGAAGTCTACATGTAATCCTTTGTATGCTTCACTCCTCTCCTGTCTTGAATGATCCAATCCTAGCTCCAATCACTATAATTAGAACCTGAACAACCAAACAACACAATCCAATGATTTATGACATTTATGTAGCATCATCTAATTACTTCATTCAATGGATCAACATGGCATTGAAATTCATGAAATCATAACATGATATATAGGAAAAAAAATAAATCATTGCATTAATAGAAATGGAGTAAGTTACAACCAAAAATATAATTTGATCTTGTAGAAGAGATCCTCCAAGTTGACTTGTCCTTCTTTTCCACAAAGTGCTGCTATAATCACCCTAATGCATGGAATAATCACTCGTCACAACAACATCATGAGGGTAGAATCTATCTCCAAAATCCAACCCCTATCTTGTGGATGGCCACAAATATATAGAAGAGAATGGTAAGTTGGGAGTTCTTATCCATTTACCAATATAGACTTGAGATACACTCTTGATGGGAGGATGAGATCAAAGGATAAGGGATGGAAACTCCAAGGATGGATAGTATATTATTTGAGAGTTTTATCTAACATAAATAGTGGTAAAAAATCCTAGAATATTCTAGAAGAAGAGGCTTCCAGAATCTATCTCATTTTCTTGAATTTCTAGAACCAACGCAAGCCATAATGGAGCAACCTGTAGGTGAAAATTTTCCAGTAGGAGGCTAGGGAGCATTGGTCTTAAAATTGACTAAAACAAGATTTTTTCAAGAAGAAATTCAGGGATATGAGAGTGTCATACTTAGGGATTTGTGCCATGATGATTTTAAGGGGTAAAAGGATGTTGATTGATCCAGTTTGTAGGCCGACTGACCAGATGTGATAAAATGGACTATAACAGATTACCCCCTGAAGCGCAAAGTAAAAAATGGTGACTGATGACTGAAGTGATTTACCTTGTGAAAATTGAGGATCAAGAAAAACCGGTGAGATCATATTCTGTTACAATACATTTAAATCATGATATCTTTGGTGATGAATGCATACCCATACTCAACAAATAAGCTAACATTACATGTATAATGATCAAAAGACACGTCCATTGATGAAAAATGGTGGACCCATTACTGGATGAATGTATGTATTGCCATAGCCATCATACATTTTGATCTTGTATTTATCCTGAAATCACAGCCCAGATGGATGAAACTAGATTTGGGGTCTTCTATCTCATTCACACGACCATCCAATGTATGAGTTTAACCATGTAAATCAATGATCTGGAGTTGAACATGGTAGACAATTTATGTAAGTCATTAAAAGACGTGATAGAAACCACTGATGATGTTAATGGCTCTCAAGGTATTGCAGTACAATCCTTATGATGTGAATACATGAGTTGAATTCGAACACCACACAAAATATTTTGGTTGAATGCCAATGCTGTAAAAATTTCACTGAGAGCAAGGAAACTTTCCATTGATGTATGCAAGCACCAAGGTATTGAAAGGTTGTTTCTAAGTCAACTTCCTGGATAATGATTTGATGTCGACAGGAAGCGACCCACCGTAGGAGGGCCTTGATGTATCTCCCATCAACGACATGAAACATCTTGATTTGAGACAAAATTATGTTGATACGAAACTAGATAAATAATGGAAGACATGGAATGCATGCTTAAGAGTATTGTAGAAAATATTGACTGAATGACTTCTCTAAAAGGAGTTGGCAGCATTGACCCAAAACTGAAAATGGAGGCTTTGAAATGATATGATAAGCCAAAAGACAAGAATATTAGCCAACCCCACAGCCACAGAGATGAAGTGGAAGAGTGTCATGTTCAAGAGTGACTCATCCTCATTAACAAATGGAGTACCTTTTTTTCCCAATTTCCCCAACCATACTGGTCAGTACCTCTTTATTTTTTAACAAGCTTGAGGAGGATAACATATGCTTGATCTGTAAGTTCATCCGACATGGAATGAATGCTTAAGAGTATTGTAGCAAATATTGACTGAATGACTTCTCTAAAAGGAGTTGGCAGCATTGACCCAAAACTGAAAATGGAGGCTTTGAAATGATATGATAAGCCAAAAGACAAGAAGATTAGCCAACCCCACAGCCACAGAGATGAAGTGGAAGAGTGTCATGTTCAAGAGTGACTCATCCTCATTAACAAATGGAGTACCTTTTTTTCCCAATTTCCCCAACCATACTGGTCAGTGCCTCTTTAGTTTTTAACAAGCTTGAGGAGGATAACATATGCTTGATCTGTAAGTTCATCCTTCGGATGAATCCCTCCGAGCATGTTTAGGAGTGGTTTGACCTTGTCATGTTCAACAAGTCCATCACTGTTTGATGTTTTAATGAGTCTAGCGAAGGTAAAACTCAACATCTTTTTCACATTTAGAGATTTTGAGAAAAAGGCAAAAAATAAAATTCCAGATGTTCCTTTTTGTAGATAGTGCTTTGAGTCTGAAAAGGAAGAAAATAATACCGAAGAGAACCTCTTAGCCATATTTGACTAAGGTATTCCTTTTTGGTAAATAGTCTATCTCAGTCCGAAAAAGGGTTAAACTTATACTGAGTAGAAGACTTTTCATTTACTTTAATGAGTTTGAAAAGACAAGTGCTTGGCAATATTTTCATATTTTGGGAGTCTGAAAAGAGTTGAATGAGGACTCTAGGGGGTTCCTTTTCCGTGATTTTATGGATCCTAAAAAAGTGATAAAAGTGTACTCGTTGGCTAAAATAATCCATGAAAACACAACAAAATCATTTAGACAACTATCGACCTGCTGAAAACACCACAAAAAGGACTAAACATACATGTTTCATGATAAAAAATGAACGATTACTAGGTCAAAACATTAAATATGATAAAATAATGGAAAAAACAACCATTATTAGAGTAGAGTTTTGGTTCCATTTATTAACATGTTAGTTTTTAAATGACCAATGCATAGATGGATGTAGTGGTTGCAGGACTGCCTACAACTGCAGGAGAAGGGCCCCTTTCATCATTGTCATATTGGACTCATCCTTCCCTCCAACCTTCCATTATGACACCAAAACCTTGCTTTGAGAAATCATCTTCATGGCAACCGTGAGCAGCCCTCTTAGTGCAAAATAGGCCCTTGAAGGGCTCTGAGCTTTCCTAGAGGTGTTGATCACCCCTAATTCACATACATCCACCTTATCCCACCTTTCCGCACCCTCTTTCCATCATTTTCATCCTTATATCCTTCTCACCCCGCTTCTTGTAGCATTTTAGGACTTCTTGTAGACATATAGGGATCTTGTAGCAACTTCATATAGCACCATTGTAGGTCACCATATCCACTCCATATTTTCTCCTTGTTTCCATTTGAACTTAGAACAGGATGTATTTGACCCCCAGATCTAAATTGATGAGCCGAAGATACCCCTAGGTCACTCCAAAACTCATTTCTTCTTTGTTGCAAAAGAGATTAGTCATTAGTGTGTTATTTCATCACATCTTTTGCATAAATAGGACAAAAATTTGCATACAAGTACAAGTTAGTCAAATAGTAGATAGAATTTAATTTATGGTTTGATGAAGTGTGTGAAGATACAATAGTTCCTTTACTACAAAATGGTTGAATAGTTAGATGAATGAGTCCAACATAACATAGTTTCCTTTTATACAACTAGGTTAGCTATTCATGTTTTGTTTTCAATATCAAATTGCAAGTAGAAGATTGATAGACATTATCTTTCTTAGAGTAGAAGTATATCTCTACATTCCATTAGCTAATTTCACTTTAACCTAGTAGGAGGAATGGCATAGAAGTAATACTGATCAAAATACCTAGTTGAGGGTAGCATGAGTAGAATCCATCTGTTGTGCATATACCACTGTCACTTTAAAGTTTGTACGAACCCCAGATTGATAAGTATAAAGTTGAGTAGCCCTTGGGAGTTGCAACACTCTTGGTGAAATACTAGGGCTCACCAGTAGGCATGCAAATGCAAGTTACTAGTGTTACATTGTTGCTAAATAGTTAGAGACAAAACCTTGACGGGTACTTGCTCATGCTTATGGCTTCTCATTTATTCATTTAATAAGCATCACAATTATAGGACTAGAAATTTTATATGCCTTTTTCTATGTGTATACTACATATTCGTATAGTGGTTGATAAGACAAATCCAATGAAAGTAACTGGATTGCCTCTTCTTCCAGTTGATTATGGATTTGCAACCTCATGTGTATCCCATTTTTTTCATCTTGGAGAAGAAATACATGTAAAAGCTGCAAACATATGTGTTGATCTGGTTGGGAAAGTAGAGAAAGGTATTCATGAAAATGATCCACAACCTAGCTACCATTGTTGACTTCAATGGAGACAATGTTGGAAATGTTGACAATGTTGCTGATCTTTTTGAAAGTATTACTATATAGGACCTAGGTAATTCGCACAATGGAACTTGGAGGAACCATGGATATACTATGTAAAATTGAAGATACATATGGGTAATAAATAGTTGGACATGCCATGTTTGGCATCTTGGGATAGCTTCCTAGAATCTCTTCTCCTCTCCTCTACTCTCTTGCTACTTGTTATTCATTCTTTTGTTTTAATTGTATCTGTATGCAATATGTCTTCCATTAGAAGTACACATCATCAAAAGTATGAATTCACCCATGAAAGATCACATGGACAATTTTTAGATAGGATATTTTATCCTTATATTTTTGGAAGTTATTAAATTTGTTGTCTTCTTGTTGGCTTTATTACACCATTCAAGTTCTCACAACATGGTTACACTTAGAAATACGTGTATTAGTAGGAGTAGGAATAAGACGTATATGCCAACTCAGGCTAGTGTGGATACTATACTTGGTTAATATCTTACAAACTATATGTAACAAAAGATTCCAAAAGGCATGTCTATTATAAGGTTGAAAGCCCTACTTAAAGCTCTCATCTACACTTCTACCCATTTTCATTTAAATATAAGGTCATGATTTCTAATTGTATTTATCTTAATATCTTAATATACAACCTTTAATTCCTCATAGAAATTATGCTATCCATTCTAACTCCATGTTTTGCTTCCCTAATTAGTTTAGTTTTCCTCATTGTTGAGAGAGAATAATGTCATCATTTCTTCTTACAAGGGAAGAGTAGGACAACCTTTAGACATTATGACATTTCACTTAATTCAAATACACAAAAACTATTTTTAAACCTAACATTTACCTGAATCTAAGAAAAAAAGCATCAATAAGAAACTAATATTTAACATAGTCTTTGGAATTTTTATTTTCCACTTGATTTTGTAATTAGCAATTTTTTTTTCTCAACAGTGTTTTTATAACATTTTTTTCGAAATCATTGCTATAAAGTGCACTATTGTTTTTTCTCTCTCAAATTGTTTTCAAAAACTACATAGGTATAGTCTTTCCAAATATATTCTACTCCAACTTTTGATTCCAACAACCAATAGTAATGTTGATTTCTTTATCATTTTCAATGTCCTTCCATTTCTCGTTACCAAACAGATTTCCAAACTAAAACCTTCCTGCAATTTCCATGTCACATCATGTCATCCATGTAATTCTATGCATAATTAATACATACTAGATGCCTTTCGTATGTGGGAAATATTGCCTCTTGTCTTGATTTTGAGACAAGGATGATGCCAGTTTAAAGGATCTGTTCAATGCAAATTAGAGCATCCTCAACATAGTGCTCTATAAATACACATAACATTTTTAGATATGAGTGAGGAGCATATATTTGCATGAGTGTGAGAGAAATATATAATATATAATGGTCCAAAATAATTCCCTCTATGGAAATTTTAAGCTACTCAACCAACCAAAGGGAAAAATAAAGCAACACCTCTTGTTTATTTATTTGGTCCTAAATCTTGCCAACAAGGTCATGAAATCTTATGGTTTTGAGGTCCAACAAGTTATACAGGGTAACAATAGCACATGCCACATCATTTTTACGTAATTCATTAATTGAAGAATCATTTTGGATTCTCTTCTAATTTCTTTTATTTATTAAAAATCAACTTCCATTCAAAAGAGTAAAAGGGATCAATCCTCGCCTATTAATATGGAAAAATTTAAATTTAGTTCTACAACTTGGCAGTTGTACAGGGAAAATCTAAGAGATGATCGAAAACACAAGATGACCAGCAACTTGAAATGAAGGGAAACAAACTTTTTTTTGTTAACTGCATAAATTATTCACTTTAACTTTCCACAAAATATATCAACCTTGGTTGTTGACGGCATAACTTGCCACAAAATACATCAACCTTATTATTTTATTTGCTTTCTTCAAAGTTGATAGTGTAAATAACTTGTACACTTTTTGGTGTTTATTTTCCTATATTTCATTATCATAGAAAAGGAAAAATGTCCAAAACTACCACAAATTAGCCTCTACGCCTTCCACAGAATCCACACTTTTTTTAATTTCCTGTATATGCTTCTCCACATGTCCATACACGGAATAGTACCTGGCATGACATTGTTTAAACAAGAGTGTTATATGTATGGAACTTAAAAAAATTCCCATATATGTATATTGAATGGTTTAATGTCCTTTCATCAACTATATTGTTTTATTTTATTTACTCAAAACTACAAATGCAGAGAATATACAAAGTATTCAATTTTTCTGAGAATTCAACTATATCTCTCTTTTATTCATGTTTAGATAGCACAATCTTTTGATATGATCAATTTTAACAAGTGGCATGTTGATCATATATCAAGTATATTGTTGTAATTAGTTTCAACCTTGTTAAAATTCCTTGAACCCTAATTATATTACCTCTCCTATAGGCTGGAGGGAGGGGTGCTTCAGTTATTGAGAAACGTCAGTTATCGAGAAAATTCAGTTATCGAGAAACGTCCTGTATACCAATTCGAATTTCAAAAACGAGATCGTGACTGAGCAAGCCTAAAAAGAAAAAAAGATTAACAATGAGTAGGGTTTGCATACCTAATATTCATAATTTATGGAAAAATTGGTTCCCTCTAAAAGAAATTTCCAATTTAATTTCTCACCGATATTTCAATTTTGCCACCAAATTTGCTGGAATTTCCAATATGTACTACCATGATCACACCATTGGCACTGTGACAACATACAAACCATAAACCATATGATTATCGACTTTATTTTTCCATCTAATTTAATAATTTAGACAACATAAAAACCCTGCATTCCTTATGCTTATTTTACATTTTATTCGAAATAAATTAAATAGAATAGAATATGGCATTAAAAATTCGAAGGAAAAATATTTAATGAATAAATATAATAAAAATTATAAGTTAATTGGGTTTTGTTTAGGTGGTTCCGTGAAATAGTTGGTTTCCTCTCCACCCAAGTTCAAGTTTGGTAAGTTTATATGTTGATGCTATGGAATAGAGTAATTTTATTGCACTCTTAACTCAAGAGAATGTCTACACTCAGAGATGACCTAATCCCAACAACCTCTTTCTTTCCTTTGAGGGAGGATGACTTTCTTCCCTCTACCCAATGCCAACAAATTTTAACCTTATAAAAACAAGAATAGAAATTATAAATAGTATAAATTATACAATAAATTTTATATAAGTCTAAAATATTATTAAATTTAATGGTAAATATTTAATATTATTTTAGTTTAATGGTATAATTTTATTTTAATAATAAGTGTGCATTGATTGGTTAATATTGATATAGGCGCTATGTCAGGGTGGTCATCTTTGTAGATATGGACAAGAGGGTTTTTTAGAAATACCCTTATTTCATGAATAAAGTCGTTTTGTTCATGAGATTTTGGGAAGAATGTTCTAACCCAGAAAAAGAACAATTCTTGGTGGCTTCAATTTGGGTTAAACTCTTCTCCTCGCCAACCCGACATTTTGGAAGGAATTTAGAGAGTAGACCATATCTTTAATTATGAAGAGTTGTGGAATCAATTTCTCATCTTTATTCTCTTTCAATTTCTTAGAAAAAGAATAAAGAGAATAAATATTAGAAATTGATTCCACAAAGTATTTGTGTTACTTAAGTGAGTTAGTTATAAGTATCTCATTATGAATTTACTCTAGTTTATAAATATGGTGGTCCTCTAACCGCAGAAATGATTATGTGGTTGTTAGTGGACCATTATTTGATTTTTCTACGGGATGTGTCCCGAGGATTTCGCCGAGAGCGATAACATTATTGGATTTTTCTACCCTGTGTGAGTTGAGTTGGGATTTTTCTTTGAGGAATTCGCCGAGAGTGACAATGCTATTGGATTTTTATGCCCTGTGTGAGTTGAGTTTGGATTTTTATTCGAGGAATTATCAACTCATGAGTCTGAATTATCAACAATTAAAATTCCTTAGAAAGGGCACCATAAAATTAGTTTGTATAGTAGTGGAGGTATTAGGATGAAGTACATTCTATATTAGTTGGATATTTACATGCAAAGAAGTTTAGTTGAAGGTAGAGTTCTCAAAGGTATTAAGCTGAGTACATTCTATATTAGTTGGATATTTACATGAAAAAAGTTCCATTGAAGGTAGAGTTCTCAATGGCATAATAGTTGTTGAATATTGGTATTTTTTCGATTGATTATTAGTATGTCATTAACTAGTTGATGTGTTAAGGTTACAGTAGAGAGTAGACCATATCTTTAATTATGAAGAGTAGTTGCACTCAAAAATAAATCGAGAATAGAGGCATTGTAACCATTTTGTGAACATAGATCTGTCTAAGAAATTGAAAGAGAATAAATATTAGAAATTGATTCCACAAAGTATTTGTTACTTAGTTGAGTTGGTTATAAGTCCTTAATTATGAATTTACTCTAGCTAGACATTGTACATACTAGTATGAGTCTAAATTATCAACAATTAAAATTCCTTAGGAAGGGCACCATAAAATTGGTTTGTACAATAGTGAAAGTATTAGGCTGAAGTACATTCTATATTAGTTGGATATTTACATGCAAAGAAGTTCCATTGAAGGCAGAGTTCTCAAAGGCATAGTCGCTGTTGAGTATTGGTATGTATTTGATTGATTGTGATTTTATAAATTAAAAACAAGAACGGATATAACAAATGCCTTGGACCTTTCAAAAATATCACAAAAAGTAGTAACCAAGAAAAAAGAAAAGATGCAGCCAAAAAAAGAAACAAAAGTATCATTGAACAAACAAAAAAACATGTTGTAAGATATGCACCTTTTATTTACATATATAATTATATAATCAAAATCTCATGTAATAAAAAATTCCAAAAAATAATATATAAGGAATGATTATCCAATCCACAGATTTCAGCTCACTACCTAGTTCCAAAAACAAGGAAATGTACCCAGTACCCAGTTCAGATATTAAATTAACCCTTCACCAATTAGCACATTAGGTACACATTAAATTAAAAATGAAAGTAATTAACACATTCTGCATTAATCGGGCCAGACAAATGAACCGACATGGTATTTCTATCTTGCTTGAGGAAAAAAGTGCAGAAGAACATAGAACATAACATGGCAGATGAACAGAGAAAATACATGACAGAAGAACATACCTGGCAGAAGAACATAAAACATAATAGCAGAGAGAATAATGGATAGAAAAAAATAATAAAACAACATATTGTGCCAACTTTTTGTGGCTCCAAATTGGTTAAGAGAAATGATGACAACCTTGCGATAACAATTCATTGGAAATAATATGGACCAAACTTTGTATCAAAAATTTTCAATACCTATATTATACAAACACCCACATAGTAAGGTGTCGAAATTACAATAACTACTTGATGAAATATACAGAAGAAAATGTTAGTGCTGGACCTCATAAAATATGCTTATCACATCAACTGAATCGAACCTAGGGACATGCATCTCAAAGCCATTTTCCATGTTAAAAAATCTTGCGTAATCCCTCATAATGTAATACATATATTTTGATTCAAAATGGAAACATTAGAGCTTGAAATAATGAAATAAATTCATTCTCTAATTTCATGCACATTAACAGTTGTATTCGTGTAAGAATATTATGCTCTCTTCTATGCATTGAGGACAAAATTTCCATCTGAATGAGAATTTCTATGATGCATGATTTCCCTCATAATGTCCTGAATGTCATTTATGGGTAACAATTGCAACCACTGTGCTATCAATTATATAACATGTTTAAAGTGCTCAAATATGGATGGAACATAGGAAAGTAACTGAACATTTAGATTGCCATTATTATATCCAAAACCCTTGAAATATTTCATATATATACATTATTTGGCACATATATATTATTTTATATATAAAAATCTAAAGTTTTATTTTTGAGAGTATACAGGAGGGAAGAGGAGAATAATAAGAAGAACCAATATGAAAGGGTCAATTCCTTCTCTTTGAATATTAAGAAAATAAAGGGCACGATTCCTACAATTCTAACTATGGGGTGTCATTATTATTGTTTTTGGGGTAATTAATCAAATTTATATGCGAGATAACTTGGTGTTGTTGAGTTATTATTTCTATACGAGAATAACTGATTTAATTTATTCAGTCGAATAATTTCTGAGTGGATTTATATGCTTTATTACTTAGTGAGTTGTGTTAGAGAAACATGTGGAGCACTTCCTGTGTGCATGGTATAATAAGATGACTTGATTTCTTGTCCTACACATTGTTTTCTATATGATTCAATTCTAATTGTACATATTTTTTAGAGTATACATGAGGGAAGAGGAGGTTGTGTTGACTGGTCCAGACGACGAGGAGGATGACAAGAGGGAAAAGGATGATCCGGCTGTCAGGAAGCTGACAAGAGGGAAGAGGATGACCTAGCTCCCAGGAGAAAGATGACGTAGCGGCGATCATGACTCCAACAAACCTGGAAAACAACAAAAGATTACAAAATTAAAAATTTCTTAAAAAAATGAAGTAAAAACAAACAAATCCCAAATAAGAAGAAAAATCCCAACTCAACTCACACAAGGAAGAAAAATACAATAATGTTGTCGCTCTTGGTGAATTCCTCGAAGAAAATCCCCAAATTAACTCACACAGGGTAGAAAATCCAACAATGCAGTTGCTCTCGGCGAATTCCTCAGGACACAACCAGCAAAAAAATCAAATAACGATGTTACTCTGGGTGAAATCCTCAAGACACAACCCACAGAAATATCCAATAATGTTGTCGCTCTCGGCGAAATCCTCAGGGCACAACCCGCAGAAATATCCAATAACGATTGACTAATAAACAAACATGGAAATCTTTCTACGGTTTGAGGGCCTCTATATTTATAAACGCTATTTCGACTGGAATAATATTTCAGCCGAAATATTATTTTGACTAAAATATCATTTCCGTTTTTCAAACCTCTAACCAAAAATATGATTATTGGTCGATGTTAATGTAAACAGTCGTAATAGTTCGATCGAATTATTTTTAATAATTCGGCTAAAAAAATGATTTGTTCAGCCGAAAAGTTCTAGTGTGAATTTTTCAAGCTTGTTTCTCACAAAATTGTAACCCAGCTTCACGTTTCCACCCTTAAACTAATAATAATTATTTATTTCTAATTTTTTTAATAATTGTTTATTGAGATGAATAAATGATTATAACTATAAATAAATAAATTATTATTACTAAAAGTTAATTAATTCAATAAAATTAATTAATATTAATATTATTTTTATTATTATTCAACCCTAAAGCCCAAAGTTCGAAAATAAAATGATGAGAGGGAAAGAAAATTGTACCTAAGATACTATACCTGAGGAGAAGAACTGAAAGAACAAATTTTTTTGATCAGAGGAAGCCAACTACCACTGATTTCGCTCATTAATTCATTGGTTGGAGACTTTATCATAAATATGGATGATGAGAGCATGTAAAATATGGATGAAATTTGATGGCATTCAAGACTCTACATGGAAATTCAAGCAAGGCCACCTCTAAACCAAAGAGTTTATTGCAGGCGAAATTATCAGTTTCTTCACATCAAGATATAAAATTGAACTCAATTAAGAAAGAATGATTTGAGAATTTTTTATTCTCGAAGCGTTCCTTATTCTAGACATTTACTGTTGTAAATTCTCTCGTTTTATTATAAAATAGAGAAGTTTTCCTCTACATGGGAAATGAAAAAGAGTTGTAATTTTGGAGACAAAACAATGATTAATCTTGGGGTGTAATTATTCAGACAAGTTAAAATAAAGTTTTTCCATTTAATATCAATTTTTATCAATTTCTCTGTTGATCTAAGTTTCCTCTAAGACAATTTGATTCCTAGTGGTTTGGGCCAGCTTCCTGGATGAAGTGTTGTCTTTCAATATGTATTATTGATTTAGTAAAATTTCTTGTTACTTTCTCTCATATGATTGATTGGTATTATCTCTTATATTTCTTATGAAAAAAATATTTATTTGATATTAGGCATGATGTTTACTTAGTTGCTGCTTGTTGTTTCTTTAGTTGTGATTGCTATTTTCAATTGTTATTTTTAACGCACAATTTTCATTTCGATAGGCAAAGGGTTATTTCATGAAATATTAGGGTACTCTTATCTTTAGACTAAATAATTTTGAGCTTCTCTTAATTAGGATCGTTGAGGCCTCAGAATTCCACTGCCGAAACATGGGGGAAAACCACCCAGTCCAAACCTTAAAACAACTCCTTTTTCGTTTGGTGTAGTGGCTCCGACTGGGGATAATGGGACCAGTTTCCAAATAAAGATGATTTTGAGGGTGTTTTGATTATACAACATGCAAATGGAGAATGATTTTAATCTATCATATGCATCTATCTAAACTATTTATTCTACTATATACCCTGGGTGTTTTCTTTCTTTATGCGATCTAAAGAGATATCCTTCAACTATTAGTAATACAGATCATTTAACAGTTGAAAGAGATGAAAATTATGTAAGATGATTCTTCTAACAAAGTAGTTTGAATAGAAGAATTGTGAAAAATATATCACATTCATATGTGTGATTATATATTTAATAAGAAATCACAGACAAATATTAGAAAAAAAGTGCATGTAAAATTCATCTATAATAACGTTTCAAATATATAATGCAATAAAAATATGACTGTCAATCTATAAATGTAATGATCCTTTTTTAGGATTATCAACAATGAGCTCAAGGAAAACGTTGTATAAGTAAAAATGTGCAAAAATAACGCAGATTGGGACTTGGTTCCTCTTATTTATGCTATATGAGACTTATATATGGAGTTTCATAAAAAAAAAAAAATAGTTTAGACTCATTAAATAGATCTCCCAAAAACTAGACTAGCTAAAAAGCACCCAAAGAGGAAGGCTGCAGTCAAATGCAAGAACTGCTTTAGGAATTGCGCAGTTTTAGCAGATGTTTAGCGGAGACCATAAAGGAGAGTTATATTTTATTAATACAGTAGCAAATCAGTATTATGATAAAGCCCTTTCATTATACAGTAGAAGGCATGATTCAATACAACAATAAATCTTCAGAAAAGAGAGCTAGAACACATGTATATTTGCATAAATGCTTCAACAACGTTATTTTTAGGGAGCTTCAGCAGTTGGAAGTCACAACTCAAATCTAGAGCAGATCTGTGGAAAAAACATCAGATCTATTTCAGATCTGGAAACTATATAGCTTTCTCTTCAAGATCCACTTGGAATTTTGATAAAAGCATGCATGAATAAGAGTAGATCTGAGAAACAAGTTGCAGATCTGGAAACTGCTGCAGTAAAATTATGAATATAAAATTTAATTACAATGGATCAGATTTGAATAGAACATAGATCAGCAAGCTAATCCATGGATCACCAAGTGGAAGGCAAAGCCCAACACTAGATATCTCTGATCTAAACTATGAGCAAGACACCATGAAAACCCTCATACAAAAATAACGAAGTCTACTCAAGGGAACATCGTTGTAGCTCAAATGATACAAGAAGCTACTATAAAATTGCAGATCTGAAGTACAAGAAGAAGAGACACTCTTTCAGGAGGTTAAAGAACACACTCCATGAGAAAGAGCCTCCAAAAATACACTAGATCTCTGCAGATCTAGACTCCCACTTGCTGCAGCTCACAAGACAGCTCAACCCTCAAGATGAGCAGCACTGTAATGTAAGATGGAGCTTGGCCTCAAGCCTGATAGTGGTTCAGTTCATCAAACTTTCCTCCTTGAATCCTCAAAGGAAGAGGTGAAATCCCTGCATAGGAATTCCAAATACAATCCTCCACTAAACAACAGAGAATGGTATTTGTCTAAGCAGACAAATACTCAGAAATATGATCAATCAACAACCTTCTCTTGTTGCCCTCCTTTTCCTTTTATAAGATGAGAATGCTTTTGCAAACCCTAAACCATCTTGATGAGTTACCCCTTTTCACATGAGAAGCTTCCTTCTAGAACTGTGCAGTCCCTTTTGGAGATGCAATGAACCTAGTTAGCGCTGTTGATTTGGTCAAGGTTGACCCAGTCTTTAGCTCAAACCTCTTTCACACCTACAAGTGATTATTTACATGGCCCTGATTTGTCTTTGTTCACATGGGCATTGATTTATTCAGACTTTTTAGGAGTTTTACATGTCCTCCTTTATTCATTTATTCATGAAAAAAAAATTAAAACAAAATTGAATGTTCCTCTTAGCTAAGGCTAAGTGGGTCCTCCCCTCCAAAATGTTGCTTGTCCTCAAGCCACTGATAGGGTAGGAGCTGTATTTCTTCTCCTCCTCCATTGATGGCAACATCAAGGATCAAGCTTTCATCATGGGCCAAGTGCCTATTAAGCCAATACATCAAAAATTGCTCCTCCAAATCTAACATGATAGGGGCATAGTCCATCCCTCCAGGAGTGTAAAACTCAACAGAAATAAGCATGGGTGAAGCAATGTCACATCTAAAACATGTATCATGAAGTACAAGATGAAGTTCCATCCCATGTGGTACATATAAACTTCCCACTCTTTGCCCATACAAACCCATAAACAATACCAATAAATCATCTGTGTATGGAAGCAAAATCACATATATGCAAACTAAAATTTGCACTTGAGGAGGTGGGTCACAATCCCCATAAGATACCAACGCAATGCACTCATTGTCTTGAGTAGATCTGAGTGTGGTAAGTGGTACTCCCACCACACCTTTGTTGCATGGGTCACTTTGACATGGCTGAAAGTGATACCCAAGTTAGGTGCCTTTGGGAAGCACCCATCATGATAGAAAATCTCCCTTTGCACCTTAAGGGAGTGGCCAGATTTAGAATTTTTATTGGCCTCATCAATGCCATGAGATCTGCATGTAATATCACTCCTTGTAGGAGCCATGGCTTGCATACATATGGTAAGAGAATATGTCAAATCAGAAAAATAAACATGCTGCATAAGATCAGATTCTTTACCATTCAAGTCTCCCACACACATGGAGTTGGGTGTGGGCATTTCTCCTCTTTTAAGAGAAGGAAGAGATGGCTGAAATGACTCCTGCATAGAGTCCTTTGGCTGCCCCATCTCCTCATAACTATTGCACTCTTGTAAGTGTTGATGTAGTTCCTCCCAATCATAGTGCTAATGTAGTTACTCCTTCATACCCTCCCAATCAAAACTCCTCATGATTAGGGTGTAGATCTTTGCTGACTGCATATAGCTGGAAAGGACCTCTTTGTGTGCTCTTTGTAGTATCTCTTGCTTAAGCTTGGAGGCCTCAGACAAGAATAATTTACCAAGATGATAGATGACCCCTTCATGGACCAAATAGCCTCCCTCTTGCTTCATGCCATCTAATATCATCCTAGTGTGTAGATCTTTGGAGTACTCCAAAAGGAGTTGAGATCTCCAATATGGATCCACACAACTAAAAAATGACAGCATTTCTGATACATCTATGGTGGTGCTTTCCTTGTTGCTGATTACTTCTTTGACATTACACATGCTAAAATGGTTTGTGGGAAGGATGATCCTCCCCTTTCCTTCCTCCCACAGTGCTATAGCTTGCTCTCTAATCCTTGCTTGATCTATTTTTGGAGCAGCACTTTGTGAGGCTTTCCCCACAATATTAGAGTCTAATGACATTCCATGTGGCTTTTTATGAGGTAAGAATTTCTTTTGCAGCTTGTTGATCACAATTCGTTTCCTAAAAAATTTCACAGGCATTCTGGCTCAAAGCTTTCAAATTTCCCCTTGCAGCCTTGGAAAATCATTTTTGTGTCTATCATGGCAATTTCCCACCTCCAAAACTCCTTATAAAAGGCTGAAAATCCATACTCAAAATAGGTCAGGCCTAGCTCCTTTTGGCCAAGCCCCTGCACCTTTTCCTCCACGTGACCCGCACTCAAGATCAAGCGTTTAAGCCCCGGGCGCTATATCGCAATCGGAGCCGTCGGGCGGGCGTTTCACTTTGTAACGCTGGAGAATTCCGATGCGATCGGTTTTAGATAACAAGTCTCACGATGCATTCATCACCGTAGATCCTTTATCCCGATCCAATGGTTGAGCACAAATCGCACTTCCGCTCCAAATCGCAATTGCAACTTTCGTTGCGTTACCCCTTTGTCCCACTTCGATTGTGATCCCCCGATACAATCTCCATCGTTAATTCCCCTCGTTGATCCAACGGTCCGACTCTAATCGCATCCATCGCAAAATCGCATGTTCTATGGAATGCTCAGATCACCCATCGCAGATATTTGCGATGCGATCTATCGATCGCGCAAACCTTCCCGCCGCCACGTCACCCTCCACCTCCGTCGGGTCCCACCAGGCACAATCTGTTCCGTGCATTTTCATTGCATTTTCACTGCACTCCCTTGTATTTCCGTCATAACCAAAGTTTTGTGTTTTACATTAAAATCCTTTGCTTCATAATTATTCCACCCGCTGCTCATATATCATTCCGTTTTTCGATCTCTGCCATTGATTTTCATCCCCAAACTAGGATCGAACGGTCCATAAGCATGTTTTGGTTAAATCCTATTAGTTCGCTGTTTACACCATATCAAAAACATCTCCCATCGTCATTTCGTGTAAAGCCACCATTTCACCACTGTTGCGTAGCCATTTTTCTTTTCCTCTGTAACCATCCACCTCCTCCGTGCATGGATTTCTTAATACAGTTGCGTGTTTTGCAGGGTGCAGGCGTTAAATGCCACCATGATTTGCAGTCGTTGTTACAACGGCGCAGAGCCTGAGAACACAGGAAAGGGCCATTTTCAGAAGTGAAATCATGGAGAAAGGTCCAGAATGGTATGCCGACAAGACTTTCATTAAAGGAATAGAGTTTAAACTTTGTACAATCCTCCCCAGAGCTATTAAAGCACAGATTTCATAGTCAGAGGCGAGCATGGGAGCGGCAAAGGAATATCAATGGGACAAAAAAGAGTTAAAGGCGTGCAATTGAAGAATTTAAGCCATATTTCAGTAGTTTCAAAAGCAAAGTACCGTACTAAGGACCCTAGGATCACTTGGAAGGCTCAGCGCACAGAAATCAAAGCTATCAGGGTTCTCATATCAGGAGATTTGTTCTAAAGGACAAAGCACCCATATTATTTCCATATTTTACCATGTTCCTGAAGAAAGTTCTGCACCGATCACAGTCCGAAGCTGCCAAGAGCATTTGTTTTGAAGTATGGTCGACCTTTGTATCATTATTTCACTTTCTTGTTCATTCATCAAAAAGTACTACAGAGTACTGCAGCCAGGTACAGAAGAGACATACCTGAAGTAAATGGAAGCCTGACAAAGACCATTCTTTCCTCCAGAGAGTACCGGAGATAAATGTGTTGAGTTTAAATAGAATGGGCTTCGGCCCTTTCTCTTTTGAGCTTTAATTCTGCATTTAGTTGTCCACCTACCACCTCTACTCCTTTTTCAACTATAAAAATCTAGAAGAAACACATTGTAGGGGTTCTAGATTTTATCAGAAAATTATGCAGTGAAAGGCTTGTTGTATACATTTTGTAGAACTTTGTATGAAGGCTCAGAGCCCATAGGGTCTCAGTGAGGAGGAGTTCTATTTTTCAAAGAGGATTATGGTCTTTGGTATTTCACAGTCTGTAACTCTATTCATTGTGTTATATTAATAGAACATTCCATTTCATCCATCTTTCTTGTATCATGTTTTGGAATGCGAGTGGCTCACTGATTTTGGGTATGGATTCATCCTAGTTGATTCCCATACTTGGATCAGTCAAGCGCTTTAAATATGGCTCATGCATGATATTCTGTTCCATTATCAGCTAACCATACTTTTGCTATATTAGTTGCTTTGGGAGGGTGCTTTTAAAATGATATTATCATGTATGGATTCTTAGATTGGTAAGCCCGTGCATGGTGGTATTGTATATCTGGGTATCAGCTCAATGTTAACTAATATCTTCTCAATATTTCTTTCACTACATACAAATTCTGATAATTTATGTTTGTGAGGTATTTCTGAATCGGCCCGCTTTGCAGTAAACTGTCTCTGAATTATCTGTTGCTTTTGTATTGGAGTTTTGCATATTACCTCTGCGGTAGTCCTTCCACTGTGTCAGTTTCTGAAGGTCCTGGTCCCATTCAGATTAATATTCCCTGTTTACAGGAGATAGCATGTGAGTTGAAGCTGAAAACTTCATACATTATATTATATGCTCCTTGCTATGCTAAGATGTCCTAGGCACTGGTCTATCATGTTGAGAATACAACAAGATGATGGAGCTTAGTGAAAAGAAGTCGCCTTCACTAAGTGGGCCCGTAGGCTATTTTTGGCGCAAAGTCTATTTTTAGACTATGTCTATTTTTAGACATATGGATCATGGTCTATGAGTTGCGGGATGATATTTGTGGATGGTTGGTCAAGTTGGTAAAAATAGATGGACCTCTATTTTTAGACATTGGGCGGAATCTATTTTTAGACTGCCAGTCTAAAAATAGATCAGTCGAATATTATTAGCTCTTAATAATATTTGGACTATAAACATTATCTTATCCTCTTGCAGCACTTTAGTTCGAGCTACGGATGTGGCACATGCAGCTGACAGAAGGAATTACGCTATTCCTAGGGTTAGTTGAGCTATTGCATGGTTGACTTCAGTTAGAACTCATGTGGCAGAGTTTGGTGGAGTTGATGAGACAGTTGATGGAGTTGTGCTCGGTTTAACTTAGTTGAACTAGTTGTATTTAGTCTAATTGATAAATACACTAGTGATGAGTGGTGTGAATTAATTATTAATTAATTCACTAATTATTAACTCATAAATCAACTAAATAATACATCAGTTAACTGCAGTGCATGGACAGTTCAGTGGACACCAGTGTTAGAGGTGGGTGAAAGGGCGAGTCTACTATCAGTTGTGACTATAGCTGTGCATGAGATTTGCACACACATTGATTGAGATTGCCAATGAGGATTGCGCAGTACATCTTGGTGGGATTCGAACTTGGATCTCATGCTTTTCCATATTGGATTGCACAGTAGAGGCAGGCTAACAGGTGGAGGAGATTTGAACTTGTGACTTGTTCATATCTGAGCTAGTTAGTGTGTAACAATTGGAGATAGTGCTGAGAGCTTGCGAGGAGTTTGTACTATGATTGTTACATGTTCTCTATCATTATAATATACAGATAGTTGGGGGTTTTCAGCTGTAAGCTTTCCCGATTAATGTTTCAATGTGCGCATGCGATTGTTTTTAATTCCGCAAATTGATGATCAATGGTAGAAGAGGTTATGTATTATGCATGAAGCTCAAATAGTGTGTAATCAGGATAATCTCGGTGAATAACTCATCTATTATTCAAATTTCTACATGGTATCAGAGCAAAGTTGATCATCGGATCTATTACAGTGATTAAATTTTATTTCTTTAGGTAGAGTCTGTAAGAGGGCCAGGTAGCCTCTGGATCCATCCTTTCTTTGAAAGGTGAAATATCTAGTAAATGCCCCTATAGTCTATCTCTGTACTAGAAATACCTTGTTCTCACAATTTCAGATCAAAAGCGGTTGAGTTTTGAGCTGGTGGAATTCAAATTTGTAGCAGTGTTTTCTTGGTGTCAAAGTTGAGATGTCTTTCAACGGATTGCAATTGGAGTATGCCCTTGAGGGCAGCTCGAATTATATTGCATGGAAGGACAGGATGGAGGCGGTGTTAGATGAAAATGGGCTGAAGCAGTTCATAGATGCTGAAGTTCCAAAGCCTACTTCTAGCGATGTTTCCGTAATTGAGGCTTGGCAAAAGAAGACAACAAAGTGTCGAAGGATTCTGTTGGAGGGCATGAAGGATCACATAGTATCCAGCCTACATGGAAAAGCTTCTCCATACTTGATGTGGAAAGCGTTGACAGATTTATTCGAAAGCAAGAGCGACCAAAGGAATTTGGCGCTCAAGGACAAACTCAGAAACATTAAGATGGAGAAAGGAGACAGTATGCCCAAGTACCTCACGAAGTTCACCCATTGCAGGGATGAGCTGGGAAGTGTGGGGGTGACTGTAGATGATGAGGACTTGGTGAGCTTGGCTCTCCTTGGTATTCCGAAGAGTTGGCATTCCTATTAGGATTCTGTTAATGATCGGGAGAAATTGCCAGGATGGGAGTGAATTTGGTCGGATCTTGTGCAAGAGGAGATAAGGCGGAGTACCAGGGACGGATCTTCATCAAAGGCATCTGATGAAGAGAATTGTGCTTTGGTTGCCAAAGAAAAGAAGGGGAAGAGCAAGAAAGCTTCTCAGTCTGGTGCGAAAGGCAAGAAGCAGGACATGTCCAAGGTGAAGTGCTTTCACTGTCACCAACACGAACATTATGCCACAAATTGTCCGCAGAAGAAGAAAAATAAGCAGGCTGCTGGATCTGCAGCGGGAGAGGCCTTAGCCTCGCAGTTTGAGTTGGATTTTTCGCTGATCGCATGCTTGGTATCAAGTGTGATGGGTTCAGTTTGGTTCTTGGACAGTGGTGCGTCTTTTCACATGACAGGAGATCGAGATTTGTTTTCTGATCTGAATGAGAAAGATCTCGGAGTGCACATCGAGATGGGCGATGATGGTAGATATAGTGCGACCAGTATCGGTACCATTTCCTTTGAGAGGGAGTCTGGTAAACCCTTCGTATTGAAGGATGTGATGCATGTTCCAGGATTGAAGAAGAATCTTATCTCTATGGCGATGTTAGAAGACAAGGGATATGATGTTGTCTTCATCAAGGGAAAGGCTTTCCTACGCAGCAAGACAACTGGAGAAACCCGGAAGATAGGGGTTCGAGTTAAGAACCTTTATCAATTGCAGGTAGATGGCTGTGCAGCAATGGCATGCAAGGTAGAAGGAGTGGTGAGCCGGGATGATGGCGAGCTGTGGTACTGGAGATTGGGCCACCTTCACCATGGAGCTTTGAAGATACTGCAGCACATTTGTACTGGGCTTCCTAAGGGTACTCTTGTGCAGTCAGATCAGTGCAAGGGGTGTACCTTAGGAAAATTTGTGAAAGCCACCTTTCACAAGAAGGATAGTCGCGCCACGACGATCCTTGAGAGAATTCACACAGACGTGTGTGGAACTTTCTCAATAGCTTCGACAGCAAAGCACAGGTACTATGTGATCTTTTCTGATGATTATTCTCGGAAGTGCTGGATCTTCTTCATGTAGAAGAAGAGCGAGACATACTCTAAGTTCTGTGAGTTCAAGGCGCTGGTTGAGAAAGAATCGGGGAAGCAGGTGAAAGCTCTTAGGAGCGACAATGGTGGTGAATTATCTCTGGCAAATTCAAGGACTTTTGCAGCGCAGAAGGAATTCAAAGAGAGCTCATAGCACCTCATAACCCACAACAGAACGGGGTTGCTGAGCGGAATAATAGAACGATCGTGGGTGCTGCATGGGCGATGTTGCATGATCAGGGCCTTCCCATTCACTTGTGGGCGGAGGCATGCAATACTGCAGTATATGTGCAGAACCGTTGTCCTCACAGGATAATTGGCATGAGTACACACGAGGAGGCGTTTTCTGGTAAGAAGCTTGATATTTCCCATTTGAGGATTTTTGGTTCACCTGTTTACATTCATGTGATGAAGGATGCCAGGAAGAAGATGGAGCCGACCGCAGAGTTTGGGATATTTGTGGGATACACTGATACACCCCACAACTATCGTGTGTATTTTCCAGATAGTCGAAAGACTGTTGTGCAACGGGATATCAAATTTCATGAGGAGAAAGCCATGAAGTGTTCGCTTGAGAGGGAGCCACACTTGCATGCGGGGGGAGGAGCTAGTAGTTCTTTGAGATGAGCGGGATGTGGATTAGACACGAAGTTCATGGGTGGAAAAGACCACTCATGCGGCGCCAGCCATCGAGAGGGGTGGAGACGTGCCTACGGGCGGAGCGAGCGCTCGAAAATGCGAGAGAAGGTTGTAGGACCACCTACGGCCACGGCGGCGCGATTAGGGATAGTCAGGACCGATTACTGCCCAGGATACATGGCTCTTGTGAGCAAATGTGTCATGACACAGCCATCCTCTTTCGAGTAAGCTGTGCAGGACCCCGCATGGGTAGATGCCATGGTGGAAGAGTATGATTCGATTGGCAGAAACAGCGCATGGGAGATTGTCCCGAGACCGGAAGGGAAATCAGTGGTAGGTTCGAGATGGATCTACAAAGTGAAGCAGGCGGCTGACGGGAGTGTGGAGAAGTACAAGGCAAGATTTGTTGCCTGAGGCTTCTCACAGATAGAGGGGATCGATTATGAGGAGACCTTTGCACCTGTCGCAAGGTATTCTTCCATACGGACGATTCTTGCTCTCTCAGCGCATGGGGTGGCACATTCATCAGATGGATCTAAAGACTGCATTCCTCAACGGATTCATTGAGGAGGAGGTGTACATAGAGCAGCCCGAAGGTTTCGAGATCTTCAGTAGCGAGTCGCATGTGTGCAGGCTCAAGAGAGCACTGTATGGGTTGAAACAAGCACCTCATGCTTGGTACACACGGATAAACAGTTATTTCACCGGACTTGGATTCTCCAAGAGTGAGGTGGATCCGAACCTATACCAGATTGTGGTGGAGGGTAAGTTGATGATCGTTGTACTTTATGTAGATGATTTGATTTTGATAGGTGATGAATTGTTGATACACTCATGCAAGGCTGATCTTGCAAAAGAGTTTGAGATGAAGGACTTGGGCCTCCTTCATTATTTCCTGGGATTGGAAATTTGGCAGCGCAGTGGTGGACTGTTTGTCTCTCGGGTAAGTATGCCTGGGAGATACTGGAGAAGTTCAACATGCATGGCTGCAAGCCTATTGATACTCCTCTTCCTGGAGGTTGGAGGAAGGAGGATGCTACTTCAGCGGAGGTAGTGGATGCCACTGTTTATCGACAGTTGGTGGGGTCGCTTATGTATCTGGTCAATACACGACCCGATATATGCTATGCTGTTAACCAGCTTTCACAAGCTATGGTTAAGCCAACCAAGCTCTTCTAGAAGGCAGGAAAGCATGTATTGCGTTATCTTAGAGGCACATCAGGATATGGATTGTGGTATAGACAGGAGGATGAGGTGAAGCTATGTGGCTTCACGGATGCAGATTGGGCAGGGAGCCCAACGGACAGAAAGAGTACATTTGGAGGGATCTTCAGTATCAGGTCGACAACAGTTTCTTGGTACAGCAGGAAGCAGAGATACGTGGCACTCAGTTCAGCAGAGGTCGAGTATATGGCAGTGAGTTTGGCTGCATGCGAGGCTATATGGATGAGGAAGATCTTGGTTGGGTTGTTCGGGTCACACTTGGAGCCTACTGTGATTTATTGTGATAACCAGAGTTGCATTAAACTCTCGGCTAGTCCAGTATTTCATGATAGATCCAAACACATCGACATCAGGTACCATCATATCAGAGATTGTGTGCAGCGGAGGATCATGTTACTTTCATACATTCCCACGGAGGATCAGGATGCTAATATCTTGATGAAGGCGCTCACCAGGAGAAAATTCGAATACCACAGATGCAGGATAGGGGTTGCAAATAATCCATATCTTGTTGAGAGGGAGTGTTGAGAATGCAAAAATATGATGGAGCTTAGTGAAAAGAAGTCGCCTTCACTAAGTGGGCCCGCAGGCTATTTTTGGCGCAAAGTCTATTTTTAGACATATGGATCATGGTCTATGAGTTGCAGGATGCTATTTTTGGATGGTTGGTCAAGTTGGTAAAAATAGATGGACCTATATTTTTATACATACTGGGCGGAGTCTATTTTTAGACTGCCAGTCTAAAAAATAGATCAGTCAAATATTATTAGCTCTTAATAATATTTGGACTATAAACATTATCTTATCCTCTTGTAGCACTTGAGTTTGAGCTACGGATGTGGTACATGCAGCTGACAGAAGGAATTACGCTATTCCTAGGGTTTAGTTGAGCTATTGCATGGTTGAATTCAGTTGGAACTCATGTGGCAGAGTTTGGTGGAGTTGATGAGACAGTTGATGGAGTTGTGTTCGGTTTAACTTAGTTGAACTAGTTGTATTTAGTCTAACTGATAAATAAACTAGTGATGAGTGGTGTGAATTAATTATTAATTAATTCAGTAATTATTAACTCATAAATCAACTAAATAATACATCAGTTAACTGCAGTGCATGGACAGTTCAGTGGAGACTAGTGTTAGAGGTGGGTGAAAGGGTGAGTCTACTATCAGTTGTGACTATAGCTGTGCATGAGATTTGCACACACATTGATTGAGATTGCCAATGAGGATTGCGCAGTACATCTTGGTGGGATTCGAACTTGGATCTCATGCTTTTCCATATTGGATTTCGGAGTAGAGGCAGGCTAATAGGTGGAGGAGATTTGAACTTGTGACTTGTTCATATCTGAGCTAGTTAGTGTGTAACAATTGGAGATAGTGCTGAGAGATTGTGAGGAGTTTGTACTATGATTGTTACATGTTCTCTATCATTATAATATACAGATAGTTGGGGGTTTTCAGCTGTAAGATTTCCCCATTACATACTGTGTTGATATGTGTGATTGATTAATGTTTCAATGTGCGCATGCGATTGTTTTTAATTCCGCAAATTGATGATCAATGGTAGAAGAGGTTATGTATTATGCATGAAGCTCAAATAGTGTGTAATCAGGATAATCTCAGTGAATAACTCATCTATTATTCAAATTTCTACATATCACAACTCTAGGCTGTCTCTAGGAGCTACAACATCTTTCTGGCGCCGTTGCCGGGGACGAATTTAAGAAACCAGAATCCCTGGGCCTCGACAAAATTTTATTCACTCTCTAAGTAGGTGAGCGCAGAGAGTTGAGAGTTGTAAATCCCTCACCTTAGCGACTCCACATTGGTTATTTGATAAATCCATTTGCAGTCCTGGCTCCTCGTAAGCCACACCTGAGGTCAGATTTGTCTAAGCCAAAGACATCTCCAGTGTCTGACCCTGACCAAGTTATACATAGAAGAAATTGGAGGGACAGGAAATTAGCCCGTTCCCAAATTCCTAAAATGTCAACAGAAGACTTTCCATCCTCTTCTTCTCAAGAAACTCAAGTGCCAAATCCCGACTCCACTGTTGGAGATATTGATTATTATTACTCAGATAGCCCACCCCGAGAGGGTATCAGAAATAAAAGTAGTCTTCATCCTACTCCCGAGATTGAAGAGGTCAAGGAAGTAACTGAAGTATCTGCTGTTAACAGACCTTTGTTCCCCTCAACCCCTCAAGTTGTAGTTGAATATATTCCTATTATTATTCATACTCCACTACCTCCTCTTACTCATCAAACTACTGCACTACCTCCACCTCCTCCAATGGAAAATGTTCTGGCTTTATTGATGAATAAATATGATCCCCTGGCTTTACCCCAGGTGTTAAATGATATGCCCCAAGATTATCTGAAGATCTTGCCCCGTTTCAATGGAGAAAATGAGATTGATGCTCAAAAGCATCTTGAGACTTTCTGCTCCTTTGCAGAGAACTTTAATGTTGAACATTTAGATGTGGTCTTAAGATTGTTTGTGCAATCTCTAGATGGTGAAGCTAGAAAATGGTTCAAGACATTGGCTGGCCATTCTATTACCACTTGGGATGATATGGAAGACACTTTCCTCAGGAAATGGGGAGAAAAGAAAGATCATGGAAATCGTCTTATTGAGTTCAATACACTAAATAAAAGACATAATGAAGGAGTATCAAAATTCATCAAGAGATTTAATAAATTGTATCTGAGTCTCCCTGCTGATATGAAACCCCACCAAACTGCTGCTAAAGTTTTTTTTGTAGCAGCCTTTGACTCATAATTTGGTTTCTCTCTCAGAGAAAGAAAGTTGGCTACCCTGGATGATGCGCAGGCAGATGCGCTAGAGTTAGAAGAAAACTTTTCTTCCACTGGTAAATCGAAAGGAAAAGCCGAGCAAGATGCCAGGAGAAGGAGCAAAGAAGAGGCATCTACTTCTAATCAAGACAGAGACTCAGACAAAATGGAAGAAATGAGAAAATTAATTAAGAAAATGGTCAAGCTTGAATTGGAGGCCAAGAATTCAGCCTTTAGAAATTTCTAGAATGCTCCAAACAGAGGATACAATCCTCAATATAGGAAACCACCCTTGCAAATATTGCCAAGGGAAGAAAAGGAGCAACAAGATCAAGTGCCCCACCCATTGTACCTGGAAGGTCTGGTAGATGATTCTACTGAGGACATTGCCTATAGACTGGAGGATGAAAATCTTGCCTTTTCAAATAGTGATGGGGAAGAGTGCCCTTTGCAAGGAAATGATGAAGCTGGGTGCTCATTGCAAGAAGAAGAAAAGATGAGAGACACAGATGAAGCAGAATTTGACCATTTTTGTAAGCAATTTGATGATTTTATGCAAGCACATTTCAATAGAAGATATGATCTCAGATCTTCTAGGAAGAGGACTCGTACCCAAGAGCAAGAAGAAGAGCTGCCCCAAAAGGAAGCACTTGCTCAGGAGGAGTCAACAAAGCAGAAAGACACAAACAAAGGTAAGGGAACTGTAAACAAACCTTTGCAGTCTAATGATCAAATTCCATCTTCTTCAAAAGTAGTCATTCCTCCTAATACCAAGTCCGTGTCAAAAGAAGTCAAGCCCCCAGTTGAAAATAAAGAGTCACAAGAGGTTGTGATAGAAAAGTCCCCCCCTGCTTTCAGTCTGCAAAAGGAACTTGAAAAGGTCAAAATCCCAGTCCCCTTGACTGAACTGTTGAAACAACCAACATATCAATCTCAAGTCACCTCTTTCATGCTCCCTCTAGAAGCACCAATCATCCCAGATAGTCTCAACCTTCAAGAAGAAAGACCCATGGTAGTTTTTGGCCCTCATGTTGAGGAGGTAGATCCTTCTACTCCCCCCTTCTATGTGTATCTAGTAATCCATGACTTGCTATTACATAACTGTATGCTAGATTCTGGGGCTTCCCATAATCTTATGCCTCTTTCAGTCATGGAAAAACTAGGTTTACAAATCACACGTCCATATAAAGACCTCTACTCATTTGATTCCAAAAGAGTTAAATGCTTGGGGATGATCAAGGATTTAGTGGTCAATTTGGCCCAAATCCCAACAAAAAGTGTGGTAATGGACATAGTGGTGGCTGACATTCCAGCTCATTTTGGTATGTTGCTGTCAAGGTCCTGGGGAACAAAAATTGGTGGATCAATTAAAATGGATTTAACATATTCCACTATCCCAGTTTTCGGTGGCCAAGAGAGGAGACTATACAGGGAGACTAGATTTGTCAAGATGGTGACAAAAGTTGACAATTCTGTGAATTCACCAGTCTACAGTAAAGAAGGAGATTTTTCATGCTTGATGCTGGAAGAAGATCAGGATTATGCTCATGAACCATCCTTCTGCCAGATCAAGAGTGAGCAGCCCTCGAAGAACATGGAGGTAGGAATATGGACACTGCATTTTGATGGAGAAAATGCTAAAGAAGGTAATGGAGCTGGAATACTACTGATTTCTCCTATAGGCAGATGGGTGCCCTTGTCCTTCAAACTAGAATATGAAGCCACAAATAATGTGGCTGAATATGAAGCACTCTTGTTGGGATTGCAGACGGCCAGGAGCATGAGTATACAAAGTTTAAAAGTTCTGGGAGATTCTGAACTGGTGGTTAGACAAGTCAGGAATCAGTGTCAAACCAAACACCCTCGGTTGAGGGCTTATAGGAATGAAGTTTGGGACATGGTGGAGAACTTTTTCTTAGCGTTTAATATCCAGTTCATGCCCCAGGAACATAATAGAATGGCAGACTCTCTTGCTGTAGCTGCTAGTACATTCCGTCCACCTCAGAACCCCCTCTTGAGATATGAAATTGAGGTGCGTTATCAACCATCTATCCCAGATAATATCAAGCACTGAAAATTATTTGAGGATGAAGAACAGATGAAGAGATTCTTGGAAACAGTGGGGGAATTCTCCAATATGGAGATTAATGATGCAGAAGAAGAGGAGTCTGAAAATACTTCAGAGAGTAATTGGGAGGAGAAAGTGGCAGGTAATAAGGTGTTGCAGTTAAAGGGAAACATTATTCCTAGAGGACTTGTGCCTCTAGAAAGATTATTTGATAAAAATGATGTCCCCCTACAACCAAGCAAAGTGGTAGAAGAGAATCAGGTAGAATACCTGAATTTGGGTACTGAAGCTGACCCCAAAATTATCAAACTGTCCAAGAAAATCCCTGAAGAATATAAAAGGCTATATCAGAAATTATTTCAGTCTTACAAAGATGTTTTTGCATGGTCTTATCAGGATTTTAAAACTTTTGATATCAACATTATGCAACACAAAATTCCACTGAGGGCAGAAGCAAAGCCCTATAAGCAGAAGCTCAGACAAATCAATCCCTTGCTATTGCCTTCTATTGAGAAAGAAATTAAGAAGCTTCTTAAGGCCAAAATAATTGTACCATTGAGGTACTCTGAATGCGTGGAAAACCTTGTCCCTGTGCGCAAGAAGAATGGAGAAATAAGGTTGTGTGTGGATTTCAGAAATTTAAATAGAGCATCCTTAAATGATAATTATCCACTTCCCAAAATGGATCACATCCTGCAGAAGGTGGTTGGATCTTCCAGGATGTCAATGATGGATGCATTCTCTGGTTATAACCAGGTGGCTGTACTTCCAGAATATCAAAATAAGACTGCTTTCACCACACCGTGGGGTACATTTATGTATGCCATAATGCCTTTTGGATTGATTAATGCAGGGGCCACTTTTCAAAGGGCAATGGATATTGATTTTTTTGGGGAGCAAGACAAGTTCTTGGTAGTCTACCTCGATGATATCACTGTATTTTCCAAGAACGATGCTGAGCACATTGAACATCTGCGGAAAAATTTTGAGAAATGCAGAAGGTATGGTCTCTCTCTGAATCCACAAAAGTCTTTATTTGCATTAGAGGAGGGAAAGATTTTGGGCCATGTTGTGACTAAAGATGGGGTGAAGATAGATCCTAAGAGGGTAGAGGTTATAAACACTATTTCTTTTCCCAGAAATAAGAAAGAGGTACAAGTATTCCTTGGGCGCATAAATTTCTTGAGAAGGTTTATCCCTAACTATGCTGAGATAGTTAGGCATATAACAGATATGCTAAAGAAAAATAATGAGGTAAAGTGGTCACGAGAATCACGAGAGGCATTTACCAGGATAAAGAACTCTTTTGTAGAAGCCCCTGTGCTGGCTGGACCAGATTATGATAAACCCTTCATGATTTTTTCTTTTGCATCACCTCATACAATAGTCAGAGTTTTATTGAAAAAAAATGAGGAGGGTTATGAGCAGCCTATTGCCTTTTTCAGTCAGGTGCTCCGTGATGCAGAATTAAAATACAATATATTGGAAAAGCAGGCATATGCTCTAGTGAAATCCCTCAAAGCTTTCTGCGTATATATCTTACAGTCCCACATTACTGCATTTGTACCTGCAGCTGCTGTAAAAGACATCCTTATTCAAGGGGATAGTGAAGGCAAAAGGGGCAAGTGGATTGCTAAAATACAGGAGTATGACTTAGACATCCGCCCTACTAAGCTGATCAAAGGACAGGGACTTGCCAAAATGTTATCAGAATCAAAATATCAAGCCCTGGGCATTAATTTGTCCATTATAGCAGGTGAAGAGTTTGAGGAGAAAGAAGAACGACATGGAATTGGGGTAGCTACTCCAGAAACAAATCTAAAGTACCTCACTAGTCAGTGGTACAAAGAGATAGTAGAATATCTCCTTACACTCAGCTGCCCTCCAAGCTGTGACAAAACTAAATACAGAGCGTTGAGGCTGAAATCACAGAAGTACATAGTCGCCAATGGCTGGCTATACTAGCGAGATCCCTTAGGCATCTTACTCCTGTGTCTCACAGAGGATGAAGCCGAGAGTATTATTGCAGAATTCCATGAAGAGATCTGTGGAGGCCACTACAGCTAGAGGGCTACAACTCATAAAATTCTAAGAGCTCGCTTTTACTGGCCAAAGATTTTTGGAGATGTTTTTGCCAAAGTAAGAGCATGTGATAAATGTCAGAAATTTGCTGAGAGACAAAAATCAACACCATTTCCCCTGATTCCAGTACATGTGGATGAACCATTCAAACAATGAGGTATTGATTTTATAGGTGAGATACATCCTCCGTCGAGTGGACAACATAAATGGATATTAACAGCCACGGAATATTTCACCAAATGGGTGGAAGCCATACCTGCAAGGAATGCTACAGATACTGTGATCATAAAGTTCATGGAGGAAAACATCATATCCAGGTTTGGCTATCCTGCTAGGATAGTGACTGATAATGCACATGCCTTCAAGTCTGAAAAATTTATGAACTTTTGCCAGCAATATAATATCATACTCATTCACTCCACAGCTTACTATCCACAAGGGAATGGCTTGGCAGAGTCTTCAAATAAAGCTTTGGTGAGGGCCTTGAAGAAGACTATCAATGAAAATCAGAAGAATTGGGATTCCCAATTGAAATTTTCTCTATGGGCTAATAGAATCACCAGCAAGAGAGCAACTGGGAAATCCCCTTATGAATTGGTATATGGACGAGCAGCAATTTTTCCTATACAACTAGCCTTACCAATGGCCCGCTTCATGCAAGAAAGCTAGGAGGAACCTGATGATATGATCAGGAGAATCAATCAATTGGTGGAATTAGAAGAAGCACGGGGCCAGGTGAATTAGAGGTTAGTAGAATATAAAGAGAAAATGAAACACATTTTTGACCAACATGTAAAAGACAGGAAACTACAAATTGGTGATTTTGTGCTTAGATGGGATATCCGGAGAGCTGAGAAGGGAAAACATGGTAAATTTGACCCCCTTTGGTTTGGTCCTTTCAAAATTGTGGAACAAAGGGGAAATAATACTTTTAGTTTGGAGAATTTATAGGGCGACTTGCTGGACGCCCCTGTAAACGGTCAATTCCTTAAGCCCTACTTTCAGTTATGATTCAGGCCGAGGAAGCCTGATGTATTATATTGTATGATAGTTTCCTTTTTGTTTGGTTTGAATGATATCGGTGTTGTGATGAATTATAAAGTGAAAAATGGAGGTGCTGGAGAGCAGAATCTGCATACATGATGATCAGAAGGTCTGCGAGTTCTCGACACGTCCAAGCAAGAACGTGTCATCCCCAGATGGAGCCGATGTTGATCACAATTCGTTTCCTAAAAAAATTCACAGGAATTCTGGCTCAAAGCTTTCAAATTTCCCCTTGCAGCCTTGGAAAATCATTTTTGTGTCTATTATGGCCATTTCCCACTTCCAAAGCTCCTTATAAAAGGCTGAAAATCCATACTCAAAATAGGTCAGGCCTAGCCCCTTTTGGCCAAGCCCCTGCACCTTTTCCTCCACGTGACCCTCACCCAAGATCAAGCGTTTAAGCCCCGGGCGCTATATCGCAATCAGAGCCGTCAAGCGAGCATTTCCCTTTGTAACACTGGAGAATTCCGATGCGATCAATTTTAAATAACAAGTCTCGCGATGCATTCATCACCGTAGATCCTTTATCCCGATCTGATGGTTGAGTGAAAATCTTACTCCCGCTCCAAATCGCAATCGTAACTTTCGTTGCGTTACCCCTTTGTCCCACTGCGATTGCGATCCCCCGATACAATCTCCACCGTTAATTCCCCTCGTTGATCCAACGGTTCGACTCTAATCGCATCCATCGCAAAATTGCATGTTCTATGGAACGCTCAGATCACCCATCGCATATATTTGCGATGCGATCTATCGATCGCGCAATTCCTTGCCGCCGCCACGTCACCCTCCACCTCCATCAGGTCCCACCAGGCACAATCTGTTCCGCGCATTTTCATTGCATTTTCATCGCACTCCCTTGTATTTCCGTCATAACCAAAGTTTTGTGTTTTAAATTAAAATCCTTTGCTTCATAATTATTCCACCCGCTGCTCATCTATCATTCCGTTGTTCGATCTCCGCCATTGATTTTCATCCCCAAACCAGGATCGAACGGTCCATAAGCATGTTTTGGTCAAACCCTATTAGTTCGCTGTTTACACCATATCAAAAGCATCTCCCATCATCATTTCGTGTAAATCCACCATTTCACCACTGCTGCGTAGCCATTCTGCCCATCCTCTGTAACCATCCACCTCCTCCGTGCATGGATTTCTTAATACAGTTGCGTGTTTTGCAGGGTGCAAACGTTAAATGCCACCATGATTCACAGTCGCTATTACAGCGGCGCAGAGCCCGAGAACATAGGAAAGGGCCATTTTCAGAAGTGAAATCATGGAGAAAGGTCCAGAATGGTATGACGATAATACTTTCATTAAAGGAATAGAGTTTAAACTCTGTACAATCCTCCCCAGAGCTATTAAAGCACAGATTTCACAGTCAGAGGCGAGCATGGGAGCGGCAAAGGAATATCAATGGGACAGCAGAGAGTTAAAGGCGTGCAATTGAATAATTTAAGCCATATTTCAGTAGTTTTGAAGGCAAATTACCATACTAAGGACCCCAGGATCACTTGGAAGGCTCAGCACATAGAAATCAAAGCTATCAGGGTTCTCATATCAACAGATTTGTTCTAAACGACAAAGCCCCCATATTATTTCCATATTTTACCATGTTCCTGAAGAAAGTTCTGCACCGATCACAGTCCGAAGCTGCCAAGAGCATTTGTTTTGAAGTATGGTCGACCTTTGTATCATTATTTCACTTTCTTGTTCATTCATAAAAAAATACTACAGAGTACTGCAGCCAGGTACAGAAGAGACATACCTGAAGTAAATGGAAGCCTGACGAAGACCATTCTTTCCTCCAGAGAGTACCGAAGATAAATGCGTTGAGTTTAAACAGAATGGGCTTCGGCCCTTTCTCTTCTGAGCTTTAATTCTGCATTTAGTTGTCCACCTACCACCTCTACTCCTTTTTCAGCTATAAAAATCCAGAAGAAACACATTGTTGGGGTTCCAGATTTTATCAGAAAATTATGCAGTGAAAGGCTTGTTGTATACATTTTGTAGAACTTTGTATGAAGGCTCAGAGCCCACAGGGTCTCAGTGAGGAGGAGTTCTATCTGTCAAAGAGGATTCTGGTCTTTGGTATTTCACGGTCTGTAACTCTCTTCATTATGTTATATTAATAGAACATTCCATTTCATCCATCTTTCTTGTATCATGTTTTGGAATGTGAGTGGCTCACTGATTTTGGGTATGGATTCATCCTAGTTGATGCCCATACTTGGATTAGTCAAGCACTTTAAATATGGCTCATGCATGATATTCTGTTCCATTATTTAGCTAACCATACTTCTGCTATATTAGTTGCTTTGGGAGGGTGCTTTTAAAATTATATTATCATGTATGGATTATTAGATTGGTATGCCCGTGCATGGTGGTATTGTATATCTGGGTATCAGCTCAATGTTAACTAATATCTTCTCAATATTTCTTTCACTACATACACCTTCTGATAATTTAAGTCTGTGAGGTATTTCTGAATCGGCCTGCTTTGCAGTAAACTGTCTCTGAATTGTCTGTTGCTTTTGTATTGGAGTTTTGCATATTGCCTCTGCGGTAGTCCTTCCACTGTGTCAGTTTCTGAAGGTCCTGGTCCCATTCAGATTAATATTCCCTGTTTACAGGAGATAACATGTGAATTGAAGCTGAAAACTTCATACATTATATTATACACTGCTTGCTATGGTAAGATGTCCTAGGCACTGGTCTATCACAACTCTAGGCTGTCTCTAGGAGCTACAACACAACCTCCTCATAAACATGAGAGAAGGAACTATGAGGTCCTTGCTCCCACTGCGCAAATCCATCTCTGTTGTTTGTGTGGAAACATCAGGTGATGGATAAGTGAGCATGCCTTGAATGATTTGTGGTTCCCACTCTTCAAGTCCACCCACTCCATCTGCAAGGCCTTCCAATCAGTGGTGACCTTCCCCAAGGTAATCAACCAGTGGACACCCAAGATGATATTGGTGTCTGGTATGTCGACTACAAAGAAGTGATCCACCAAAGTGTAGGACCCCATAGTGACAGAAAGTGATGGAACATATTGCATGCACTATATAGTTCTATCCCCTGGGACGAAAACAAAGAACCCATCAAAAGTATTAGTGGGGATCCCTCTCCTCTACACAAGGTGAGCATCAATAAAGTTGTGGGTTGCCCCACTGTCAATCAAAATAGACACTCTCTGGTTCATGATTGAACCTTCTACTCTTGGGGTCAAGTATTTGGACACTCCTCTCAAAGAAGTAAGAGTCCAGCTTGTTGGAGCAAAGGCTCCCTCTTCACCTCTGGATGGTGAATGATCTTCCTCCTCATCATCACCAGCACTGCGACCCCTCCTAGGTCCATCATTCCCATCTTCCTCCTCAAAATCTGAGAAGACTTATATATAGTGTTCCCTTCTAGCAGGACACTTATGCCCCAGTACCCATGGCTCTTGATAAGTGAAACAAAATCTCTTTTTCCTCAACTCCCTCCGGAGATCAAGGTCAAGAGGTTTCTTCAGTGAACTCTCCTTGGGTGGAGCAGCTTTCCCTTCTTTCCCCTTAGAAGAGTGAGGGGATTTTCTTTGGAAAGTTTCCTTTGCTCTTGGCAAGGCATCTTGGAGATCTCTAGCACTCTCAATGGCATCATGCAAAGTGATGGGCTTGGTAGACTTAACCAACCCATGCAAAGGTTCCTGTAGGCCATCAATGAAAATTTAGACTCTCCTTGCTATAGATAGATCAGGGACCATTACTGACAATCTCAGGAATTCAGAGATATAGGCCCTTGCATCTCCTGTCTGCTTCAGCTTTGCCAGGCTTATAAAAGGTGCCTTGGGATCTTTCCTATCAAATCTCTCCACTAGTCTTCTAGTGAACTCAGCATATGTAGACAAATTGTTGTGTCCCAATGTATATAGTCCATGGAACCACCAGTTGTGGGCTTCACCCTCAAAGTGCAGCGCAACAATCTTGATGGCTTCTACTTCGGGGAATTTATTCAACTAAAAATAGATGTCCAAATTTTCCGCCCATTCTTTGGCAGAACAAGAGGATGATCCATAAAACTTGGGCAAAAATAACCTCCCCATAGTGTGGTGTCTCCCATGAAAGAAACCTCCATCTCTGTACTGCTGCCATGGTCTCCTTCGGTCTTGGAGATGGCAAAAGTCTTGGAAGCTCAAGTTATCCTTGAACCTCTGACTTTGTGAGTCATATTCTACAAAGTAACCTTCTAGGGAATTTGGCTCTTGCGGTCCCTCATTCTCTACAACCCAGAAGGTAGGCATAGTAGATCATTGGGAGGCATGTGGGGCTTGTGGCAAGCTCATAGGTTGACCAGTTTCATAATGAGACATTTCAGAACTTTCTCCTTGATGGAATCTCCCAAGGGACTCCCTCATTCTATCCACCCTCATCTCTTTTATCTCCTTGGAAAGATATTTCATAGCCTCCAAGAGATTTTTTTCAAACTCCTCTGCTTCCTTATTCTTATCTTTCACAGATTCAGGGGCTTTCCCCTTGTCTTGACCCTTGTCAGGGTCATCAGTGGTGTAGTCATACTTTTTATGACTTCTATTTTGGTACCTCCTCTCCCTCTTAGTGAGAGGATCCTCTTCTTCGGAATGCAGCATGACTGGTACTCCAAGGAAAGAATAGGTTGTGCCAAGGGTGGAGCTCTGATACTACTGTAATGATCCTTTTTCAGGATTATCAACAATGAGCTCAAGGAAAATGCTGTATAAGTAAAAATGTGAAAAAATAACACAGATTAGGACTGGTTTCCTCTTATTTATGCTGTATGGGACTTATATATGGAGTTTCATAAAAAAAAAATCAGTTTAGACTCACTAAACAGATCTCCCAAAAACTAGACTAGCTAAAAAGCACCAAAAGAGGAAAGCTGCAGTCAAATGCAAGCACTACTTCAGGAATTGCACAGTTTTAGCATAATTTCAGTGGAGATCAGAAAGGAGACTTATATTTCAGTAATACAACAGCAAATTAACATTATGATAAAGCCCTTTTATTATACAGTAGAAGGCATGAGTCAATATAGAAATAAATCTTCAGAAAAGAGAGCTAGAACACATGTATATTTGCAGAAATGCTTCAACAACGTTATTTTTAGGGAGCTTCAGCAGTTGGAAGTTAAAAATCAGATCTAGAGCAGATACTTGGAAAAAACATCAGATCTATTTCAGATATGGAAACTATATTGTTTTCTCTTCAAGATCCACTTGAAATTTTGATAAAAGCATGCATGAATAAGAGTAGATCTGAGAAACAAGTTGCAGATCTGGAAACTGCTGCAGTAAATTTCTGAATATAAAATTTCATTACAATGGATCAGATCTGAACATAAAATATATAAGCAAGCTAATCCATGGATCACCAAGTGGAAGGCAAAGCCCAGCACTAGAGATCTCTGATCTAAACTATGAGCAAGACACAATGAAAACCCTCATACAGAAATAATGCAGTCTACTCAATGGAACAACGCTATAGCTCAAATGATGCAGGAAACTAATGTAAAATTGTAGATCTGAAGTACAAGAAGAAGAGACACTCTTTCAGGAGGTTAAATAACACACTCCATGAGGAAGAGGCTCCAAAAATACACTAGATCTCTGCAGATCTAGACTCCCACCTGCTGCAGCTCACAAGACAGCTCAACCCTCAAGATGAGCAGTGTTGTAATGTAAGATGGAGCTTGGCCTCAAGCCTGATAGTGGTTCAGTTCAGCAAACTTTCCTCCTTGAATCCTCAAAGGAAGAGGTGAAATCCCCGCATAGGAATTCCAAATACAATCCTCCACTAAACAACAGAGAATGGTATTTGTCTAAGTAGACAAATACTCAGAAATATGATCAATCAACAACCTTCTCTTGCTGCCCTCCTTTTCCTTTTATAAGATGAGAAAGCTTTTGCAAACCCTAAACCATCTTGATGAGTTACCCCTTTTCACACGAGAGGCTTCCTTCTAGAACTGCGCTGTCCCTTTTGGAGATGCAATGAACTTAGACAACGTTGATGATTTGGTCAAGGTTGACCCGGTCTTTAGTTCAAACCTCTTTCACACCTACAAGTGATTATTTACATGGCCCTGATTTGTCTTTGTTCATATGGCCATTGATTTATTCAGAATTTTTTAGGAGTTTTGCATGTCCTCCTTTATTCATTTATTCATGAAATAGAAATTAAAACAAAATTGAATGTTCCTCTTAGCTAAGGTTAAGTGGTAAAATTAGAGTCCTCCCCTCCAAAATTTTGCTTGTCCTCAAGCAACTAATAGGGTAAGAGTTGTAGTTCTCCTCCTCCTCCGTTGATGGTACCATCAAGGATCAAGCTTTCATCATGGGCCAAGTGCTTACTAAGCCAATACATCAAAAATTTCTCCTCCAAAACTAACATGATAGGGGCATAGTCCATCCCTCCAGGAGTGTAAAACTCAATAGAAATAAGCATGGGTGAGGCAATGTCACATCTAAAACATGTATCATGAAGTACAAGATGAAGTTCCATCCCATGTGGTACATATACACTGCCCACTCTTTGCCCATACAAACCCATAAAAAATAAAAATATATCATCTATGTATGGAAGCAAAATCACATATATGCAAACTGAAATTTGCACTTGAGGAGGTGGGTCACAATCCCACATAAGATACCAACGCAATGCACTCCTTGTCTTGAGTAGATCTGAGTGCGGTAAGTGGTACTCCCACCACACCTTTGCTGCATGGGTCACTTTGACATGGCTGAAAGTGATACCCAAGTTAGGTGCCTTTGGGAAGCACCCATCATGATAGAGAATCTCCCTTTGCACCTCAAGGGAGTGGCCAGATTTAGAATTTTTATTGGCCTCATCAATGCCATGAGATCTGCATGTAATATCACTCCTTGTAGGAGCCATGGCCTGCATACATATGGTAAGAGAATATGTCAAATCAGAAAAATAAACATTTTCCATAAGATCAGATTCTTTACCATTCAAGTCTCCCACACAGATGGAGTTGGGCATGGGCATTTCTCCTCTTTTAAGAGAAGGAAGAGATGGCTGAAATGACTCCTGCATAGATTCCTTTGGCTACCCCATCTCCTCATAACTATTGCACTCTTGTAAGTGTTGATGTATTTCCTCCTTCATACCCTCCCAATCAAAACTCCTCATGATTAGGGTGTAGATATTTGCTGACTGCATATAGCTGAAAAGGAACTCTTTGTGTGCTCTTTGTAGTATCTCTTGCTTAAGCTTGGAGGTTTGAGACAAGAATAATTTACCAAGATGATAGATGACCCCTTCATGGACCAAATAGCCTCCCTCTTGCTTCATGCCATCTAATATCATCTCGGTGTGTAGATCTTTGGAGTACTCCACAAGGAGTTGAGATCTCCAATATGGATCCACACAACTCAACAATGACAGTGCTGTTGATACATCTATGGTGGTGCTTGCCTTGTTGTTGATTTTTTCTTTGAAATTACACATGCCAAAATGGTTTGTGGGAAGGCTGATCCTCTCCTTTCCTTCCTCCCATAGCACTGTAGCTTGCTCTCCAATCCTTGCTTGATCTATTTTTGGAGCAGCACTTTGTGAGGCTTTCTGCACAAGATCAGAGTCTAATGAAATTCCATGTGGCTTGTCATGAGGTAAGAATGTCTTTTGCAGCCTCCTCATAAACACGAGAGAAGAAAATGTTAGGTCCTTGCTCCCACTACGCAAATCCATCTCTGTTGTTTGTGTGGAAACATCAGGTGAAGGATAAGTGTGCATGCCTTGAATGATTTGTGGTTTCCCACTTTTCAATTCCACCCACTCCATCTGCAAGGCCTTCCAATTAGTGGTGACCTTCCCCAAGGTAATCAATCACTGGACACCAAAGATGATATTGGTGTCTAGTATGTCAACTACAAAGAAGTGATCCACCAAAGTGTAGGACCCCATAGTGACAGAAGTGATGGAACATATTGCATGCACTGCATAGTTCTATCTCATGGGACCAAAACAGAGAACCCATAAAAAGTATCAGTGGGGATTCCTCTCCTCTGCACAAGGTGAGCATCAATAAAGTTGTGGGTTTCCCCACTGTCAATCAAAATAGACACTCTTTGGTTCATGACTGAACCTTGTACTCTTAGGGTCAATTATTTGGGCACTCCCCTCAAAGAAGCAAGAGTCCCACTTGTTGGAGCAAAGGCTCCCTCTTCACCTCTGGATGGTGATTGATCTTCCTCCTCATCATCACCAGCGCTGTGACCCCTCCTAGATCCATCATTCCCATCTTCCTCCTCAAAATCTGAGAAGACTTCTATATAGTGTGCCCTTCCAACAGCACACCTATGCCTCAGTACCCATGGCTCTTGAAAAGTGAAACACAAACTCTTTTTCCTCAACTCCCTCCGAAGATCAAGGTCAATAGGTTTCTTCAGTGAACTCTCCTTGGGTGGAGCATCTTTCCCTTCTTTCTCCTTAGAAGAGTGAGGGGCTTTTCTTTGGAAAGTTTCCTTTGCTCTTGGTAAGACATCTTCGAGATCTCTAGCTCTCTCAATGGCATCATGCAAAGTGATGGGCTTGGTAGACTTAACCAACCCATGCAAAGGTTCCTCCAGGCCATCAATGAACATGTAGACTCTCCTTGCTACAGATAGATTAGGGACCATTATTGACAATCTCAGGAATACAGAGATATAGGCCTCTGCATCTCTTGTCTACTTCAGCTTTTCCAGGCTTATAAAAGGTGCCTCGGGATCTTTCTAATCAAATCTCTCCACTAGTCTTCTAGTGAACTCAACATATGTAGACACATTGTTGTGTCCCAATGTACATAGTCCATGGAACCACCAGTTGTGGGCTTCACCCTCAAAGTGCAGCGCAACAATATTGATGGCTTCTACTTTAGGGACTTTATTCAACTGGAAATAGATGTCCAACTTTTCCACCCATGCTTTGGCAGAACAAGAGGATGATTCATCGAACTTGGGAAAAAAGAACCTGCACATAGTGCGGTGTCTCCCATGAAAGAAACCTCCATCTCTGTACTGCTGCCATGGTCTCCTCCGGTCCTTGAGATGGAAAAAGTCTTGGAAGCTCAAGTTATCCTTGAACCTTTGACTTTGTGAGTCATATTCTACAAAGTAACCTTCCAGGGAGGTTGACTCTTGCGGTCCCTCATTCTCTACAGCCAATAAGGTAGGCATAGTAGAGCATTGGGAGGCCTGTGGGGCTTGTGGCAAGCTCACAGGTTGACCAGTTCCATAATGAGACATTTCAGAACTTTCTCCTTGATGGAATCTCCCAAGGGACTCCCTCATTCTATCCACCCTCATCTCTTTCATCTCCTTGGAAATATCTTGCATAGCCTCCAAGAGAGTTTTTTCAAACTCCTCTGCTTCCTTATCCTTATCATTCACAGATTCAGGGGCTTTCCCCTTGTCTTGACCCTTGTTAAGGTCATCAATGGTGTAGTCATACTTTTTATGACTTCTATTTTGGTACCTCCTCTCACTCTTAGTGAGAGGATCCTCTTCTTCAGAATGAAACATGACTAGTGCTCCAAGGCAAGCATAGGTTGTGCCAAGAGTGGAGCTTCGATACCACTGTAATGATCCTTTTTTCAGGATTATCAACAATGAGCTCAAGGAAAACGTTGTATAAGTAAAAATGTGCAAAAATAATGTAGATCAGGACTTGGTTCCTCTTATTTATGTTGTATGCGAATTATATATGGAGTTTCATATAAAAAAAAATCAGTTTATGCTCACTAAACTGATCTCCCAAAAACTAGACTAGCTAAAAAGCACCCAAAGAGGAAGGCTGCAGTCAAAAGCAAGCACTGCTTCAGGAATTGCGAAGTTTTAGCAGATGTTCAATGGAGATCAGCAAGGAGACTTATATTTCAGTAATACAGCAGCAAATCAGCATTTTGATAAAGCCCTTTCATTATACAGTAGAAGGCATTAGTCAATATAGCAATAGATCTTTAGAAAAGAGAGCTAGAACACATGTATATTTGCAGAAATGCTTCAAAAGCATTATTTTTAGGGAGCTTCAGCAGCTGGAAGTTACAACTCAGATCTAGAGCAGATCTGTGAACAAAACATCAGATCTATTTCAAATCTGGAAACTATATAGTTTTCTCTTCAAGATCCACTTGGAATTTTGATAAAAGCATGCATGAATAAGAGTAGATCTGACAAACAAGTTGCATATCTAGAAAATGCTGCTGTAAATTTCTGAATATAAAATTTCATTACAATGGATCAGATCTGAACAGAACATAGATCAGCAAGCTAATCCATGGATCACCAAGTGGAAGGCAAAGCTCAGCACTAGAGATCTCTAATCTAAACTATGAACAAGACACCATGAAAACCCTCATACAGAAATAACGCAGTCTAATCAAGGGAACATCGCTGTAGCTCAAATGATACAAGAAAATACCATAAAATTGAAAATCTGAAGTACAAGAAGAAGAGACACTCTTTCAGGAGGTTAAAGAACACACTCCATGAGAAAGAGGCTCCAAAAATACACTAGATCTCTGCAGATCTAGACTCCCACTTGTTGCAGCTTACAAGACAGCTCAACCCTCAAGATGAGTAGCGCTGTAATGTAATATGAAGCTTGGCCTCAAGCCTGATAGTGGTTCAGTTCAAAAAAATTTACTCCTTGAATCCTCAAAGGAAGAGGTGAAATCCCTGCATAGGAATTCCAAATACAATCCTCTACTAGACAACAGAGAATGGTATTTGTCTAAGCAGACAAATACTCAGAAATATGATCAATCAAAAACCTTCTCTTTCTGCCCTCCTTTTCTTTTTATAAGATGAGAAAGCTTTTGAAATCCCTAAACCATCTTGATGAGTTACCCCTTTTCACATGAGTGGCTTCCTTCTAGAACTGCGCTGTCCCTTTTGGAGATGCAATGAACCTAGAAAGCGATGTTGATTTGGTCAAGGTTGACCCAGTCTTTAGCTCAAGCCTCTTTCACACCTGCAAGTGATTATTTACATGGCCCTGATTTGTCTTTGTTCACATGGGCATTGATTTATTCAGACTTTTTTAGGATTTTTACATGTCCTCCTTTATTCATTTATTCATGAAACATAAATTAAAACAAAATTAAATGTTCCTCTTAGCTAAGGCTAAGTGGGAACATTACAATAAAGCAAGACTTAATACAGTGAATAGAATTACCATATTTACGAAGTTCTACTCATGTAAACTGACAGTAATTGATCTGCTCCTTCTCACTTTCAAGCAATTTAAAGAGTACAGTAGTGCAACATCAGATAAAAAACTTTAATTGTCAAAAGATAATAGATGTGTTCCATTAATTCATCAAAGCATTTACAAACTTACAATAGTGCATTCTTTGCAAATGTTTTTGACAAATTTCTGGACCCTTCTCTAAATGCATGAGAGTGGTTTAAATACTAAACTAACTATGTTCTAAAATAGGTTATTACAAAAATATAGAGGAGGTTTCAAACAACCATCCTCATAAGACTAACTTAAACTACAATCTAGGAAAATAAAGTAAAAATATGATTTATGAATTCCGCCCTTTCTTTTGGATTTGGTCATGAAGTTGACAAATATCAAGCATAGGTTTGAGCTGAGCTGGCTGCGAAATCCTCGATCTAACCTGTCCCTTGGATACCACGTTTAAAAGTACTGGTTGTGATCTTCTTGTTGAATCTGTTAAAGACTGCAGGATTTGATATTGATGATAAGGTTTGATCAGAAAATTCGAATAATTTTCTTGATCAAACTTATTTACCTTTTTAGTTATTTCATCTTTTGTTTCTGCCTTTTTCTTCCACTTTGTTTTTTTCTGTTTTATTTCTGAGAACACTTCAGATGTGTACTCTTTGATAAGTTCTTCTTTCACCAGCTGTTCACATACAGATTCAATAACTTCCTTTGATAATCTTGACATTTTCGCTGCTGCTTTCTCTACTTGCTTTATTTGTGCTTCCCAATATTTGAATAAGATCTCCTTGTGGAACTTATCTACCTGGGGTAGATTAGCTTCCTTTCCTGAGTCTAATGCTTGCCATTGATTGTGTTCGTTGATTTTATTCTCGAACTTATCACATTCAACTTTCTGGATAACTACTTGTTGAACCAGTATTTCATTTGAGTCACATAAGAGTTAATAATAGAAACTTGTTGGCAAAATACTTACTGTTGTTGATTTAACTTAGAATTTACATCCAATACTTCTTTTATGAATTGCTCTAATTATGGTTGGCTTTGTAACCTAGTCATTGCTGCTTCCAATTGTGCTTGCTTCTTAGTGATTTCTGCTTGATGCTGCAATTTAAGAATCTCGAAATCCTTTTGAAATTGGGCCATCTTCGATTTCATTTGCTCACTGGAGTTAGATTTTTATTCATCTAACAGTCTCTCTAGTTCTTATATTATGTCTTCCTTTTGCTTCAGCAACATTTTAACCTCAGTAGCTTTATCAACAGTGGCAGTATCATATGCCCCTTCAAACTGTGATAATTTAGTTAAATGTTCAGTATGATCAGCTAAGGGATCCTTCCACAAAACGTCAACAAATTCATTTGTGAGGTTTAAGAATATTTCATCAATTCTTCTCCTTTTATTTCTCTTGACTGCAACCTTATGGTTAGGACTGTAGAAGATATCTAGCAAAGGAATTTCCTCAACTTGTAAAACTATTTGTTTTGTAGGGTAGGCTGGTATGATCTCTTGATCATGAGTGTCTGGAACTTGTTGTAGTGGATTAACAGTTTCCACTATCTTTTGGGAATTTTCAAAACTAGTAGCTTGATCAGTATTGGGATTGGTTTTAGGAGTTTTTATTGCTTCAGAAAACTCATCCCATTTACTACTCAAATTCTTCGTTTGGAAATTTTTTGTTTGATCAAGTGTATCATGATTGTGTTGAACTTCTTGAGAAGTTGACTCTGCTTCGTTACTTTCTCTTTTCTCCTGCGTCTCTATCTCTTGAATTACTTGATCAATTATCTTTTCTAGGCTATCCTTTCTGGATTTAGAATCATTTTCAGAATGGTCTGAATTGTGAGATTGTTGCTTTGATTGTCCTGATTCATCCTCAGACATGTATTTGGCTTCATTATCGACCAAGATGATACTTGGAGTAGGTATGTTGCCATCTTCAATAGTTAACAAGTCAAGAGGAATTATCTCCAGTAATTTATTTCTGTATGTTTGGAAGCTTCCAAATCATCTTGGTTGAGTTGACTAGATGCAAACTTGATTATATCTGAAAAATTTTCCATGCCTTGGAAGAGATCATCAAATCTCTCTATTTCCTTTACAAAAGGCTTCATTTTGAGCTATGTGATGTAGTTTTTAATTACATCATTTGGATCATAAAACCTCTTTGGAATTGCTGCCAAATTTAATAAATTAATCTTTGAAAGTTCCTTGTAGGTATGGCCAATTTCAAAAAGTGAAAAAGTACCGCACTGTAAAGGGACATTAGGCCAAACAGCCTTCTTAGCATCTTTACGTTGTTTAGTAATACCATTAACGAACTGGTAGGCTACCTCTCTTGCAAGTGACTTATTAGGAACATAATAGGGTAGGACGTGGGGAGAAGCATAACTCCCAAATACTTTGACATATGTAAAATTTTCCTCTGCAAACCATCTAGCCACAGAAAGAATATCTATACTAGCTTCTTTGGAAACCCTAGGGGATTTCTCATTGAATATCAGCTGGTGCATAGGAAACATGACTCCATGGTAAATTTTATAAAAATGTAGATGGAAGTCTAAATCCCAAAGGGCTCTGTGGTAAATGTGGATTGGGGTAGGGTCTTGGGTAGTCCATTTCCATCCCATGGTAGGAAAACTAGAAGAAAAACATATTGTGTCCATGGCATAGGCACTCATATAAAAGGGAGGTATTTCTCTAGATGAAACACTCGTTTTATTCCTATACTCCATGATGTGTTTGGCTAAATTGTTAGATAGGATATTTACCCAATTCAGAATCAAGGAATTGACGATTGTGTCAATTAATGGGACCCAATCTACTGAAAACCTAGTGGTATCAGGTTTTGAAAAACATATACACAACATACCGACATCATAACAGTAAGGGGAAGGAATCTGGGAAATTGGGCACGTACCGAGTTTATCTCACTTAAGCTTTCCCTAGTCTTCCTTCCATTATTTTATGAATTTCATGAGGTTGGGATGCTCTGTTCTAAAGCTTTACAGAAAAGCCTTATCATATCTCTGCTGCGGGGAGGGTAGATGGTACATTGTTTGTAAATATTTTGCCTTGAATGACCCAATATTCTCTCCTTTTGAATCTTTGAATGTTCTGTCTTCTATGTTTAAGTGGTCAATTACCTACTAACCATGTCTGTATAAGGGAGAATTTTTGGTCTTCCGGCTACCTTATGTATGAATGAACATGCAGCATCAAAGTAAGTCGCATATGAAGAAACCGATGCACTTGTTATAACGACTTTGGTTATTACCCTTAGATTTTCATCCTCGAAAATTTTATGCATTGCCTCCCATGATGAAATGCTGCAATCCTTGTTACAGGCAGTGTCTGAAAATAGGGGAGACATGTTTGAGTCTTCAATAGACGATTTTTGAACAATCTCTTTGCCTTTCTTGTTCATTTCAATCTTCTTCACTTTTTTAAGTGGTTTCCTGATTTCAAGCAAACAGAGCAAACATTAAAAATACATGGAACAGAGAGACAAATCCATCGTTTATATCAAACCTTTACTTCTATTAAATTTCATTTAATCATTTCAAATCAATTCTCTTACACCTTGATGTGAAGTGAATATCGATCAATTTAAGACGTTGGATCTCGGATTTCGGTTTGATATGACATAAGTCATTTCGCAAGCTTAAGTAATTAAATGCCATTCATTCGCATATCGCAACTTATAACTTTTACCGTTTATGATGTTTTACCCATAACTTCTGTGAAATGTGAAATGTGCATTCAAGAAGTCAAGCAGCTGCGCTTTATGGGGCTTAAGATTTTTTATGTTTATTACTTTGTTTGGCTCGGCGGGTTCGCATAGTCATAACTTATACCGAAATTATTTATAAGTTTGATCGTTTTAAATGAGGTGCTATGCGATAAATTTTTTTTAACAATGATTGAATCATTTGCAAGTTTTAAATATAACTTCGGAAAAGGCTTAGCGCATTTCACAACCCTTAATGGTTTTCAAATCTTTTAGTTTTAAGTTATGCGGTTTACGATGCGCACTAAGGAATAAAGCAGAAAAACTTCAAAGAAAACTTTATTTCCTAAATTATTTTGTTTTAAAGATAAAAATAAATTTCCTATTTATTTCTAAAGGGTCTAGCACAAAAATTGGCGATTCACTTGGGAGAACCAGCTATCTCTGACTAATTTTTTTGAAATTTCTAGAAATTTTTTGAAATAAAAATAGTTGCAGGAATGAATTTCAAACAAATAATATCTTACTAAGCAATGAAATTTCTTGTATGTACAATTCATAAGAATCTCTCTTTTAAAGATATAAGTATGAGAATCTATATCAATCTTTACTTAGTTCAAAAAGATAAAGTAGGTGGCTCTTACAGATCAGCTTTATAAATATTTACTCTTTTATCACAGGTAGAGCCTCTATTCCAATAAGAAATTTAAGCTTTTGGCAGGGTTACCTTTTACCTACAATGATTCATTGTCCCATCTAATATTTCTTACAATTTTCAAAAATAAATTCTAACTTTGATCTTTTTTGAAACTTTTCTTTTTATATCATATTTTTATTTACTTAAAAGACATTATCTTGGCTTGGTAACCAAATAATGACAATGCCATTCACTAGTTTTAATTAAATTGATGAAACTGGCTCTTGATGAGACCCCTTGTCCTCTTGATATAATCTCAAGTCATTACCCTGTTTTGGTAGGCAGTATTGGTAATGTCATTTCAAAAATTTCCCTATGAACATGGTAAACAAGCTCACGATGAGACTTATTATCTTTTCAGCTTTTTTGGTATAATCTTTTTGAATTTCGTTAAAAAATTAATAAGTTTTCCCAGATGGGGTGAATCATTGGTCCTTTTGAGAATTCTTGATGATAATGTTGAGTTTTAGATTGCTTTTCTGTAAAAGAGTCTTTACTATGTTAAAGATTCTTTTCTTGACTGATGACAGAATAATCATGCTCTATAAGGATAAGAGTTCATTAGAGAATAAATAACTTCAGTGAAATTACATCTTTCAGTAAAAATAAAATGTATTTGTCTTTCGAATCTTTCGATTATTTTCTTAACACTTCTTATTTCTATAAGCGATAAATAAAAAAGGATCATCTGAGATTTTATTTTTAAAAGCCAAAAATTTATACGAAGCAACTTTTATTTTCCTAAGGAAAAGAAAAAGACACTAGTATACAGAGAATAGAAGGGGTTAACTCCTATGAAAATTATTTTTTCAAAATGTGCCAATTAACAGGCAAAGAATCTCTTTTTCTTGATATATCTTGCAATAAGAATGTTGATGGGCCTATTTCTTCAATTATTTTAAATGGACCGAGCCAGAGTTTTTGAAACTTCGTGTGTTTACCTTTTTCCTCATGCGCTTTGTCCCATTTCAATACCAAATCACCAATTTTAATTTTTTTTGGAGTAATAGAGGCTGAATCAAATAGGCTTTTACTATCTATTGATGATGTGCATGAGTATGCTTAGCTTTTTCTCTTTCCTCTTCTAACTTAAGAACTTGACATTATCTAAGTTGTAAAGAAGAAGAAGGTGATTCATCAATAAATTGAACTAAGGAAAGAGAGGGAATAACTACATTGGTAGGAAGTATCGCTTCTTTTCCATAGACAAGATGAATGAAGAAGTGCCGATAGAAGATTTATGAGTTATTCGATCTTCCCAAATATCAAAGATTAATGACTTATGCCAATTTCGTTGGTTTTGGTCAACAATTATTTTGATTATTCTAATCAAGTTATTTTTTGTAGATTCTGCTAAACCATTTCATTTAGGGTATTAATTCGCAGAATACTTGATTTTAAAACCTCTTGTGATTGCAAATTCCATCATAGCAGTTCCTGAGAAGTAAGATGCGTTATCAAACATTAAAGCAGTAGGTAAGCCAAACCTAGTTATGATATATTGGCCGATGAAATCAATGATATTCTCAGAGTTGGCTACCTTTAATGGAAATGCTTCCACCCATTTAGTAAAGTAATTTTTAGCTATGAGAATATATCTATGTTGTTTGGAAGAGTTAGGAACAATCTCACCAATTATATATAATCCCCATTGTTCAAATGGTTGTTCGATATTGACTGGTTATAATGGGAATGTTGGCTTATTTTGTCTTCCAGATGTACTTTGACACACTTTTCATTTTCTTGCATATTCATGAGCATATTTGAAAAGTGTAGGCCAATAGTAACCTGCATGCAGGATTTTGTGTGCTATCGTATTTCCTCCAAAATGTCCTCCAGCTGGTCCATCATGGAGTTCCTGCAAGACTTTCTCTGCTTCTGATTTTTCTAAGCATCTTAATAGTACAGAATCAAAATTTCTCCTAAAAAATACATCGTTGATTAATTCATATTGCTTGGTCTTTAATCTCAAAGCACGTTTTGTAACTGAGTTGAGTCTGAGCATATCCATTTTTCAAATAGAATATGAGATCAATGTATTGAGATTGTGCATTGTTGAGACTTACCTCTGATATTTTCACATTGTTACCTGAATCTTCTTCTGATGATAGATTGAATGCTGCTGTAAGAATTCTGCAAAAATCTTGACCTCTAACAATTTTAGAGGGTCTAATTTCTACATTATATTATTGTAAAGCAGTAACCCAGTTAGCCCTTTTCTCTCCTAATTCTCTTTGCATCAATAGTTGTCTCACTGTAGAGAATGGGACTATGATTTTCATGTGAGTTTTTAGGAGAAATGACCTAAAATGCTTTATAGCCTTAAAGACAACAAATGCTTGATTTTCAATAGATGTATAATTTAGTTCTACACCTTGTAAATTGGAACTAAAAAATGATATTGGTGCTTCAATTTGTTGGTCATTAAGCTGTGTTAAAACAACAACGTATGATGTATATGATGAAAAAGTGCATAAAGTAAAAGGATTAAGAAAATTGGGGGTAGTGAGGAATGGAGCATTGAAAATGGATTGTTTAATCAAATCAAATGTTTCTCTTTCATTATGTCCCCATTTAAAGACAAAACTTTTCTTAATCATGTTATGTAATGGAAAAACTGTTTGTGAAAAGTTAGGGACAAACCTTTTAACAAAATTAATTTTCCCAAGAAACGACTGCATAGATTTCTTGTTATGAGGAAAAGGAATTCTTTTAATTTCGTCAATTCTTTCAGGATCAATATAGATTCCTATTTTTGACACAATGAATCCTAAAAGTCTTCCTTCATCTAATGCAAAAAATGATTTCTTTGGGTTTAATGAGATGCCATACCTTTTACAAGGCTCAAAGACTTGTTTTAGGTAATTCACATGATTGGTTACCTGTTTAGAAAAGATTGTAATATCATCTAAATAAATAACCACTGATTTATTTATGAACCCCCTAAAATCTGTGTCCATAGCTCTTTGAAAAGTGGCACGTGCATTAATTAATCCAAATGGAATTTTCTGATAGGTGTAAGTTCCCCACTTATTCCTGAACATAGTTTTCAGTCTATCATCTGGATGTACGAGAATTTGGTTATATCCTGAGAATCCATCTAGAAAGGACACAAGTTCAAAAGCAACTACTGTCTGCAGTACTTGTTCCATGGTTGGCAATGGAAAATTGTCCTTCTAACAAGATTTGTTTAAATTCCTAAAATCAACGCAAATTCTAATACGCAATTCTTCTTCCTGATAGTTACCAAATTTGATACCCATTTAGAATGCCTAAATGGAAAGCTGATTTTTGCCTTGAGGAGTTTTCAGTTCTGTTTTGATTTGGTTTTCCAGATATTTAATCTTCCTCAATTTATGTTGTATAAGTTTTTCTTCTGAGATCATAGGAATTGCGTGTTGAATCACAGAAGTTACATATGTTTTAAGATCAGTGTAATCCCAAGCAAAGACACTTTTGTACATTCTAAACAATCTGATAAATGATAATCTTTCTTCGAAAGATAGACCAAGACCTAGATTGACATTTTGAGGTTTTTCATCAATTCCTAGATTTACTAACTCAAATCTTAAGGTGGAGCTTTGTTTTTTTGAGTTAGTAACTCTTTTAAACCTATATTTCAGATCATATAGGTCTTCTAAATTGACAAAAAAATTAGGAATAGGATTTTCGTCTTGTTCTTTCTTAATCTTAATGTCATGTTCATTTTCATCCAAAATTTGACTATCATAAGATTCTTCAGATGTTAAGAAATCTATGATATCTGAATCATTATTGAATACTCTCCAATTGGTAATATTATCAGGAATAGATGGCCTAAAAATTAATTCAATAGAAAATCTATCGGGACTAAATTCTTGAGATTGGATTAACTCTTATGCTACGTTAGCCAGTATATTTGCACTAGCATTTTGCATCCTAGGTACAGAAGAAATATTAAATGCTAAGAAATTATTGGTTAATTCTTGGACTAATGATTGATAATTCTTTAAATGTAAAGAATCACAATGAATGGTATCTCTTACCTATCTAACAATAATTTTTGAATCTCTTAGGACTTTCAGATATTTGATATTAAGATCAATGGATTTGTACATACCTTGAACTAATGCTTCGTATTCAGCTATGTTGTTTGTACAATTGAATTCTAATATGCAGGCTAACATGGTATTTTATCCTTTTGGGTTTATTAAAATACAACCTGTGCCTGCACCATCTTCAGATTTAGAACCGTCAAAATAAAGAGTCCAAAATAAAGAATCAACTACTGTTTTATCTACAAAATTTATACATTTGGAACTATATGGGTGGGAAAAATTCTCAATCTAAGAAACAACTACATTATCAAAGAAAGGTGATGGTTGAGCATTGAAATTTCCCCAAAACAACCCTGTTGAGTAGTTTCCAATAATGTTATTATTGAATGCTAATGGCTCATTTACTCCTTCAATATCGATGACTGTATGCTTCATGAACTTTTCACGATCTACCCAAATTTTATTTGGCTTTCCATTATATGATAGCCACATATGTGACTATTTTGTTGTGAAGTAACCATGAAGTTTTTCAGAACAGTCTCGGCTTAAAACTAAGCCATAAAATTTAGGAATATCAGCCACCAGTATATCAATTATTTGAGCAACCTTGGGATTTGATGACAATTTGATGGAAACGGAATTTATTTCTCCTACCACATCTACTCTAGTTCTATCAAGTTGTACTATATGAATAGGGGAACTCTGAGGAGTTATGTTCAACTTAGCACAGACTGATTTTAGCATTATATTATAGGAAGACCCCGAGTCTATTAAACAATTATGAACGTTTTTATTATCGATCTCACAGGTTAAGAGAAATGGAGGATTATGGGAGATGGATCGATCACCTATCATAATCAAGTCTGTAGCATCTATTTTAGCTGAAGGGGAAGGTGGCTTACCCATTTTGTTAGCAGCTTGTACTATTACTGGAGCAGGTAAGGTTGAAGCAGGAACCACATTTAAGTCTCTAAGTAAGATTTTATGTTGCTGCTTTAATTTTGTAAGCTCGTGAATTGAAATTTTGGCCCTGGTTTTCTTCATATATTCAACTACATTATACTCAATAGTGTCTGAGACTACCATTGTCCTAGATGTAGGTGGAGTATCTAAATTAATGAGACTTGTTTATGTAGCCTTTGAAGTAGACTTTTTGCTTACTGATTTATCCTTAGCGGGAGTTGAAATCCTTTGTTTTTGATTTGGTTGTGTTGCTTCAGTAGTCGTTTTTCTCCTTGTATTCATAGGTAAGGCTTCATGTTGTTCTTCATTTGGTAGGATGAAATCCCACATTCCATTTATTTCAACTTCTTCTCCTTCATCATATTCTTCTTCCTCTGTATCTTGATTAGATTCAACATTGGATATGATATTTGGAGGTTGAGTATTACAGAACTGACCTTTCTTGAAGTTTCTGAAATTCTTTTTTGAGCTAGAATTTTCAGTGACTTGTTTCTTGATATCTACCATCTCGTTTTTCATAGTCTTCAAAAAAAATTGAAGACCTTACACATCAAAGGGTCTTTTGGCATTTTCTTTTTAGAATCATCTTTGAAAGATACCCTTTTTTTATTTTCGATCTTCTTGAGAATTCGTCTTCTCAAGAGTGGTTATATGTTTCTCTACAGAAAGAGCTTCCTTCATGTTTTCTGCAAGTGTCGGTTGTTTTGCTCTATCAAAAAAAATATCTATATTGGATGGAAGAGATGAAATATACCACTCAATTTGAACTTCCGCACCAGGAATTGCTGTAGCAGGAATTTTATTGAGTAATTTATTAAATATTGAATTGAAATCTTTTATCTTCCCACCTGTTTTAGCTTTTAGATTTTACAAATCATTTATGAGCGTAGCAGTGGTCCTGTCATCCCCAAACTTAGCTATAAATTGTTCTTTGAACATATTCTAGCTAGTTATAGAGCGGGAAGGCAATGAAAAATACCAAGATCAAGCAGATCCTATTAGAGTATACAGAAATAATCTTACAACGCAATCCTCTTCAACTACTTCCTTTAAATTGTTGGCTAACATAAAATTATGAATGTTTTCTTCTACCGGAAGACCATCATCAGGGTTGAATTTAGGAAACCATATTTCAAGATATTTTGGAAGAGCATGAAGAGGAGTAGGCATATTTACAGCCCCTAGATTGTTCCATGGACGTACATTTGGTGGAGGTACTTGGCCCGCCATTAGAGATTGGGTGGATGTGATGGATTGAGTTTCAGTTTAAGAAGAGGCAGGCTGAGTGCTAGGACTAGTTGAAGGGATAGTAGTTTGAGTACTGGAACTAGTTAAAGTAACATTGGTTGTTGGAATGGAAGTTGTGGAAGTGAGTGGAGGTAATGATGATGAATGGGATAAGATCTCGTTGGCGATTTACTATGATTTTGAGTCCTCTTTAGTCTCTTTTGAGTACATTCAATGGGAAATTAAAAAGGAAGAATTCATGTCTTTTGACTTTCTGATTGAGTTAATATTTTTTGAGGTTTTAAAGAAGATGAAATACTGATATCCGATATTTGAGAAGATTCAAGCTTTTCAGTAGAAATAGATACTCTCTCTAACTTTTCTATCAAAGACTAAACTTTTGGGGAAGCTTGATGAGAATCGAGAGATAGTATGGGTTGAGTATCACAAGGAGACTTAGGAGAAGGATGATCAACTTCAGATTTTAAAGATGAGGATCTAGATAATTTTCTGGAAGTTGATGGGGATCTAGAGGGAGAGAAACTCTTAGATTGACCTTTAGATTGATCAAATATTTCTGCCATTCACAAGGCCCTCCTTCTAGCACCAGAATGTTGAGGCCTCATAATTCTACTGCTGAAAACATGGGGGAAAACCACCCGGTCCAGACCTTAAAGCAACTCCTTTTTCGTTTGGTGTAGTGGCTCCAACTGGCGATAATGGGACTAGTTTCCCAATAACGATGATTTTGAGAGTGTTTTGATTATACAACATACAAATGGAGAATGATTTTAATCTATCATATGCATCTATCTAAACTATTTATTTTACTATATACCCATGGTGTTTTCTTCCTTTATGCGATCTAAATAGATATCCTTCAACTATTAGTAATATTGATCATTTAACAGTTGAAAGAGATGAAAATTATGTAAGATGATTATTCTAAAAAAGTAGTTTGACTAGAAGAATTATGAAAAATATATCGCATTCATATGTGTGATTATATATTTAATAAGAAATCACAGACAAATATTAGAATAGAAGTGCATGTAACATTCATCTATAACAACGTTTCAAATATATAATGCAATAAAAATGACTGTCAATCTCTAAAGCAAGACTTAATACAAGTGAATAGAAGTACTATATGTACGAAGTTATACTCATGTAAACTGACACTAGTTGATCTTCTCCTTTTCAATTTCAAGCAATTCAAAGAGTACAGTAATGCAAAATCAGTTAAACAAATTTAATTGTCAAAAGATAACATATGTGTTCCATTAATTCATCAAAGAATTCACAAACTTACAATAGTGCATTCTTTGCAATTTTTTTTGACAAATTTCTGGACCCTTCTCTAAATGCATGAGAGGGTTTAAATACTAAACTAACTATGTTCTAAAATACATTATTACAAAAATATAGAGGAGGTTTCAAACAACCATCCTCGTAAGACTAACTTAAACTACAATCTAGGAAAATAAAGTAACAATATGATTTATGAATTCTACCCTTTCTTTTGGATTTGGTCACGAAGTTGAAAAATATCAAGCATAGGCTTGAGCAGAGCTGGCTGCGAGATAATCGATCTGACATGTACCTTGAATATTGCGTTTGAAAGTACTGGCTACGATCTTCTTGTTGAAGCTGTTAAAGACTACAGGATCTGATATTGATGATAAGGTTTGATCAGAAAATTCCAATAATTTTCTTGATCAAACTCATTTACCTTTTTAATTATTTCATCCTTTGTTTTTGCCTTTTGCTTCCACTATGTTTCTAGATGTTTTATTTTTGAGAACACTTCAGAAGTGTACTCTTTGATAAGTTCTGCTTTCACCAGCTATTCACAAACAGATTCAGTAACTTCCTTTGATAATCTTGATGTTTTAGCTGTCGCTATCTCTAGCTGCTTTATTTGTGCTTCCCAATCTTTGAATAATATCTCCTTGTGGAACTTATCTACCTGGGGTAGATTAGCTTCCTTTCCCGAGTCTGATGCTTGTCATTGATTGTGTTCGTTGATTTTCTTCTCGAGCTTATCACATTCAACTTTTTGGATAAATATTTGTTGAACCAGTATTTCATTTGAGTCACAATAAGAGTCAATAATAGAAGCTTGTTGGAAAAATATTTCATGTTGTTGCTTAACTTAGCATTTACATCCAATTCTTCTTTTATGAATTTCTCTAATTGTGGTTGGCTTTGTAACCTGGTCATTGTTGCTTCCAATTGTGCTTGCTTCTTAGTGATTTATTCTTGATGCTGCAATTTCAGACTCTCGAAATCCTTTTGAAAGTGGGCCATCTTCGATTTCATTTTCTCGCTGGAGTTAGATTTTTATTCATCTAAAAATCTCTCTAGTTCTTGTATTTTGTCTTCCTTTTGCTTCAACAACATTTTAACCTTAGTAGATTTATCAACAGTGGCAGTAGCATATGCCCCTGCAAACTGTGATAATTTAGTTAAATGTTTAGTATGATCAGCTAAGGGATCCTTCCACAAAACGTCAACAAATTCATTTGTGAGGTTTGAGACTGTTTCATCAATTCTTCTCCTTTTATTTATCTTGACTATAGCCTTATGGCTAGGACTGTAGAAGATATCCAGCGAAGGAATTTCCTCAACTTGTAAAACTATTTGTTCTGTAGGGTAGGCCGGTATGATCTCTTGATCATGAGTGTCTGGAAATTGTTGTAGTGGATTAACAGTTTCCATTATCTTCTGGGAATGTTCAGGTGTCTGAAAACTAGTAGCTTGATCAGTATTGGGATTGGTTTTAGGAGTTTTTATTGCTTCAGAAAACTCATCCCATTTACTACTCAAATTCTTCGTTTGAGACTTTTTTTACTGATCAAGTGTATCATGACTGTGCTGAACTTCTTGAGAAGTTGACTCTGTTCCATTACTTTCTCTTTTCTCCTGCATCTCTATCTCTTGGTTTACTTGATCAATTATCTTTTCTAGGCTATCCTTTCTGGATTTGGATTCATTTTCAGAATGGTACGAATTGTGAGATTGATGCTCTGATTGTCCCGACTCATCCTCAGACATGTCTTTTGCTTCATTATCCAAGATGATACTCGGAATAGGTCTGTTGAAATATTCAATAGTTAACAAGTTAAGAGGAATTATCTCCAGTATTTTATTTCTGTATTTTTCGAAGGCTTCCAAATCATCTTGGTTGAGTTGACTAGATGCAAACTTGATTATATCTAAAAACTTTTCCATGCCTTGGAAGAGATCATAAAATCCATCTATTTCCTTTACAAAAGGCTTCATTTTGAGTTTTGTGATGTAGTTTTTAATTACGTCATTTGGATCATACAACCTCATTGGCATTGTTTCCAAATTTAATAGATTAATCTTCGAAACTTCCTTGTAGGTATGGCTAATATCAAAATGTGCAAAAGTACCGCACTTTAAAGGGAAATTAGGCCAAACAACCTTCTTAGAATCTTTCAGTTGTTTAGTAATACCATTAACAAACTGATAGGATATCTCTCTTGCAAGTAACTTATCAGGAACATAATAGGGTAGGACGTGGGGAGAAGCATAACTCCCAAATACTCTTGACATATGAAAAATTTTCCTCTGCAAACCATCTAGCCACAGAAAGAATATATGTACTAGCTTCTTTGGACACCCTAGGGGCTTTCTCATTGAATATCAGCTGGTGCATAGGCAACATGACTCCATGGAAAATTTTATAAAAATGCAGATGGAAGTATGAATCCCAAAGGGCTCTGTGATAAATTTGGATTAATGTAGGGTCTTGGGTAGTCCATTTCTATTCCATGGTAGGAAAACTAGAAGAAAAGTAGATTGTTCCCTTGACATTGGCACTCATATAAAAGGGAGGTATTTATCTAGATGAAACACTCATTTTATTCCTATACTCCATGACGTGTTTGGCTAAATTGTCAAATAGGATATTTTCCCAATTTAGAATCAAGGAATTGACAATTGCGTCAGTTAATGTTACCCAATATATTGAAAACAAAGTGGTATCAGGTTTCGAAAACAATCTACACAACATACTGGTAGCATAGCAGTAAGGGGAAGGAATCTGGGCAATTAGGTACGTAGCGAGTTTATCTCGCTGTAGCTTTCCCTGTTCTTCCTTCAATTCTTTTATGACTTTCATGAGGTCGGGATGTTCTGTTCTAAAGCTTTGCAGAAAAGCCTTGTCATATTTCTGCTGCGGGGAGGGTATATGGTACATTGTTTGTAAATATTCTACCCTGAATGACCCAATATTGTTTCCTTTTGAATCTTTGAATGTTTTGTCTTCTATTTTTAAGTGGTCAATTACCCACTTAACCATGTCTGTATAAGGGAGAATTTTTGGTCTTGCGGCTACTTTATCAATGAATGAACATGCAACATTGAAATAAGTTGCGTCTGAAGAAATCAACGTGCCTGTTGTAGCGAATTTGGTTATTACCCTCAGATTTTCATCCTCAAAAATTTTATGCATTGCCTCCCATGATGAAATGCCATAATCCTTGTTGCAGGTGGTGTCCGAAAATATGGGAGACATGTCTGAGTCTTCAGTATATGGTGTTTGAGCAATCTCTTTGCCTTTCTTTTTCATTTCAATCTTCTTCACTCTATTAAGTGGTTTCCTGATTTCAAGAAAATAGAGCAAACATTAAAAATACATGGAACAGAGAGACAAATCCATCGTTTATATCAAACCTTTACTTCTATTAAATGTCGTTTAATCATTTCAAATCAATTCTCTTACACCTTGACGTGAAGTGAATATCGATCAATTTAAGACGTTGGATCTCGGTTTTCTGTTTGATATCACATAAGTCATTTCGCATGCTTGAGTAATTAATTGCCATTAATTCACATATCATAACTTATAACTTTTACTGTTTATGATGTTTTACCCATAAATTCTTTGAAATGCGATTTGCGCAAATCGCATATCGCAATTCTTATGTGACAAATGAACTTGTTTTTGGTTAAATCGCGCAGAATGCGAAATGAGCATTCAAGAAGTCAAGCGGCTGCGCTTTATGGGACTTAAGAGTTTTTATGTTTATTACTTTTTTTGGCTTGGTGGGTCCACATGATCATAACTTATACCGAAATGCTTTATAATTTTGATCGTTTTAAATGAGGTGCGATGTGATAAACAAATTTTAACGGTGATTGAAGCATTTGCAAGTTTGAAATATTACTTTGGAAAAGGCTTAGTGCATTTCGTAGCCCATGTGACTTAATGGTTTTCAAATCTTTTGGTTGTAAGTTATGCGGTTTGCGATGCACACTAAGGAATAAAGTGGAAAAAATTCAAAGAAAACTTTATTTCCTAAAGTGTTTTGTTTTAAAGATAAAAATAAATTTCTTATTTATTTCTAAAGGGTCCCCATTTATTAAAATAAATGGGGGGGTGTTGTATAGCACAACAATTGGCGATTCACTTGGGAGAATCAACTATCTCTGACTAACTTTTTTGAAATTTATAATACTTTTTTGAAATAAAAATAGTTGCAGGAATGAATTTCAAACAAATAATATCTTACTGAGCAATGAAATTTCTCTTATTTACAGTTCATAAGAATCCCTCTTTTAAAGATATAAGTATGAGAATCTATATCAGTCTTTACTTAGTTCAAAAAGATAAAGTAGGTGGCTCTTACAGATCAACTTTATAAATATTTACTCTTTTATCACAGGTAGAGCCTCTGTTCTAATAAGAAATTTAAGCTGTTGGTGGGGTTACCTTTTACCTAGCAATGATTCATTGTCCCATCCAGTATTTATTATAATTTTCAAAAATAAATTCTAACTTTGATCTTTTTTGAGACTTTTCTTTTTATATCATATTTTTATTTACTTAAAAGCCATTATCTTGGCTTGGTAACCAACTAATGACAATGCCATTCACTAGTTGTAATTAAACTAATCAAGTTGGCTCTTGATGAGACCCCTTGCCCTCTTGATATAATCTCAAGTCATTACCCTGTTTTGGTAGGCAATATTAGTAATGTCAGTTCAACTATTTCCCTATGAACATGGTAAACAAGCTCGTGATGAGACTTATTATCTTTCAAGATTTTCTGGTATAATCTTTTTGAATTTATTTCAAAAATTAATAAGTTTTCCTGGATGTGGTGAATCATTGGTCCTTTTGAGGATTCTGGATGATAATGTTGAGTTTTAGATTACTTTTCTATAAAAGAGTCTTTACTGTGTTAAATATTATTTTCTTGACTAATGACAGAATAATCATGCTATACAAGGATGAGAGTTCATCAAAGAATAAATAACTTCAGTGAAATTACATCTTTCAGTAAAAATAAAATCTATTTGTCTTTTGAATCTTTCGATTATTTCCTTAACAGTTCTTATTTCTATAAGCAATAAATGAAAAAGGATAATCTGAGATTTTATTTTTAAAAGCCAAAAATTTATACTAAGCAACTTTTATTTTCCTAAGGAAAAGAAAAAGACACTAGTATACAGGGAATAGAAGGGGTTACCTCCTATGAAAAATATTTTTTCAAAATTTCCTCATTAACTAGAAAATAATCTCTTTTTCCTAATAGATCTTGCAATAAGAATTTTGATGGGCCTATTTCTTCAATTATTTGAAATGGACCTAGCTAGAGTTTTTGAAACTTCATGTGTTTACCTTTTTCCTCATGCACTTTGTCCCATTTCAATACTAGATCACCAATTCTAAATTTTTTGGAGTAATAGAAGTTGAATCAAATGAGGCTTTTACTATCTGTTGATGATGTGCATGATTCATTTCACATGCTTGAGTAATTAAATGCCATTCATTCGCATATTTCAACTTATAACTTTTACCGTTTATGATGTTTTACCCATAACTTCTGCGAAATGTGATCTGCGCAAATTGCACATCGCAATTCTTATGCGATAAATGAACTTGTTTTTGGTTAAGTTGCATGAAATGCAAAATGCACATTCAAGAAGTCAAGCGGCTGTGCTTTATGGGATTTAAGAGTTTTTATGTTTATTACTTTGTTTGGCTCGGGGGGTTCGGATAATCATAACTTATACCAAAATTCTTTATAATTTTGATCATTTTAAACGAGGTGCAATGCGATAATTTTTTTTTAATGGTGATTGAAGCGATTGCAAGTTTTAAATATAACTTTAGAAAAGGCTTAGCGCATTTCGCATCCCGCATGACTTAATGGTTTTCAAATTTTTTGGTTGTAAGTTATGCAGTTTGCGATGTGCACTAAGGAATAAAGCGGAAAAACTTTAAAGAAAACTTTATTTCCTAAAGTGTTTTGTTTTAAAGATAAAAATAAATTTTCTATTTATTTCTAAAGGGTCCCCATTTATTAAAATAAATGGGGGGGTGTTGTATAGCACAACAGGATCTTAATTCGTTGGGTGGTTTAATTGTAGTTCTTTCGAGTAAGGATTGATTTGATTGGATAAATAGTGCATTCTTTAATTCAAGTATTGATTTATGCTATTGGGTTGGAAGATAGATCATTTTAGGACTAGTGGTAGCTTCTAGCAGTATTTTTCATAGATATTACTAATTAGCTTGAAATAAAAAGATGAATCCTCGGTTTGATATTAATTTTGATACTTGGTTGTTATCTTAAAAGAATTTAGGAACACAACAACTATCTTCTAGAAAATATTAAGAAGTGTGGGTTTGCACAATAGTGTTTGGTGTATCAAGGGTATGTGATAGGTGGAGGAGAGATGAAAATATATCCTACAAATATGGAGGCCGTCATGAAATGGTCAAGTCTTATTAATGTTTCTAAGGTTAGGATTTTCGTGGGGGAAGCACAGTACTTGAGGAAATTCATAGCCTTGTTTTTAGTGGTAGTAGCACCACTCCATGCCATAACAATAAATGGAAATATTTTTTAGTGCGGAAAGTATCAACAACAAGCATTTGAGGAGGTAAAGAAGAAGATCAATCAAGCCCTAGTTCTAGAATTATCATCTTGAATTCATGCTTATTTTCAAATCTTGGTAATTATTGCCTTATGATCAATAATTATACATTTGAAAATTTATCAACCTTAATTTCATTTTTGATATTGATTAATGTTTGATTATAATTGATGGCCCCGAGATATATAGATATTTGAGGTGTTTTTCATTAATAGACATGCATTTTCAATAAGACATGTCATTTTAATTAATATTTATATTTATGTATTATATATATATATATATAGAATAATATAATATTTAAATATGTATTATTATACATAATATAATATATATTATACATTGTTTTATGGAATGGAATAATTTCTGCTTCTATATAAAACATCAACACTCCCTCTTAGCAAGGAAGGTATTCCTCCATGATGTTCTCCTTTAGTAGCTGCAATTACACCCGACCACTTCACATGTTATGGGCAGGACTACCACCATAGTCTCAAGACTACACTGCAAGTATATATAATGTTTCTCCTCTTCTAATAGCCCCAATTACTCCTATACACTTCACATGGCATAGGTAAGACTTATACCAAGCTAATCATTGCTCCTTCAGCCACTTCACATGACTGATCTAGGAAACCCATGGCTAGAGGGAGATTATTTACCCGCTATAGGAGAAACATCACAACTCCCTCTCAATAAGATAAGACATTTTGCATCACACCAAGCTTCTCTCTGAAGTATTCAAACTTATCTTTAGACAAAGGAGTGGTGTGGATGTTCATTCTCTCCTGATTTGTGGATATGTACCAAAGTTCCAACTCCTCCTCTTTGTATCATGTCTCATACGAAATGGTATTTATCTCTATATTCTTTGAATTGTGATGAAAAATGGATTCTTTGAAAGCTTCACATGACTTTGATTATCATATTACATCAAACATTGGCTTTAATTCTAGATCAAATAACCCTAAAAGAAATTTCTTTGAGTCGCACTACTTCACAACATGCATCACTAGTTGCTATATATTTTACCTCTATTGTACTGAGTGCCATTGATGAATTTTTTACGATAAACCATGAGATCATACCTGATCCCAAACCAAAGAAACATCTTAAGTGATTTTCTTGTCTACTGCACTCCCTGACCAATCAAAGTCTATATAACCTTGCATCTTTACATCAATGTCTGAGACATATTTGATTACATGCCCATTTGTACCATGCAGATACTGGAATGCATGCTTTTCTACTACCAAATGTACATGTCTAGGCTCAACCATGTAGTAACTCAACTCCAAAGCATATATCCGACCTAGTATTAACCAGGTAGATCAAGGATCTGACCAACTATTTATACATCACAGGATCAACCAAATCTTAAGAAGAATCACTCAAGAACTATAAATTTTTAAACACAGGTGTGGCCATGGACTTCAAGTCCATCATCTTGAATATATATATGATCTCTACTGAATACTTCCCTTGGCTAAGGAATATCTCATTTTCTCTCTACCACACTTCTAATCCCAAGAAATAGTGCATTAAACCCAAATCCTTTATTTTTAACTTTGAAGTGAGATCCCTCTTGCACCCAACTATGAGCTTCTCATCCCTTATAAGAAACAATTCATCTACATATATTAACAATATCAAGGGGAAACCATCTTCAATATTATAGTAAAGGTTGGGATCTACATTACCCTTGGTAAACCCCGAGCTCATCAAATAACTATCTATTCTTCCATACCATGAAATGGGTGCTTACTTAATCCCATACACAAATTTTCAATTTAAAAACATGGGACTCCTTCCCATCGATCACAAAACCTTGTGGTTGTTCTATGTACTCTTCTTCTTCAATTACACCATTCAAGAAGGTATTATTTACATCCATCTGGTGTAATTTCCAACCAATAATAGAATAAATGTAGATGATATATCTAATGCAAGTGTACTTGGATAATGGGAAAATGTTTCACCATAATATTTTCCATTTTTATAAGAGAATCCTCTAGCCACAAATCTAGCCTTCTACTTTTGTATGATTCCATATGTAGCATGCTTGATCATGTAGATCTAGTTTGAAGTCATCATTGAATTACCTTCTGATCTCAAAACCTTGTCCCACACCTCATTTTTCATGAAAGATTGGTACTCTTCCGACATAGCATCCTTACACACTTGTTTTTTAGCAACTTCCTCATAAGTGGAAGGTTTTGAATCAATTATCTTACTCATTAGCACCACATAGCTAGAAAAATTGTGTGGCCTCTTTCTCTCTCTGAAGGAGCCTTTGGGAGTTGTATCTTTCTACTTTCTACAACATTTTCTAGAGCCATATTGATCTCTTATTGATGATTACAGCCTCTTTTGGTGGATTTTCTAGTATATCTGGCTCTATTGTCTCATCCCTAACTTCTGGATATGTTCCTCTTGAGTAGATTCAATCATCACTCTATCCTTGGGAGCTTCTTTCTCCTCTTTTTCCTTGTATGTATGAGACTCTCTAGATTTCTTAGAAGCTACTTCTTCGTCAAAGGTGTCATCTCCTCTAATCTCAAAGTTTATTTTTATAAAGATTTATATTATATAAGATTTTGAAGTTTCACTATATCCAATGAAGGTGTCCTTATTTCTTGAAGGATCTAGAATCATTCTTCCTGATGCTTCCATGTGTTGCTATATCTTTGGAATTCTTCATGATGTACCTGCAACCCTCATTAGGAGGTCCTTTTAATCTAAGGATTGAAGGGAATTATCAACTCCATCTCAATCATTTCCTTCTTGTAGGAAGCATTTAAATCTCATAAATCTATAAATTCTCATCTTTTTCCTCATCATCAACATGTTACTTTCCATTCCTCTCAAGCATGAGCTAGGGTTTCTTCTTGTTGTGGAAACAATGATATATCTCTAGCTCTAGAGCTTTATCCAAAAACCCTAGGGATTTATTATCAATACTTCTAGTATTCTATGGTTTACAAACCCTAAGACTTCCAACTTTCATCCACACCCTATGAATCAAATCTCTATAAGCCTTTCTCCTCAGCTCCCTCTCACTTTAGATTACCTTTCAACTTTGTTCCTAAAATTTCCCAACAAGGTTTGAACGTGAGCCCTTATATTGGTCCTCTTAATAGGATTTCTAAATATTAGTTCAAAGCTATTCTATGATATCAATTAATCATAAATAATTCATCTCAGCCAAGTTTCCAATTGATCCAACCTCAAGTGGCACGATCATGGTCCATAGTTCTTGGTAGATCTTAGATGATTTCTCGATCCTAGGAGAATCCTCTAACATGCCCTTTAAATATTATAGATTAATTTATTATGAACACTATTGTGTTTATGTTGTTATTCACCATAAACATATTATTTAACCATTTACTCATTGGTGTTATGAAGTTAAATCTCTCCTCATACTAAAATTTCTATTTTATTCTATTGGAATTAGGCTATAATCCACCCACATAGTGTTTGCCTTTGTTAAATTGTTCCTCCATAATTTATGTGATTCTTTGCATAAATTTAGGAGAAGTAAGAAGTAAATATGTGGTACATTTTTATTATTATAGTAACTAAACGAAATTTTCCGGAATTACTACCCACAATAATTTATGTAATTCTTTGCATAAATTTAGGTAGGACTAAAAAGTAAATATGTTGTTACATAAAGATTGTAAAAAACCATAAATTTAAAATGTATTTTTCCTTGCAGTCTCTTTTGTCTCTGATACCATGTTGAATTATTTATTATTTTAAGATCTTGGTAATTATTACCCTATGATCAAGAATTACACACTTGAAAAATTCTCAACCTTAATTTTGTTTTACGATTTAGTAAACATTATTAGATTGATATATGATATATGATATATTGATTGATTATAATTGAGGGCCTGATTATATATATATATCTGTGTGTGTGTGTGTGTGTGTGTGTGTGTGTGTGTTTTCTACAATAGTTTCATTTAATGATCAAGCATAAGAAGGGTTGGGCAAACAAGGTTGTCAACAAGCGTTCAAGGCCACCCAGATCAAAGATCACAAATTTGGGAAAATTTATGGACATGAAGCCATTCAATACAATAAAAAATGACATTGGTGAGGGTCGAAAAATGTTAACATAATTTCATTGGTGACGGTCAAAAGGGCCTCTGTTACCAAAAACTGAACGTCACCAAAGGTGGCATCGCCAAAAGTATAGGTGTTGAGGTGACATTCAAGTTTTGTCATCGATAATGATTTATAATGACGGATAATGATCGTCACCATTTCATATGAGTAATGATGACAGACCTTAGCCTCTGTCACCAAACAATTGAACGTCACCAAAGGTGGTGTCGCCAAAATTATGGGTGTTTTGGTGACATTCAAGGTTCATCACCAATAATTATTTATGATGACGGATAGTTGCCATCACCATTTCATATGAGTAATAGTGACGAACCTTAGCCTCCGTCACCAAAAAATTGAACGTCACCAAAGGTGGTGTCGCCAAAAGTATAGGAGTTTTGGTGACATTTAAGGTTCGTCATGAATAATGATTATAATAACAGATAATGACCATTACCATTTCATAAGAACAACAATGATCTATTGTGATGGACCTTTTATGGCCGTAATTATTGATGCATATATATGGCGACAATCATTGATTGTCACCATTTCATATTTTGGGGAGGGTCAAAAAATGTTACCATAAGTTCATTGGCGACGGTCAAAAGAGCGTTTGCCGCCAAAAACTAATCGTCATCATTCCATATGAATATTATGGCACGATCGAGTTGAACCACCAACCTCCTGCTTGTAAAGTAGATGCTCTTCCATTGAGCTAACACCCTTTAAAGAATTAGGCTTTAAAAAATTAAACCTTGAAACTTTATAAATAGTAAATTCTACAAATTTTAATAAATTATAAAACTTTGTAAATTCTTGGAAAATGTTTTATTAAACAAGAAAAATAGCATCGAAACTGCAGGTCCCAACCTAATGGTTACGTAAGTTATGAAAAGTGGTTGAAGGGAAAAATAGTTACGTATAAGATACTCAATATATTCAGTTAAATATCAATTAGAAGTGAAACTTTGAAGACATTTATAGCTTATAAATTACCTGTAATTATCAAACCTAAAATCTGCAACTACATCAAAGAATGATTTCTCACCTTGTGACTCATGTTAATCTATTGTGTTAGCATAAAAATCTGCCTCTAAAAGATTGATTTGCATGCCAAAAAGTAAAAAATAGTGAGTACATATGATGCAATTATTAATAATGAACTACATGTTTTAATCCTACTGGATATATGGTCTAGAAAACTAATTGGGAGTGCTTATCATTATTAATTAATTCAAGATGTCAAAATACAATGATCAATAACAATGATCTTGAAATGTAACCAGTAAACAAATGTTAAAATTGTAAGCACAAAGTTTGGGAAATAATTGTAGTGTGCACTAGGATAAACAGTGATAGTTCACAAGTTCCAAATGAACATGGGATTGATAATTACATGCATAGTTTCTATTTTATTTGTTAAGAAATTAGAAGGTAATTGAAGAGCCTACCAAAGGACAAACTTGCAATAGAGAAGCATAAATCAGTTTAGTATAAAGTACACGAATATAAAGAAATTTAAAAAAATTCATTGCAAGGTCATCAATTCACTTATTTTCACCTTGTAGAAACACCATTCCATTCCTCACATTACCAAAGATATCCCTAATTACTAGGTTTCATTTCCATTTACATATAATTCTATTTTATTTCCATTCCATATTCATCCTTGTTCATTTTTTTATAAATTTTCATTATCCCGTATCCACTGAAGAGAATTTTCAACCTAAATTCTCACCAAAAAGAAAAATTTGCAAACTCTTTTTATTTCTACAGGGAGGATATAGGATTGAGGAAAAGATATAAGTCATTGAAATTTTCATAGTTAATCCTTAATATTTTAAATAGAATATCCTAGAGGCATGATTCATACTCAACAAAAAATGAAAATTTGGAGCACTTCAACTTCTACATGGTACCTGTACCTCCATAGGAATTCCTGCAGGTAGTCATATAGCAATTTCATCATATAAAATGAAACATTGTACAGTAGTATAAATCACACCATTATTTACTCATCCAACACCTATAAGTATGATTTTATTTGATGCCTCCCTTCACTAATATTTGTATGTAATGTCATTTAGTTGCATACCAGTCAAAACTGTATGTAATTATTTTTTGTCATAAATATATATATATATATATATATATATATATATAAAGAGATAGTTCAACACTCTATCTCAATCCAAGTGGGTCTCATCTCTTATGCTTAAGAAGTGACAGGAGGAAATTATACAAATTTTCTCTTGTAATTGGTAGAGATACCATAGTCGTACGAGACATCAACAATATTCATCCAAAAGGAAATGAGAAAAAATAGAGTTTAACCAAAGAGACCATTAAGTAAAGTGAAAGGAAAAATAAAGATAAGACATGACTAAAGGTTATGATTATATTCTTTGTGTTGATCCATTTCATTTTCACCACCATTTTTTCTCAACCATGTCTACATGCCATTTCACTTTTCCACATCAATTTGCTACAACAAGAATAATTCTTTCTACTAGATTAGCTACATGAACGGCTATAAGATTGCAATATTCTACTAGAAACTCCAGATAGAAAGCACAATAATTTCAATAGAATAAAACCACAAAAATGGAGCAGAATAAGCTTAATAGAAGAAAACCACAACAATGGAAATTAATTGGGTTTTGTTTTCCCTCTTCTTTGAAATTTTTTTTAATTGTTTCTACTACAATCATTGCTAGAATGAAAATGTTGATTGTTAAAAATTTAGAACCCTTCATATAAAAAAAATTATAAACAAAAGTACATTATGTTAAATTCAATTTTATAAGACAAGAAAAAACAAATATAAAACAATAGGATAACCCCCTTTCTTTCCAAAAATAGCCTTATTTGTGTTCTTCAATATAATGGGGGTAGGGTTTAATGTAAGACGGCCCACAAGCGCTGCTAGATTTTATAAGAGTATTAGGGCTCTGAACATTTTTTAGAGAAGTTGATGGCCAGGGTATTTTGAGGAGAGTTTATGATGATGATGATGTGGCTTGTGATTTTTTCTCAACTTTCATAACTACATGGCAAAAGAGTATGTGACCACAATGAGAGGATTAGTGATTTGTATCAATTAAACAATTGATATAATCACATGCATTCCTCAAGGATTACCATGGGTGATCCAGGAGGATTGCATAGGTCCAAGTACAAGTGGCTTAAGTACAAAGGCTCAAAAATCAAATTGTAAGAAATGTGGAAAACTCAGGGTCAAGTTGAAGATCTCATCTTTATGATTCTAATGGCGCAGACATCACTCAATTCTGAGTCTGTATGGAGGAGTTAGAAGTAGTCAAAGTTTGAGGGTTGACTTGGTGATGTGGCATCTTAAGGAGGCGACAAATTTGCAGAAATCTGGCTGGATTTTGGGCAGAATTGTGGGTCTCTTAAATTGACTCCTTCAGTTAATTTCCATAATTTTCAAAATGAGCGGTTAGTCTTAAATAAAATAAAATAAAATATATAAAAAAAGGTAGGGCGGGCCATGACCCCCACCCTACCCAATGGATCACAAAAAATAACATGTAATAATAGGGGTAGGTAGAGATCATGACCCCACTGCCTGACCACCTGAGTCCATTAAAGGGTGGGGCTAACGATCGTGACCTCGCGGCCCTAACCCACACGCTATGTATACATAATGTCGGTGGGAATCGGGGGCGGGCCACCTGATGAGGGTTCAACCCCCCTCAAACCTACCTTAATTTAATGCAACATGATTTAAAAAAAAATCATGCTGCAGATATTTTTAAAACTAATTCCGACTTATTATGGATTGGGCAGGGTTTGACCACTTGACCCCCTCCCTCAAACAAAGGATATCAACCAACTCAGCCAACAGACTTCCTTGGGGAGTCTGCCTACCTTTAATTATTTAAACCTATAATTCATAAGTGTGCATAGGCAGGCTAGGAGTGGCATGGAGTATGAGATAGAGTGGAACCTTGAGCGCTTTGTAGGAGGGGGGAAGAACCATGAACTAAGCCCATTTCCAGAGGGACCATATTTGTCCGACGTCAGAATCAAACCAATTTTATATGGATTCTGCACCTCTCAGTGCCACGAATCCAATGGTGCTGTCCATTTCTTCATCAAAGGTCTTCGATTTTCGGGTACTTTCAGCTATGAAGGTATAAGGGTGTAATTTTTCATTAATGCTTGTACTTTAATTTTATTTTCCACTTAATGAAATTGTGCCTCCCCACTGATTGAGTAGGGCCCGGAGACATAGTCCCTCCTGGACGAACTCCGATATAAATTCCTTGTCTTCTTGCATGATTTTATGTGCTTCTGTCTTCTTAAGTTCATACCTTTTAAGTTTCATGGTTAATATGCAATTTTACATGTAATTCTTTAATACATCTCCAAGAAAAATATTTTGGATCAAGTGGTATCAGAGAATGTCTTCGTAGATTTGAATTCCATGTTTTTATGCTAACTAGAAACAGGCTACGAAGAGGTGAAGGGAAAATAAATTCTTTTGATCTTGAAGCAGGACGTGCACATCGAAGAAGAAACATGGATGACGATGTTCAAAATGAGGAGGAGCTAAAATTCTGGAAGACATTCTACACCATGGCAGATCGGGTCGAGAAGTTTTTCTCTATTCTTGAGAAACTAGAGAAAGCACGGGAGAATGCTTCAGAGGGAAAAGGTTCAGCACACGGAGATAATGGAGGAGATCCGCCTCCTTCTCCTCTTGCGAGTGAAATTTCTTCCTCCTCTTCTCACCATCATCATAGGAATTTAGGAAATGCATCTAATAAACCTTTCTTTAAGTTATATGTCAAATTTTATCTCCCTATGTATAATGGTGAAAGTAATGCAGAGAAACTTAAGAATTGGATTAGGTAGATTGAACACTATAGCAGGATTTAGCAGATTATGGAGGATGAGGCAAAGTTCCAATTGGCTTCTCTTCGACTGAATGGCACATCTCTCATCTGGTGGGAGAGAAAACTTCAAGGCAACAGTAATTTGGGTAACCTTATTTCCTCATGGAAAAATTTTATTGCTGCGCTTAAAGATCAATTATATCCCCTGGGTTATAAGCCAAAATCCTTAATGGAGTGGTAGTACCTAAGGCAAGGCAAAGTCCAAAATGTGCAAAGCTTTATCGAGGAATTTAGAAAACAAGCACTAAGTTTGGGCATTTCATTAAATTCACCTTAAGTGGTAACTAAGTATATTGGGTCATTACATAGTTACATTAGACATTCATTGTTAATGTTTGAACCTACTAATATTGACTCGACCAGTGTAAAGGCCATTCATCTTGAAAACAGGGGCATAAATGATAAATATGATCATTCAAAGAAACCACCTTTCAAACCTTCAATGAAAAATTCAAGGGGAAAGGAAAGGGAAAGGAAAGGAAGACAACATCAACAAAGAAAGATGAAGGAGAAAAGCCTTATTGCACTCACTGCAAAAAGGAAGGTCATGACGACGATCATTGTTGGAATCTATACCCAGAAAATAAGCCAAAGAGATATGGTGGAAAGGGTAAGAAAAATACGGTAGCAACTGCGCAACAAGACCTTGGATCTGACTCCAACGATGAGGCATTGATCACATTAGCAGGCACAAAGGGTACTCTTTCTCTTCATGTTAATTCTGAATCGCATGGAAGCACTAGTTCAAGAGATGAGCCTCTTCCTAATGAATGAAAGATGATTGAGTTGTTTCATATTAGAGTTGTCATAAATCATACAAAAGTAGAAACTCTATTTGATTCAGGCTCTCAAGCAAATTTAATCTCAGAATCCTTGGTTAAAAAGGTAGGCTTAGAATTTAAGCCTAATATGAAATCTTATCCTCTTGGATGGATACATGAAAAAGTAAAATTAAATGTAACCAAGAAATGTAAGGTTAAAGTTGTAATTTCTTCTAAACTAGTGGATGAAGTAGAATTGGATGTCACACCCTTAAATATATGTGGTATTGTGTTAGGCAGTCCCTATCTTTACGACAGGAAAGAAATTTTCTTTCTACATGAAAATAAATACCAAATCACAAAAGATGGGGTAGAGTATATTGTAAGAGTTCATCAAACCAAGATCAATTCTAGTCTTGTAAGTGCAAGACAGATGAAGAGATTGGTGAATTCCAGCAAGGGGTGTTTGCTCATGGTTGTGAGAGCAAAAGATGTAGAAACATCTGATATGTTCCAAGGATTTGATCCGGCTCATAAAAATAAATTATGTGAATTTATTTCTAACTATGATGAGTTGTTTTAGGAACCCAGAAGATTGCCTCTGAAATGAGAAATCCAACATGAGATCCATTTGCAGCATGATGCTCCATTACCAAACACTGGTATGTATAGGATGTCATCTATCAAAATGGAGGAGATCAGAAAGCAGGTACAAGAATTATTGAACCAAGGGGTCATCCGACTAAGTACTTCTCCATGTGGCTTGTCGATCATGCTAGTACCCAAGAAAGATGGCACATGAAGAATGTGTGTGGATTATCGAGCACTAAAAAAAATCACGGTGAAAAACCGATACCCTCTCCCTCTCCTTGATTATTTGTTAGATCAATTAAATAATGCTATCTATTTTGTTGTCCTCCTGTATTCTACAGATTCACTAGGTGACTGTGGATTTTCTACAGTCTTCTAAAGATAGCATTCCTTCACTATCAGCTACCTTCAGAAATTTCACTTCCTTCATTATCTTCATAAAACCTTTTTCACTATCTATCAATATGCTTTCTCAAAATTACCTTGCTGCTCATAAAAAATTCATTTTGGGCTTGATCCTCTCATTTTCATCCTTCCTCCCTACCTAAAGTCTCATTCCCTCATTTTCCCCACTAAAAACCCACTTTCCCTCACCATTCTCCCTCATTTGCACTAAAACAATGTAAAAAGTCCCTTTTTACATTGTTTTAATTATAAAAATTAAACCATTTCGGTACCCTTTATTTTATATTAAAACTCTATTTTATTTAATATAAAACCCGAACCTTTATGAATATTAAAGCCCCAGCTTTAATATTTTTTAAACCCCCCACCTTTATTAAAAATCCCATATAAACCTTTCCCTTCCTCTTATAAACATAAGCACATCCGATTGTTTTATTAAACCCTGGGCCCGCTTTTCACCAACCACGTGCTACGAATTAAACCCCGCCACCTATCCGCTTGGACCCCACCCATCCGACTTGCCCGTCACTCCATGTCTCCTAACCACCGTATATCTATCTCCCCAAGATCTAACAACCTCCATTGCATATCGCACCAATTCTTGTGCAAGGGTTAAAAAACCCCAAACCTGCAAAATGGGCGGTATTCGCCATGTCCCCTCCGCCACGCGTCGCCTGCTGAGTGGAATCACACGTTCTCCCTTGAAACCATTTACCACCCCTCACTCCATGCGAAAACCACCTCCCTTGCTTGCGAAAACCATTGTTCTTCCTCCCGCCAAATCAATACCACCTCCTCCATTCAAATGCTCTGAGGCCCTGTGGCTTCACGATAAAATCCCGATCTGTCATTAGCCCCTCTGCAAACGCTCCTAACACCCAAAAACCCCAAATAAATGCAGAAAATCCCCTCAACGTAGGTTTTAAGCTAACAATTTGTTTTTTGTGCAGGTATCATGGCAGGAATGCAAGAAATGCATTTCAAGGGTCTAAAATCATTTGAATAAGTGATCTAGGTGACGATCCATAGATCTTGTTTCATTAAGAGGGCTCGAAGGCTTAATATCAAGCATAGTCATCAATAAATCATAATCATTGGTGGCCATTGATGCACACATAACCAAAAGATTTCTCCACTGCGCAACAAAATTGCAAACAGAGTCACAATGAAGAGAAGAAGACGGTCAAAAGGACTATGACAGTGAAGAACAATGATTAAGAGATTAAGTCAAAGGATTAAAGGGTTAAATTAGAGTGAAAGGCACAAACACAAGAAGATCAAAGTCAAATCAAGAAACAAAGATGAATATAAAAGAATAAAGACAATTAAAATACATAGAGATAGAGATAAAGCAGTAAGACAATTTAAAAAGATAAAACCAAGTTAAAAGGCCTAAAACAAGGTTTAAAGGATAAAAGAAAGACAGATTAGCACAAAGAAAGATTTAAAATACTCAACAGAAAGCATTTGTTTCTTCTGAAATACAAATGGACACCTACCGCCTATTTATTTTCAATAAAGACATCATCCATTATTACAAACAGTCAGAGATATTTCTCATCTACCCAGCAGTTATTGTTAAAGTTATTGAAAAGCCTAAAAGTCAAATATTTCCAAAAGTTAGCTCAACAATTAAGTTAGGAGTTATTATTACAGTGATTCAGTCTCAGATATTTTTTCTTTGGGCCTTGCATGGTCTCAAAGGTCAAAAACACATTAACTCTGTAATAAATAACATCTGAAACCGTAGCTTAGGACCACCTCCTCATTTTGCAGATAAATATTGCATGTATTCTTCATTATTAGTGTTGGTTGTTTGGTTGTTTTGGCTAGCTGTTGGCTGTTGATTAAAGGATTGATTGCTAGGCTGGGTTTGAGAAAGCTCTAAGTTGCAGGGATCTATTGTACTGGAGTAATGTAACTATTTTGAACATCATTAATGCAAGCACGTTCACAGGATTCTTGAGCTATGTTAATGGTGAAGTTTCCCTTCTTTGTCAATATTTTCCTTCTGTTTTCCATTCTGTCCATTATTTCTCTGATAAAAGAACGGAAATTTTAGATTAGGATATGCTGTCTTGGCACCCTAATTCTATCTGCATTATTTATCTCAATGTTTTCTTCTGCAAGGTCTGGTTAGAGAATTCTTAGTTGCTCTCTGGTTCCACCTAGCTTTTTGTCCTGGGAATGATTTAATAGAGTCAAGCCAAAGAAGTCTATGGTATGACCTATCCTTTGGTGTAGCTTGAAATATTGTTTTTAAGGCCTTTCTTTTAATTTTACTTAGTATATTCCAGCTAAATAAGTCTATGGTATGCCCTGTCCTTTGGTTTGTCTTGAAATGTTACTTTGAAGGTCTTTAGAGTGTTTGGTTAAAGAAGACAATTCTATCTTGATCTTTAGTTGCACTCACTATTATCTTAAATGTTTTCTGTGTCTGAAAGTAATTCTAAGATTGTTGGATTATTGTCTTAAAGGTTTTCTTATTCAATTCTGGCCAAAGAAGTCTATGGTATGCCTTATCCTTTGGTTTGCCTCAAATAGTTACCTAAAAGGCTTTTCTTGTCAAAGTAGAGTTAAAGGATTCTTAATTTCCCTTTAGTTTTACTATTTTCACAACTTATTGTCATTTCATATTCCATCTAATCTAAGAGATCCACTTGATATAGTTAGCTTGACCTATGAAAACCATTGCAGAGTTAATGAACAATTAAATCCTTTTATGACTCCATAGCCCAATGGATTAATGTTTCTCATGGTCTATCTATTCAGCTAAAACACTTTATCACTTAATCACACCATTAGTCTAGCTATCAACCAATCCAATCAATCAAAACAAACAAGTCCTTAAAACTTCATAATAGCCTAACATCATAGAACCAAAAGCATAAAGACATATCACCTACAAACACTTATATAGAGAGAGCCCTCTCTGAGTCCAGGAAGGCTAGGTCCATGGACTCCAAAGTGGTCTGATGTGGTTCCTTGCAGAGTTTGTTCTTGCCAATATTGCAAATCATGGGGAGCCAACATAGTGGTGACCATATTGGGGAATTATGAGTATTAAAATAGCTTAATATTACCTCAAAAAACTAATATAACCTCATTTTAGCTTAGATGAATCAAGTGTCAGCCAAAAATGGTATATGTTGCTGATGGTGGACAACAACCAACCATAAAACAATTAAAAACCCTTCACTTGATGAATCCATTGGTTTCAGTAGACCTGGTGACTCCACTGGGAAACTTATTTTATCATTAAACATCAACAAAACCCAGTAAAATAATACTTTGTGGGTTAAGTATTTCTTTCACAGATTGGTTTGTCCTTTAAGACTATTATAACTCTCAACCTGTCTAATTTTGGGGTCCAAATTCTGCCTTCTAGAAGAGTCTATAACAGATCTCATCTAGACCTAAATCCTTTTGCAATAGTTGACAATCCTAAAAGCATCATTAGGAAGTCTCCTAGATCTAAAAATCTAACTGTTAGTAGACCTATCCACAAAGCAAGCTCCCTACCTGAAAATCTTAAAGACTTGCAGAATATCCTCTCTAACTCACCCCTAGAACAAAGCTTGTCTAGGACTAGATCTTAGAGTTGGATAACCCAGATAATTTTAGATCCATCCACCTTACAACATAATTCTGTTGTACTAACCTCATCACCTATTATTCACCTTCCTCCATTTAACCCTGCACCTCCTTTTGTAAACCCTCCTCTTGTTAACCGTCCTTTGTTTCCCCAACCACATATCATGGCAACATGGTATGCTCCACCAGTTCTACCATTGACTTTAGTTGTTCTACCACAGAACTATCAGTCCAATATTCCTTTATATGATGCAAGTAGTTCTACTACTGCTCAAAAAAATGTGGATAGAATGAATGACTACTTTGACAGACAAGAAATAGATGATGAGACTGTTAAACTCAGAATTTTTTCCCAAAGCCTAGGGGTAGAGGTAAGGAAATGGTTTAAAGGCTTAACCCCTAATAGTATAAATGACCTCCCTGCTTTTCATCAACTATTCTTAAGCAAATTGGAATTCAAGAAGAACCCTCTCCAAATATTATCAGAGTATGAAAACATTAAGAGAAATGTTGGAGAAGGTGTCCAAGAATACTACACTAGGTTCAATAGTGTATATAATTCCCTTCCTATACGCATGAAACCTCCACAAGGTCTAGCTCTAATGAAATTCCCTAATGGTTTTGACCCATAAATGGATTATCAATTAAGAGAAAGAGAACCCCTCACATTAGAAGACATGCAAAGGGGAAGAGTAAGTGTAGAAGCCAATTTGATTGCCAAGAGAGCTAGGATGAAAAATGAAAAGAGAGTCACATATAGGGAAGAAGTTGCACCTTCATCATCAGACACTAAGATTGATAACTTAGTTAGAAACATGGAGAGAATGATGGAGAGAATAAACATGACTAAGAGAGCTTATCCTAGAGAAAACCAAATAGCTCCTCAAAACAGAAATCAAAATCAGAACCAAAACCAAAATTTTAGGAGAAACCCCCCTCAAATAATACAGAGAGGTCCTGATCAGCAAATCAGGCCTCCTTTCCAAGAAAACTATGCTGATGAGGATAAGGGGGTAGTTGAAAAAACAAAGGAAAGTCACATAAATTTAATGGGGGTAAATAATGAGGATACTGTTTTCTTCACTAAGGAAGAACAAGGTATATTTACACCAAATGAGGAAGAAAGCCTAGAATCTGAGGACTATAAACAAGCCTTTGAAAATTCCATCATGGAAGTACATAGACAATATGACCTCAGAAGTAAGAAAAGCCAAGACACTCCCAAAAGAAAGACCTCTGAAATTTCTGCTAGGAAGACCCCTGGAAACATTCCTAAAAGGACAACAGAAAATCTAAACAAAGTGGTTGAAAATTCTCATAGAAATAAAAATAGCCAACCTAGTGGCAAGTGTAGTGGTGACCAAAGAAGCACTAGCAACATAGCTAGTGCCCCTAAAAAAAATGTTTTAACTGAGATTCCTAATAAAAACCAGCAAGCTAAAATTGTTGTGAAAACAGTGTTTGAAAAAGCTAATTTCAACATTTCAAAACTCAGACGCCTTTCAGTATAAAGAATTAAATTTCTAAGATTAAAATCTCTATTCCTCTTACTGAATTAGTCACTCAAGATGTATATAGATCCCAACTTCTGAAATCTTTAAACATAGGAGAAAATGCTGATTCTATAAATTTAAATGATGAAAAACCTGAACTTTTGTTTGGACCTGAAGTAGAAGGTAAATTTGAAGAGGGAGGTGTTCCTCCATTTTATGTCAGTTTAAACATCCATGATAAAATTCTCCATAATGCCATGTTAGATTCATGAACTTCACACAACCTCATGCCAAAGGTAGTAATGGAAAGACTAGGCCTTGATATAACTAGAACATACAAAGGTTTGTACTCTTTTGATTCTAGTAGAGTTAAATGTCTAGGCCTAATCAAAGATATATGTGTTAATATAGCACAAATACCAGCGAAAAGCCTAGTAATGGATATTGTAGTGGCTGATATTACTCCTAAATATGGCATGCCCCTTTCAAGATCATGGGGTGTTAAACTCCAAGGAACCCTACAAATGGACATGAACTATGCTACCATCCCTATTTTTAGTCAACCAAGAAGACTGTATAGAGAAACTCACATGAAATACATGGTTAGTAGTCAAGAAAAACCAGATAATTCCCCTCTCTATTCTATTCACACTGATCTTGATTCATTTATCCTTTACAATGATGAAAATGTTAATGAACAAGTAATAGAAAATGAGAAAACAATTGTAGAAGAAGAGGAAAAAGAGGTGTAGCAATTAGTATACACTAAGCATGCATACATCCAGATTCCCCTGATCTCACAATATTTAACTTCTTGCAAAATACAGAATCATTCCACTGTTAATCTTTTGCAGAAAATTAATTGCAAACACATGTGAAGCATAAATAAAAACAATTGCACATAACACAGTTGTTTAACGGGAAATCCTGAAGCTAAAATCCCCAACTATCATATATTATGTATCATGGAGATCATGTAATAATCTCATACAAATCTTAGTACATCAAGCTCTCAGTACAATCAATTGTCACACACTAACATAGAAGAAATCTACAAATCCATGCACCGATCTTTTCCCTCCTACTAGCCTGCCTCCACTGCGCAATCCCTGCTGAAGAATAGCTTTGAATCAATTCGAATTACCCTTGCCTTGACTGCGTAATCCTCATTGGCAACTCCAATGTGTGTGTGGTGCAATAAATGCATCACTATAGTCACAACATATAGTCCATCTTGCCCTTTCACCTATCTCTCCACTGGGTCTCGACTAGAACTGACATGCATTGTAGTTAAATACTGTATTGTTTAGTTGATTAATGAGTTATTATTTGTGAATTAATTAACTAATTAATTCACTCCACTCTCACTAGTGTATCATTCAGTTCGACTAGATACAACTAGCTCAACTGAGTCTAATTGAGTTAAACTGAATACAACTCCATGAACTACTCTTCCAACTCTATCATAACTTTTCCACTTCAGTTCTAACTGATTCCTCCATGCATGAACCACTAGTAAACCCTAGGAATTGTGTAATTCCTTTAGCCCACTGATTTTCCATTTCTGTGCACTGAAATTAAGTGCTCCAAGAGAATAAGTTGTTGTTTATTGTCGGATTATTATTAAGAGCTAATAATAATCGACACTTCTATTTTTAGATCGACGATCTATAAATATACTTCGCCTAATATTCTAAAAACAGAATTTCATCTATTTTTCCAACTTGACCAACCATCCAAAAATAGCATCCTGCAACTTCTAAAATATGATCACCATTTCTAAAAATAGACTTGCACCAAAAATAGCTTGCGGGCCCACTTAGTGAAGGCGACTCTTTTCACTAAGCTCATCATCTTGTTGAATCTCAACATTCCATCTCAACAAGATAGGGATTATCCTTCACCTCGATCCTTCCTCTATGGTATTCGAATTTGCTCCTAGTGTGCACCTTCGTCAAAATATCTACATCCTGATCCTCCGTAGGAATGTACTGAAGCAACATGATCTTTCGCTACACACAATCTCTGATATGATGATACTGGATATCAATATGTTTATATCTATCATGAAACACAGGATTAACCGAGAGTTTAGTGCAACTCTGATCATCACAATGTATCACTGTAGGATCTAAATGTGAACCGAATAAACCAACCAGGATCTTCCTCATCCAGATAGCCTCACATGCAGCTTGAATTGATGCCATGTATTCTGCTTCCGCTGAACTGAGTGCCATGGATCTTTGTTTCCTGCTGTACCAAGAAACTGTCGTAGATCCAATACTGAAAACCGTTCGTGATGTGCTCTTTCTGTCTATTGGGCTGCCTTCCCAATTTGCATTTTTGAAGCCATGCAACTTCACCTCATTCGTCTGTTTGTACCATAAACCATACTTAGATGTGCCCCTAAGATATCTCAGGACATGCTTACCTGCCTTCCAAAATAGCTTGGTAGGCTTAACCATCGCTTGTGAAAGCTAGTTCACCGCATAGCATATGTCCTATCTTGTAGTAACTAAATACATGAGCGAACCCACCAACTGTCGATAAACAGTGGCATCCACTACCTCTGCCGATGTAGCATCCTCTTTCCTCCAATTTCCTGGAAGAGGAGTGTCGATAGGCTTGCAGCCTTGCATGTGAAACTTCTCCAATATCTCTCGGGCATACTTGCATTGAGACATAAATAGTTCACCTTCAAACTGCCATATTTCAAATCCAAAGAAATAATGAAGGAGGCCCAAATCCTTCATCTCAAACTCCTTTGCAAGATATGCTTTGCATGAGTGTATCAACTGCTCATCACCCGTTAGTATTAAATCATCAACATAAATAACAATGATTAAAAGCTTTGCCTCCACCACAATTTGGTACAGGTTTGCATCCACCTCACTCTTGGTGAAGCCAAGTCCAGTGAAATAGTTGTTGATCCGTGTGTACCAAGCACGAGGTGCTTGTTTCAGCCCATACAACGCTCTTTTGATCCTGCACACATGTGATTCACTGCTGAAGATCTCAAATCCTTTAGGCTGCTCAATTTACAGCTCTTCCTCAATGATCCCATTAAGGAACGTAGTCTTCACATCAATCTGATGAATGTGCCAACCCATTTTCCCTGAGACAGCGAGGATGGTCCTTATGGAAGAATACCGTGAGACAGGTGCAAAGTTTTCTTCATAATCAATCCCCTCGATCTGTGAGAAGCCTCAGGCAAAAAATCTTGCCTTATACTTCTTGACGCTCCCATCAGTAGCTTGCTTTACCTTGTAGATCCATCTTGATCCTACAATTGATTTACCCACCGGCCTTGAAACAATCTCCCAAGCACTGTTTCTGACAATGGATTCATACTCCTCCACCATGGCATCTACCCATGTGGGCTCCTACACTTCTTCTTCAAAAGAAGATGGCTCTGTCATGATACACTTGCTCATAAGAGCCAAGTATCTAGTAAATTGTTCAGGTGATTGTCTCTGTCTGTGTTGTGATGTAGGGACTCCTACATTCTGTGCCACATCAAGCTTCAGTCTCTCAACCTCTGTGGTATGCTTTCTGCCTTGTCTGATGTTTGGTTCTGCATGAGTGGACTCCTCCACTCCATGAATCTCCTCCCGTGGCTGATCCACATCTAGAGGCTCATCTTTGGGAGCAAGAAGTTCCTCCTCTGCATGCAATTGTAGCTCCCTCTCAAGTGACAACTTCATGGCTTTCACCTCATTGAAATGTATATCCCATCACACCACAGTCATCTGACTATCTAGCAAATACACACCATAATTATGGGGTGTTTCTATGTACCCCACAAATATCCCAACTTCTGCAGTCAGCTCCAGCTTCTTCCTGGCATCCTTTGTCACATGAATGTAAATAGATGAGCCAATAATCTTCAAATGAGAAATATCATGCTTCTTACTAGTAAAAGCTTCTTCAGGTGTACTCATGCCAAGTACTCTATGAGGACAATGGTTTTTCACATAAACCGCAGTGTTGCATGCTTCCGCCCACAAGTGCATTGGTAGGCCTTGGTCATGCAGCATCGCTCATGCAACACCCACGATCATTCTGTTCTTTCTCTCTGTGATCCCATTCTGCTATGGGTTATGAGGCGCTATGAGTTCTCTTCGAATTCCTTCTTTTCCACATAAGTCTTTGAATTTTCCCAAGATGTATTCACCACCATTATCGCTCCGTAGAGCTTTCACTTGCTTCCTCGAATCCTTCTCCACCAATGCTTTAAACTCACAGAACTTTGAGAATGTTTCACTCTTCTTCTGCATGAAGAAGATCCAACATCTACGAGAATAGTCATCAACATATAACATAATACCTGTGTCTTGTTTTCGAAGCAAGTGAGAAAGTTCTACACACATCTGTGTGAATTCTCTCTAGGATCACCGAAGCACGATTCTCCTTCTCATGAAAGGTGGTCTTCAAAAACTTACCCATAGTACATCCCTTGCACTGATTTGACTGCGCAAGAGTACCCTTGGGAAGTCTAGTAGAAATCTGTTGCAAAATCTTCAAGGCGCCATGGTGAAGATGGCCCAATCTCCTATGTCATAATTCGCCCTCATCCTGGCTCACCACTTCTTCTGCTTTGCCCACCATTTAAGCGCAGCCCTCTACCTCCAGCTTGTAGAGATTCTTAATTCGAACCCCTATCTTCTTGGTTTGACCCGTTGTTTTATGTCGAAGGAAGGCTTTTCCCTCACTGAAAACAACACCATAACCTTTGTCTTCCAACATTGCGATCGAGACCAAGTTCTTCTTTAGACCTGGAACATGCATAACATCCTTCAACAAGAATGGATTTCCGGACTCCCTCTCAAAGGTAATGGTCCCAATGCTGGTCACACTATATCGACCATTGTCTCCCATCTCTATATGCATCTGGAGGTCCTTCTCCTCCAAGCCACTAAACAACTCCTTGTCTCCCGTCATATGGAAAGATGCACCACTATCAAGATACCACACCAATCCCATATATTTTGAAACCAAGCATGCAATCAAAGAGAAATAAATTTCAAATTGTGAGGCTAAGGCCTCTCCATCTGCAGCTCCAACAACATTCTTGTTGTTCTTCTTCTGTGGGCAGTAAGTGGCGAAATGCCCATGTTCGTGACAATGAAAACACTTCACCTTGGACAAATCTTGCTTCTTGCCTCTAGCTTCAGATTTTGAAGGAAATTTCTTCCCTTTCCCTTTCCTTGCTTTGGCAGCCAAAGCATAATTCTCTTCATCTTCATTCTTCGATGAAGAGCCATCCTTGGTACCCCGCCTTATCTCCTCTTACACAAGATCCGACCAAAGTCGCTCCCATCTCGACAGTTTCTCCCGTCCATTTACAGAGCCTTCGTAGCTATGCCAACTCTTCGGAAGCTTAAGGAGAGCCAAGCTCACCAAGTCTTCATCATCAAGAGTAATCCCCACACTTCCCAATTCATCCCTAGAGTGGACAAACTTAGTGAGATATTTTGGAATATTGTTGCCCTTCTCCATTTTTATTTTTCTGAGCTTGTCTTTAAGCGCCAACTTCCTCTGGTCGCTTCTGCTTTGGAACAAATCTGTCAAAGCCTTCCACATTAAGAATGGATTTGCTTTCCCTTAAAGGTTGGACAAAATATGGTCCTTCACACTTTCCAATAGAATTCTTCTTGTCTTTGCTATCTTCTTTTGCCATGAGTCAAGTAATGCAGCATCACTAAATCCCAGATTAGGAACATCGCTATCGATGAAATCCTTCAGTCCATTATCCTCCAGCACCGCCTCCATCCTATCCTTCCAGGCTATGTAATTTGAGCTCCCATCAGGGGAATACTCCAATCTCAACCCATTGAAAGACATTTCAATGTATACTTAACTTTTGCACCAAGAATTTTCTGTAGCAAATTCGAATTGTCCACCAGCACAAACTCAACAATTCTTCACAATTGCAATCTTCAAGAATTAACACTGCTCTGATACCATGTAGAAATTAGTATACACTAAGAATTCATACGTCCATATTCCCTTGATCTCACAATATTTAACTTCTTGCAAAATACATAATCATTCCATTGTTAATCTTTTGCGGAAAATTAATTGCAAACACATGTGAAGCATAAATAAAAACAATCGCACATAACACAGTTGTTTAACGGGAAATCCTGAAGCTGAAAACCCCAGCTATCATATATTATGTATCATGGAGATCATGTAACAAACTCATACAAATATTAGTACATCAAGCTCTCAGTACAATCAATCGTCACAAACTAACATAGAAGAAATCTGCAAATCCATGCACCGATCTTTGCCCTCCTGCTAGCCTGCCTCCACCGCACAATCCTTGCTAAAGAATAGCTCTGAATGAATTTGAGTTACCCTTGCCTTGACTATGCAATACTCATTGGCAACTACAATATGTGTGTGGTGCAAAATGCATCACTATAGTCACAACAGATAGTCCATCTTGCCCTTTCACCTATCTCTCCACTAGGTCTCCACTGGAACTGACATGCACTGTAGTTAACTGTTGTATTTTTCAGTTGATTAATGAGTTATTATTTGTGAATTAATTAACTAATTAATTCACTCCACTTTCACTAGTGTATAATTCAGTTAGACTAGATACAACTAGCTCAACTGAGTCTAACTGAGTTAAACTGAATACAACTCCATGAACTACTCTTCCAACTCTGTCATAAATTTTCCACTTTAGTTCTAACCGAGTCCTCCATGCATGAACCACCAGTAAACTCTAGGAATTGCGTAATTCCTTCAGCCCACTGAATTTCCAAATCTGTGCACTGAAATTAAGTGCTCCAAGAGAATAAGTTGATGTTTATTGTCAGATTATTATTAAGAGCTAATAATAATCGACACTTCTATTTTTAGATCGACGATCTATAAACAGAATTTTCCTAATATTCTAAAAATAGAATTTCATCTATTTTTCCAACTTGACCAACCATCCACAAATAGCATCCCGCAACTTCTGAAATATGATCACCATGTCTAAAAATAGACATAGTCTAAAAATAGACTTGCACCAAAAATAGGTTGTGGGCCCACTTAGTGAAGGTGACTCTTTTCACTAAGCTCATCATCTTGTTGAATCTCAACAAGAGGAGGAATAGTCAAAACACTTGGCCCAAACAGAAAACAACCAGCATAGTGCAGATCATAAAAAACAAAACAATGGCAAACATAGTGAAGACCATAAAGAGCAGCATAATAAACAACATAGTGGCAGTCACAAAGACCATAATGATAAATCTGAGATTGAAACTCTTTGGAGTATGAGCTTTGATGGTTCTTGTGGCAAGACTGGTTCAGGGGTAGGTGTATGGGTGTGTAACACAGAGAAAAATCATGCAGAAGGTCATTAATACAATCTAAGCTTTCAATGCACAAATACATAGCTTAATATGAGGCACTCCTCCTAGGGCTACAATTACTAAAGAAATTAGGAGCCAAGAGGATAACTGTCCATGGAGATTATGAGCTATTTATTAGGAATATCAAGGGAGAATACACAACTAAGCATCCTAGATTAAAATCATATAGGGATGATGCCATTGACCTCTTAAAAACATTCACAGAATATGATCGTACGTTTGTCACTAGAAACCAAAACATTCTTGCCAATGGTCTAGCCTTTGCAGCTAGTACATGTCAAAAAATTTATCATAGCAAACAATACACAGTACAAGTCAAATATAGACCAGCAGTCCGTGATAACATAAAATACTGGCAAGTTTTTGAAGGAGATAAATAGATAGAATATTTCCTGCAGTCTAGAAATTGGTTTGAAATGCCAAATTCAGACTCAGATTATGAAGAAGACTGCTCTACTGAGGAACAAGCTTACAAAAAATAACCTCCTAATAATGTTGATATAAATCTGTTAACCAAAGAACACCCACATAAAAAGAAACTATGCACTAATTTAGAAAAAGAAGACTTTGAGGTGTTGCAGTCCAATAATGATAATTTTCCAAAGGGACTGGTTGCTCTAGAAGAACTGTTTGAATTTAATGATGTTGCTAGGAAGCCAAAAAAACAACCCAATGAAGCTAAAATAGAAGAGTGCAATATATGCAATGAACAAAAACCCAAAATGATAAAACTATCCAAAACACTGCCAGCTCATATAAAACAAAAATATCTTGAGCTTTTCAAAGAATTTACTGATGTGTTTTCCTGGAGCTATGAAGATTTCAAGTCATATGATACTGAGATAATCCAGCATAAGATCCCTCTCAAAGAAAACCAAAAGCCCTTTAAACAAAAACTGTGCTGAATAAACCCTGTGCAACTACCCCTGTAGAGAAAGAAATAAAGAAAATGTATGATGTTGGAATAATAGTCCCTCTGAGATACTCGGAATGGGTTTCAAATCTTGTATCAGTGAGGAAGAAAATAGGAGAAATTAGGCTATGCATAGACTTCAGAAATTTAAACAAAGCCTCCTTAAAAGACAACTACCCTTTACCAAAAATGGATCACAATTTACAAAGGGTAGTAGGTTCTAAAAGAATATCTTTGCTAGATGGCTTTTCAAGATACAATCAGGTGTTGGCACACCCAGATGATCAACACAAGACAACTTTCACTACACCTTGGAGCACCTTCATGTATGTTAAAATGCCTTTTGGGTTAATGAATGTTGGGGCCACCTTATAAAGAGCCATGGACATTTATTTCTTAGAATAGATAGGTTACTTCATTGTGATATACCTTGATGACATCACAGTCTATTCAAAAACTGAGGAAGAACACTTAGCTCACTTGAGAAAAGTCTTTGAAAAGTGTAGAAAGTATGGTTTATCTTTAAATCCCAAGAAAAATATGTTTGGCCTTCAAGAAGGAAAAATTTAGGCCACATCATATCTGAAAAAGGGATCAATATTGACCCAAAAAGGATTGAAAGAATATTGCAAATCAGCCACCTAAGAAATATCAAAGAGCTGCAATCTTTCATTGGAAAGATAAATTTCTTAAGAAGGTTCATACCAAACCTTGCAGAACTCCTAAGACACATCACAAACATGCTAAAAAGAGAAATAGGATTAAAATGGACCTTAGAAGCAAAGCAATCCTTTGAAATGGTAAAAAAATCACTTACACAAACCCCAATTTTGATCAGCCTTGACTTTACCAAAGATTCCTTCATATTTTCTTTTGCATTAGAACATACAGTTGCTGATGTCCTACTGCATAAAAACATAAAAGGACAGGAGCAGCCCATAGAATTTTTCAGCAAGGCATTAAGAAATTCACCTCTGAAATACAACATTATGGAGAAACAAGCTTTTTCCTTAATCAAGGCATTAAAAGATTTCAGAGTTTACATTTTGCACTCACATATCATCGCATTCGTGTCTCACTTAGTGGTAAAGGACATCCTGACACAAGATCCTGATGGCAAAAGAGGTAAGTGGATTGTTATTATATTAGAATACGATCTAGAAATCAGGCCCACTAAGCCAATCAAAGGGCAAGGAATGGCTAAACTCATGGATGAAATAAAATTTCAAGCACTGGACATGAATATGATTAATGCATTAGATGAACAAGAGGAGCTGGCAACTCCACCTATCGAAGAATCATTTCTTAACCCATCTTGGTATGCTGATATATTGTATGTTCTTTTTAACCTTAATGTTCCTCCTGGTTTGTCCAAAACAAAGGCTGGATTCTTAAAGTTAAAGGTTGTAAACTTCTACATTTTAGATAAAGTTTATATTGGAAAAATTATAGTGGTATATTGCTTAAATGTTTTCTTGAGGATGATGCAGATAAGACCAAGCATGAGTTTCATGAAGGAGAATGTGGAGGCCACCTCTATTGGAAAACCACTGCCAATAAGATCCTTAGAGCTGGTTACTATTGGCCCACCCTCTTTCAAGACATCCATAAAATGGTAATTTCCTGTCATAAGTGCGAAATATTTGAAGGCAAAAGAAAATTGTTTCCATTACCTTTGCATCCAATTTCTGTTGAAGCTCCTTTTCAACAATGGGGCCTAGATTTTATTGGGGAAATTCACCCTATCTCCTCTGCCCAACACAAATGGATCCTCACTGCAACTGACTATTTTACAAATTGGATAGAGGCCATCCCTTCTAGAACTGCCATAGACTCAGTAATTATCAAATTCCTTGAAAATCACATTTTGTCTAGATTTCATTGTCCTAGAAAGATTATCATTGACAATGTTGTTGCCTTTAGATCCAAGAAAATGGTGGATTTTTGTCACAAATATCATATTTCATTGGGCCATTCTATAGCTTATTACCCTCAAGGTAATGGGTTGGCATAATCCTCAAACAAAAGTTTGGTGAACATCATCAAAAAGTTGTTGGAAGAGAACAAGAAATCATGGCACAACAAACTATTACATGCATTATGGGCAGACAGATTAACAAATAAAAATTCAATTGGAATGTCTCCCTATCAGCTAGTGTATGAAGTAGATGCAGTTTTTCCAACTATTTTAGGAGTTCCAGTAATGAATCTCATCCAAGAAGTACAGTTTGAAGAAAATGATATGCAAAGAAGAATAACCAAACTGTCCACCTGCAGCAAACTAGAGAAGAAGTATACAACAGAACGTAGCAAGTGCAGAAAAACATAAAGAAGCTTTTTGATAAGAGGAAAAAGGTAGATGATTTCAAAATTGGAGACAAAGTGCTAAAGTGGGATTCAAGAAGGGAAGACAAAGGCAAGCATGGAAAATTTGACAATCTATGGAAAGGTCCATACATCATCCATTCAGCAAGAGGTAACAATGCATTTTTCATGCAAAAAATGGATGGAACATAATTATTTGAAGGTCTTGTCAATGGCAGGATGCTCAAGAATTACTTTTGTTGAAAATCTCAGTTTAAAGCTTTATTCATTGTATATAACACCACTTGAATAATAAGATCAGAAAAATAAACAAAAAAAGGAAAGAAAAGAAGAAAAGAGGGAAAATAAAAAGAAAAGGTAAAGCCCCATACCAAAAAAAAAAAAAAATTCTAAAAGTGTGTAAGTCCAAATGCCACTACTTTGAAAAAGAAGTCTTGATCAATCATACAGTCTAATCATGATTGAGAAATTTTAATTTTTGCTGATAAAAATGAAGATTTTCCAAACTGTTTAAACTTGGCTTATTAGTAGATTATAAAAGATATTGGTTCCAAAGTTCAAAGCTGAACCAAAGAGAAAAGAGAGGGATGAATGAAAAATTCCAAATTATATCCCTTAGTTTTTAGTTTTTCTTTTTGCAAAAATAAGTTCTGTGTGCAGCTTGTCCACAATGCCACAGCCCATGACAAATCAAACTTCTTAATCTTGATTGGGTCATGCTTTCAATTTCCTGTTGATAGATTAGAGAATGAAAATCTTTCAAATTGTTGAATCTTGACAGATAAGTAGATTAGGTAGAGAATAAAATATCTCATCAGTTTAATATGACCCTTTGGCTAATATAAGTGTAGAATTAGATAGTTTCTTGTTTAAAAAAAAAAAATGTTGAGGGTTTGCTAGTCTAAATGCACCCAAATGAAGAAACAATTCTAGGAAAGTATAATGGGTAAGTAGAGTTGAGTTAAAGAAAGCATGTTTTTTAGATCTTAAAGGTCACAATTATTAAGAAATGTAGCAAATAAACAATTGAAGAATGAAAAATCTGCCAAAATGCAAATCAAGGCACTGAACTACAAAATCCAGATATTTGAACTCTGAGGTTCTTAACACCTTCTAAAAGAGTTTCCCTCCCCAACTGGAGCCACTGTTATCCTCCTGTATTCTACAGATTCACTAGGTGACTATGGATTTTCTACAGTCTGCTAAAGATAGCATTCCTTCACTATCAGCTATCTTCAGAAATCTCACTGTCGTCATTATATTCATAAAACCTTTTTCACTATCTATCAAAATGCCTTCTCAAAATTACCCTGCTGCTCTTAAAAAACTCATTTTGGGCTTGATCCTCTCATTTTCATCCTTCCTCCCTACCTAAAGTCTCATTCCCTCATTTTCCCCACTAAAAACCCACTTTCATTCCTAAAAACCCCATTAACCCCCTTACCCTCACTATTCTCCCTCGTTTGCACTAAAACAATGTAAAAAGTCCCTTTTTACATTGTTTTAATTATAAAAATTAAACCATTTTGAGACCCCTTGTTTTAAATTAAAACTTTGTTTTATTTAATATAAAACCAGACTCCTTTGTTTTATAAACCCAACCCTTTATGAATATTAAAGCCCCAACTTTAATATTTTTTAAAGCCCCCGCCTTTATTAAAAACCCCATATAAACCTTTCCATTCCTCTAATAAACATAAGTGCATCCGCTTTTTTTATTAACCCCCGAGCCCACTTTTCACCAAACCACACATTACGAATTAAACCTCGCCACCTGTCTGCTTGGACCCCACTCATCTGACTTGCCCGTCACTCCATGTCTCCCGACCACCATAGATCTATCTCCCCAAGATCTAATGTCCTCCATCGCATATCGCACCAATTCTTGTGCAAGGGTTAAACAACCGCAAACCCTATGAAATGGGCGGTATTCCCCCATGTTCCCTACCCCACGCGTCGCCTGCTAAGTGGAATCGCATGTTCTCCCTCGAAACCATTTACCACCCCTCACTCCATGCAAAAACCACCTCCCTTTCTCACGAAAACCGTCGTTCTTCCTCTCGCAAAATCAATACCGCCTCCTCCATTCAAATGCTCCGAGGCCCTGTGGCTATGTGATAAAGTCCCGATCCTCCATTACCCCCTCTGCAAATGCTCCAAGCACCCGAAAACCCCAAATAAACACAGAAAAGCCCCTCAATGCAGGTTTTAAGCTAACAGTTTGTTGTTTGTGCAGGTATCATGGCAGGAATGCAAGAAATGCATTTCAAGGGTCCAAAATCATTTGAATAAGTGATATGGGTGATGATCCAGAGATCTTATTTTATTAAGAGGGCCCAGAGGCTTAATATTTGCATTGTCATCAATAAATCATGATCATTGGTGGCCATTGACACACACATAACCAAAATATTGCTCCACTGCACAACAAAATTGCAGACAGAGGCACAATGAAGAGAAGAAGACAGTCAAAAGGACTATGATAGTGAAGAACAATGATTAAGAGATTAAGTCAAAGGATTAAAGGGTTAAATCAGATTTAAAGGCACAAACACAAGAAGATCAAAGTCAAATCAAGAAACATAGATGAATATAAAAGAATAAAGACAATTAAAAGACAGAGAGAGAGATAAAGCAGTAAGACAGTTTAAAAAGATAAAACCATGTTAAAAGGCCTAAAACAAGGTTTAAATGATAAAACAAAGACAAATTAGCACAAAGGTAGATTCAATTTACTCAGCAAAAAGCATTTACTTCTTCAGAAATACATTTGGACACCTACAGCCTGTTTATTTTCAATAAAGACATCAGCAGTTATTACAAAATAGTCAGAGATATTTCTCATCTACCCAGTAGTTATTGTAAAAGTTATTGAAAAGCCTAAAAGTCAAATATTTCCAAAAGTTAGCTCAACAATTAAGTTAGGAGTTATTATTACAGTGAGTCAGTCTCAGATATTTTTGCTTTGGGCCTTGCATGGTCTCAAAGGTCAAAAACACATTAACTCTGTAATAAATAACATCTGAAACCCTAGCTTAGGACCACCTCCTCATTTTGCAGATAAATACTGCATGTATTCTTCATTTTTAGTGTTGGTTGGTTGGTTTTTTTGGCCAGCTGTTGGCTGTTGATTAAAGGATTGATTGCTAGGCTGGATTTGAGAAAGCTCTGAGTTGCAGGGATTTATTGTATTGGAGTAATGTAATAGTTTTGAACATCAGTAATACGAGCACATTCATAGGATTCTTGAGCTATGTTAATGGTGAAGTTTTCCTTCTTTGTCAATGTTTTCCTTTTGTTTTCCATTCTGTCCATTATTTCTCTGATAAAAGAACAACAATTTTAGATTAGGATATGCTGTCTTGGCACCCTAATTTTGCTTTCATTCTTTATCTCAATGTTTTCTTCTGCAAGGTCTGATTAGAGAATTCTTAATTTCTCTCTGGTTCCACCTAGCTTGTTGTCTTGGGAATGATTTAATAGAGTCAAGCCAAAGAAGTCTATGGTATGCCATGTCCTTTGGTGTAGCTTGAAATATTGTTTTTAAGGCCTTTCTTTGAAGTTTACTTAGTAGATTCCATCCAAAGAAGTCTATCGTATGCCCTGTCCTTTGGTTTGTCTTGAACTATTACTTTGAAGGTCTTTAGAGTGTTTGGTTAAAGAAGACAGGTCTATCTTTCTCTTTAGTTGCACTCACTGTTATCTTAAATTTTTTCTGTGTCTGAAAGTAATTCTAGGATTGTTGGATTGTTGTCTTAAAGGTTTTCTTCTTAAAGTCTGGCCAAAGAAGTCTATGGTATGCCCTGTCCTTTGGTTTTCCTCAAACAATTACCTAAAAGGCTTTTCTTGTCAAAGTAGAGTTAAAGGATTCTTAATTGCCCTTTAGTTTTACTATTTTCACAACTTACTGTCATTTCATATTCCATCTAATCTAAGAGATCCACTTGATATTGTTAACTTTCCCTATGAAAACCCTTGCAGAGTTGATGAACAATTAAATCCTTTTATGAATCCATAGCCCAATGGATTAATGTTTCTCATGGTCTATTTATTCAGCTAAAACACTCTATCACTTAATCACACCATTATTCTAGCTATCAGCCAATCTAATCAATCAAGACAAACAAGTCCTTAGAACTTCATAACTAGCCTAACATCATAGAACCAAAAGCATAAAGACATGTCACCTACAAACACTTATATATAGAGAGCCCTCTCTGAGTCTAGCAAGGCTATGTCCATGGAATCCAAAGTGGTTTGATGTGGTTCCCTGCAGAGTTTGTTCTTACCAATCTTGCAAATTATGGGGAGCCAACATATTTCACAAAATTGGATTTGCGTAGTGGATATCACCACCTCATAATTACAGAGCAGGACGTGTGGAAAACCACCTTCAAGACCAAACAGGGGTTGTTCGAATGGATGGTGATGCCATTTGGACTATGCAACGCTCCAGCCACATTCATGAGGGTCATGAATGATCTTTTTAGGCCTTTCATTGATGAATTTGTCCTTGTGTATTTAGATGACATTCTTGTCTTTAGTAGGACTCAGGATGAACATCTATGCCATGTAAAGAAAGTTCTTGATGTATTAAAAAGAGAAGAACTGTATGTAAAATTGTCAAAGTGTGAGTTCGGGAAAACCTCTTTGGTTTACCTAGGTCATATTGTCGATAATCGTCAATTAAAAATAGACCCCTCCAAAGTTGAGGTGATTGTAAAATGGCCTAAGCCTACCAATGTAATAGAGGTCCACAGTTTTCTAGGTGCAATACAGTACTGAAGGAGATTCATTTCCAAATTCTCCATTATTGCATCACCCTTACATGCACTGACAAGTGTAAAACAAGCCTTTCAGTGGGGAGGAAAGCAGAAGAAGTCCTTTGAAGCACTGAAATAGAAAATCATCACCGCACTAGTCCTGGCTTTACTTGATCTCCAGCAGCCTTTTGAGATCAAAACCGATGCTATTGGGTACGCCATGGGAGCTGTACTATTGCAGCAAAAGAAGCCAATATGTTACCATTTGGAGAAGTTCTCCCAGGTTGTCATCAATTACCCCACTTATGACAAGGAACTGTATGCCTTGGTCCAAAGTGTGAAAAAGTGGAAACACTACCTGATCGACAAAGAAACCATTATCCATAAGGATCAGCAGCCCTTGCAATACCTTCAGTCATAGACCAAGCTACAACATGCTCGTCATTTCAAGTGGATGGGTTTTCTACAGCAGTTTCATCTGGTAATAAAGTATAAGAAGGGAAGTAGTAACAAAGTAGCAGATATGCTCTCTCTCTCTCTCTCTCCTATTGCTGCTTTTATTATTTTTCATAATGCTTCATTTTCTTTTGAAAGTTATGTTGAACAATATGCTAACAATGATGACTTTAAAGCAATATATGCAAAACTAACTCATGGATCACAAGTGGACAACTATCATTTGCAGGGGAAGTTGTTGTATCACCTTGGAAAATTGTGCATACCCACAGTAGAAAGGGTACATGTAATTCGAGAGGCGCATACCTCTCTTGTGTCAGGTCACTTGTGTCAAAAAAACCTTATGTCATTTGCAGAGGTTTTTCTTTTGGCCTCATATGAAAAACATTGTAACCCGATTTGTAAAGGGACATGTGATGTGTTCTGTTTCAAAGCCCTCTGATAGAAAACTCGGGCTCTACAGACCACTCCCTATTCCGGGTCGTCCATGGGAAAATGTGTCGATGTACTTTGTAGAAGGTTTGCCTATGTCTAGAAAGGTTCATGACTATTTGTATGCTGTCGTAGACTGCTTTAGCAAAATGTGCATATTAATGTCTTGTAAAAAGAAGGTTTCTACTGAGCAGACTGCTTATTGTTTCTTTTAGTTTGTTTGGGTCCACTTTGGGTTGCCCTCATCGATTGTGTCAGATCGAGACTCTCGCTTCCTTGGAGAGTTTTGGACCAGCTTGTGGCGAATGATGGACACCAAAATAAAGAGAAGTACAACATTCCATCCACAAACCAACAGATAGACATAGGTCGTCAATCGTACTGTGGTACACTTGTTGCAGGGCTATTGTAGCAAACATCCCAAGTTGCGGGATGAGCATCTTCCATATGTGCAACATGCCTACAATCGAGAAGTGCATTCCTCTACAAAACGCTCACCATCTGAGACATATTTTGGTTACCTACCAAAGGACCCTTTTGAAATGATCTATGGAAGGGATGAAGATGCCAATAGACGTGATGATAGGGACAAAGTACAATGGTTCATCCAATGGATATAGACAATTCACCAAGCAGTGCAAGAGCAGTTGGAAAAGAGTCATGTTCGATATAAGGCATGACATGATAAGCACCGAGTCGACCATCAATTTCAGGTTGGTGACAAGGTGTGGTTCCATATCAGCAAGGATTGAATGAAGGGGGAAGGCAAGAAATTGCGACCAATCTGGTATGGTCCATTTACCATATTAGAGAATATTGGGAATAACGCTTTCCGCCTCGATTTGCCCATATACATGCAGATGTACTTAGTCGTGAATGTCAAAAATATGAAACTTTATGAACCACCATTGATTATGGACACCAAGGAGGTAGGATCAGTGCCTACATTGGATGACTTTGCACCAGAATATCTCGATGAATTTCCAGAAGACATCATTCTCGATCACATAACTAGGACTTCGCAACGGGGAGATGTGGAATATCTTTGTGTTGGTTTCTATGGGATGCACCCAAGTAAAGCTAAATGGCTTGAAAAGGAGAAGGTGAGGGAGAAATTCCCTCACTTTCCTGGTGATTGATAAGGATTTTTGGGGTCCAAAATCTCTTTAGTGGGGAGGAATGATCCAGGAGGATCGTACAGGTCCAAGTACAAGTGACTTAAGTACAAAGGCTCAAAAATAAAAGTGTTGGAAATGCGGCAAACTTAGTGGCAAGTTTAAGATCTATTCTTTCTAATTCCAACGACACAGACGACACTCAATTCCAAGTCCGTATGGAGGAGTTAGAAGAATTCAAAGTTTGAGGGTTGACTTGGTGATGTGGCAGCTTAAGGAGGCGACAAATTTGCAGAAATCTGATTGGATTCCGAGAAAAATTGTGGGTCACTTAAATTGTCTCCTTCGGTTAATTTCCATAATTTTCAAAATGAGTGGTTGGTTTTAAATCAAATAAAAAAAATACATAAAAAAAGATAGGGCAGGCCATGACCCCCGCCCTACCCAACAGATAAAAACAAATAACATATAATAATGGGGGTGGGCAGCAATCGTGACCCCACTGCCCGACCACCCGAGTCCATGAAAGGGTGGGGCCAACGGTCGTGACCCCATGGCCCCAACCCACACGCTATGTATACACAATGCTGGCAGGAATCGGGGGCGAGCTGCCTGATGCGGGTCTGACCCCCCTCAAACCTACCTTAATTTAATGCGACAAGACTTAAAAAAAAGTATGTTGCGGATATTTTCAAAACTAATTCCGACTTATTATGGAGGGGGTGGGGTTTGACCACCCAACCCTGTCCCTCAAACAAAGGATCTCAACCAACTCAGCCAGCGGACTTCCTTAGGGAATCTGCCTGCCTTTTGTTATTTAAACCTGCAATTCATAAGTGTGCCCAGGCAGGCCAGGAGTGGCATAGAGTACGAGGTAGAGCGGAACCTTAAGTGCTTTGTAGGAGGGGGGCGGAACCATGAATTGAGCCCATTTCCAGAGGGGCCAAATTTATCCAGCGTCAGAATGAAGAAAATTTTATATGGATTATGCACCTCTCGGCACCAAGAATCCAACGACGCTTTCCATTTCTTCATCTAAGGTCTCCAATTTTCGGGCACTTTTAGCTATGGAGGTATGAGGGTGTAATTTTTTATTAATACTTGTACTTTCATATTATTTTCCACTTAATGAAATAGGGCCTCCCCACTAATTGAGCAGGGCCCAGAGACGTAGTCCCTCCTAGACGAACTCCGATATTAATTCCTTGTATTCTTACATGATTTTATGTGCTTCTCTCTTCTTATGTTCATGCCTTTTAAGTTTCAGGGTTAAGATGCAATTTTACATGTAATTCTTTAATACATGTCAAAGAAAAATATTTTGGATCAATGGGACAAGGAGGAGAGCCAAGATGCCACTCTTGGATAATAATGAATTTATATAGGATAAATATGGATTCAAAATAAAGAGTTTTCCATATCCCTGGAATGGAGTTGCATACCACATATTAAAATACATCTCTTATGATGGGAGATTTAGTGTGGAATATGCATATAAGTCGAGACTATTGTATCCAGTTAGACACCAATCTCACTACAACCATCTCAAAATATAAACATTATTTACCTCCTTTTAAAATCATTAAATGAGATGAGTGGTAAGGTGAAAGGTGGGAAACATGAGTCTTTGGCCCATCATGGGCTTATTAAATTAATTGTTTATGATGACTTGGATAGCTTGGAACATCCTATTCCATAGATTGGGTTCATAGATATGGATAAATAAGGATTATCAAATACCCCAGAAGCCTTAAAAGATCTAGGTCTCATAACTATCAAGAAAGGAAAAGAAAAAGTAGCCACCAACCCTAAGTCTTCTAAGCGAAAAAAAGAAGAAGATTAAAATAGAGGTAATTGAAAAGGAGATTACTGCCACAATAGTGAAGATGGGGGAAACCCCCTAAGCCCAAGAAAAGGACACAAATAATCAAGTACGCGCCTCAATTTTAAAGGCGGCATAAGCCTAGGACAAAGGCTATCTCCAAATAGAAGGAATATTCCCAAACTATAGTAAATATTGAGGAAACCACAAGCCCAGAGGAGAAAATAAATATTTTATAGAATGAATAGTGCTACATGAAGAGGCAAAATTGTACCATGAAGAAGGAAAAAGAGAAAAAAAAAACAAGTGAATCTAAAGGTTGTTGGACCACACACTACAGGAAGACTGCCATGTTGGAAATAGAAAATACCAAGATAGATGCCCACAAATGGAAGAGGATTGCAATAGAAAAGGGAGTAGAGGAAGTACAAAATTTGTAAATAAAATATATAAAATTAGAGAGGATATGATCCTCAAAATTCAAGTGACAAACAATAGGGAACACTTGGAAAAAGAAAACAAAAAACTTAAATAAAAATTAGAGCAACCAAGAGGAGTGAACGATTAGATTTCAGATATGGAAGCTTCTTTGGGAGTGATAGAAAAATTTTCCTTGGAACCAACTAGTTGTAGATAACCAAGAAGGATATATTCTCTTTTTCTAAAAGAGAAATGGTGTAGGTATCATATTTCTCATTTTGACTAGTAAGGAAAATTTCATGTCCAAACTCCTAGATATTTCATCAAATATTGTTGGGGTTGCAGTATGGATGACAAAGGAAGTTTGTGTGAATTATACCTCCACAACCTTGTATTTTCACACTCACCCTTTTGGGATCCTAACCACTATGTGGGGGATGTACAACTCTTGGCCTTGGCCTCTTGGCTAAGGCATGAGGAAATGAGAGAAACCAAGAGAAGGTGAAGTCAGGAAATCAAGGGAAGATATGATTTCTCCCCTATGGATTAGGGTAGAGGAGGACCCTAACCTTCAAACTATCATTATAGCTCACAATATCTTGACTAAATACGAATAAGTGGGATAAATTTGGAAGCAAATTAGGTGAGAGAAGGCCATTTTCCACTTTGAGGATATGTTGTGACTATTAGGGATAAAGCTACATAGGGTTTCCAAATAAGATGGCAAGCCTTTCCTTCCAACCTGTAGATTAGAGAGCTCCATTCACTTATCAGATTACATAGTGCAATCTCTAGAACACCTCTCTACAAGAGGTTAATGCAAAATTTGGGAATCCATTATATTGGCTTGAGATTTAACACCCCACTATTAATCATACCGTCAAAGGAAATTAATCAAGACCAAGAAGCAAAGGAATATAAAATAATAAATGATTCTAATGGATTTACTAGCAAGGAGAACCAAATATATTGGATGGGATGCAATATAGGTTTCCAAGGAATATCAAAACCAGGGTTAGGAACATTAGAGGAGAGGGTAGTTGCTCAAGAGTGTGCAACATTCCAAGCTAGAGGCATGATGGTCCCACACATTGGATATTTTAAAACGCCCATCTATCATGATATTTTACCCATATCACACATTTTTGGCCTTAAATTAGCAACTATTTTGAAAATTGCATGATTAATATGAGTACCTAGGGCTCAAATTATTAGTCAGAAGTTGGATGCTTTTGACCTTTTTTTGTGTAGGTATAGTGAATATTTGGAAGATTATATATAAAAAATAAGGTTAAATTATAGGGATTATACACCTAATATGCTAATCATTTTCTAATTAATTTCCTTCTTAATAAAATATTCAATTAACCCAATTGGGTTTCCAGGAACATCTCTCCATATTAGTGTGTTTTAATGTTATGTTTTCTATGTGAGATTATTTTTGTCATTTATGGTGAATTTTTAGTGCCATTTGCACATGCAGTTATGATAAATAGTTTTATCCTCTAATCCCCAGTATAATTTAATGAGCTTCAACAACTCACTATTTTCCTCCATCCATTATACTTTGAGATTGAAGATAAATGACAATCATATCAGAGTCATTGCACTTACATAGGAGGTTTCCAGATTGGTTTACTTGAGTCTAGTGAAAATTCAAGGTTAGATATGGACGTCCATGAGACTGTAGACATCCCCCAAACCAAATGGAATTTCTGAAGTTGCACTAGAATTGTATGCTGTCATATGGAAGCCACAAAGATCGTACACACCTCCAAAAGCATGTTGTAAGCATCCCCTATAGCAACCCAATCATTCCTCTATTGTTTTCTAGTCCATTGCCTATATAATCAGTGCGCCAATTCCTTAAACCTCTGTGCTTCACTACAAAATACATTATCAATGCATTATGGAGAGTGATCAGGCATACTATTTTATTTTTCTCAAGTCCAACCAATTAATGGCTTCCAACCATATATCTAGGCCTCTCTATTTTCTTGGGCATGTAAATATATATATGAAATTAATTAATTGCATGGTATCACCCATATTCAACTGTGAATGCACATATGTGTTGCTGAAAGAGCCAGATATATTTTTTTTTTGCAAACGAAGATATTTGTTGGTATAACAAAGACAAAGAACATTGTGCATATATGAGACACTATATTATTGTTTGATTGAATTGTGATGAGAAGCTGTAGATGGTTAACCAAGTGTTTTTTCTGAAAGAAGACAACATATTACTACTTCATTTTTCCACTAAAGAGATGTATAATGTTGTGTGAAATTGGGATTGCAGGTAGCTGAGCAACGAAGCATATCACAAACATAATAGACTTGATTTCCATAGCTTGGGATTCAGCTGACCTAGAATTTTTGTCATTCAAACTAAGCATTATAATCATTTGGTAAACAATAGTTGAACATGTTATCAACCTAATTTTAATTGCAAATAAATTTAATATCATTTTTTCAAGTATCAATGTTGGTGAAATGGATGGGACATAGACCTATATTTACAGATCAAATCTGTAGAGAAGGTCCAAATTCCAGAACGAGTTAAATTGGGAAAGTGAAATGGAGGAGGAAAATAAAAGCATAAAAAAGAGATCAGTCAAACATGAATAGAAACTCAGATCCAAATGAGGAATTTAAAATTTAATGGTGTTAAATTGAGAAAGATGAAAGCATAAAAAAAAGAACGGTAAAAAAATAAAAGAAAAAAAGACTCAAGCAAAATGAGAAATTTAAACGAGGTTAAATGGCACTAGTAAAGGACACTTATGAAGTGATAAGAGAATGAAATAAAAAAATCGGTTGCGATTGAGGAAGTGAATTAAAAGAAAGAAGATATCAATAACTAGGTTTATGAACAAGAAGTTTGGTAAAGAAAGTCAACTCAAATGGAGAAGTATTACCGAACAATAAAAATTCCTTAACTGGAAATTAAGGGAAGAAATCATTTTTGGATACAATAGAAGCTCTAGAAGAGGGGAGGGAGGCATGTTTCGAATGATAAGGAAATAAGACATCTACAAAGAAAAATTTTGAAGGGGAATATACATCTGGAAAATTTTTTTACTTGAAATAACAGAAAATATACCTTCACAATGAAAGGCGCCATGGCTTGAAGACATAATTGAACAAGATGCAAGTACCAGTTAGACTTAACCTCTATTCAAGACATGTAGAGATAACTAACAAGGTTTTAACATTCACCTGGTTGCAGAGGATATGATTTAGAGCATGCCTTGTAGCACACATGACCAAGGCAGGCCTCCCAAGATGTGGATTGAATTTGGAGACCTACTAAGTGCACAATTACACCTGGACCCCAAGTCTCATAAACTCAAAAGGAAAAATAAGTTGTGCTAACAGAAGCAAAATAAGATCTCTTGTGCACTGCTAGACTATTTGATGCGCAAAACTCATCAACAAAAAATTCCACCTTAGGTCTAGGAAGATAAATTTTACACTATACATTCATATATGCTGAAGAATTATGGAAATAAGTGGCAATAGAGATAGACTAAAATTAGGACTAATATGTATATTCTTACGACAAAAAAAAAAAAAAAACATGCCAATATCCAATCGGATGTTTAAAACATGAATGCTTCAGAAACATTGATAGGGAAGAAAACAATAAGAAGACCTATAGATAGTTATACATGACAAGAAGATTTAATGACATAATGACTTGTAAACGAGAATGTGTTGTTGCATCATATAGAAGTGTTAGAATAGGAGGAAACGTTTAGGAAAAAACTCTAAACTATGATAGCCTAATAAATGGGATAGGAACAAATTTATTCAAAGAACTACAATCCAGAGGTGCATTTGCAAGGTCATAACAGTATAAATACAAGGAAGAGAAAAAAATAATTTTATAATGTGACATAGCTCTTATATAAATAGTAAAAGATGATACTTTAATGTGTAGGGAAGAACATATCAATAAGTTAAGGCTCTAAAAGTTGCGTTGTGAAAATTGAAGTCGGTTGGCCAGATGGCCATAGGCCATATTTCATAAATAGATTTTACAAAATAATCTCCAAAATAGTTAAAAGAATACTAAAAGTATTCCTAAAAATATAATATTGAGGGAAACAAAGTAAACTTTATGGCACACACGCAAAATCTATCAGATAATGGTAGCTCAAGGGACTGAACATGAGTAGTGGGAAATAATAAAGGAATGCTGACAAAATTAGACATGGTTCTCTCTAAAAATAGCTTATATATTTTGGCTTTTCTTAAAGTTGACTAAGTGGGTCAAAATTTGTCTTTGGTTAGGATCATTTGCAGTGCTAATTAATGGGTATCCCAAAAACCAAACTAAGGAAAGGGGCATGCCTATAAAGCAGATACCAACAGAAAAATATTAGCACTTAACATATGTATTATAGTTTCATTCAGAAATAAACAAAAGTCCCACTACAATGATGTCAGTAGAGTATAAGTTTAAACTAAAATCTACGATGATACAATGATACACCAAAAAGACATGTTAAAGTGCTCAATATTCACACTAGCGGATCCAGATAAAACAAGTTTGAATTAGTAGATAAGTGGACATTTTGATAAAAAATAATAAAAGATGTAGTTCTTACAAAGTTATGCAGTTCACTAAAATAGATTAAAAGACATGTTAAAATGAATTTTTTTTTTCTCCAAAGGAGCATAGATTATCATAATACTGTCTACAAATATATATATATATATATATATATATATGCACTTATCCCTTGTAAGTCAATATATTAATAGATTTAAAAACACAGGAAAAAAAAAAAAGCTCTGACCCCTAGAGAGAATAGGTTATTATAATACTATGTAGAAAGCTTCAATATAAGCATCTATCTTATACAAATATATATAATTATGATAGGAAATGGGAATATTTGATACTTACAAGGAATTTGGCATCCCCAAAGTGGACCAATAACTTTGTATAAATTGCGTTCCTTGAGGAAACACAATCAAATTTCATGAGTACTACATTAAATTTTATTCAAAAATGATAAAAAAATATGTAAGAAATGGGGAAAAAATCACCCAAGAACTCCTCCTGATCTAACAAACTTTGGAAGCCCATGATATAATCCTCTAGTAAAGCCAGGTTGTGGTTGTACTCTAACGTTTACAACCTCAAAAGGGAAAAGGGAAATATCAACAATAAATTCTGCAGATGCACATTCTGTTAAGTAGATCAATGTCTTGTATATGGCAGTATACTGAGGCCTTGCAATGTCTGAGTAGTACTTCTTAAAGAACTCATAAATCCCAAACTTGCAAGCACCCTCAGCACTATATCCAAGAAGAGTTAGCACCCAGGCTTTGAATAAACACTTTTCTCCTTGTTCTTTAAGCACAACACCAAAACTAGTGGATATTCTCTTGTACTTCATATGGTCATTCTAAAAGTAACAAAAAAAAACACAAAAGTGATATCAAAAAATTAGTTAGGAAAGGATAAAACATTGAAGTCAGTGAAAGAACTTACAAGATTAGAAATCATATCTCCATATTCCCAGAAAAATTCTTTCGGTAAAAAATTATTTATGTAATCATGTCAAACTCTTAAATAAAGCTAAGAATAAGTTCATCTTTTGGAGGACACAAAAAATTTAAAGTCTCACTTACATTTAATTTTTTATGACAACAAATATCCAGTTGCCGGAAAAAGATGCCAAAATGACATGTAGGCTATTTTAATTTCTAATCTAGATCATATTGTGTTCAAGAACAATGTATTAATGCAAGGCTTGCTGAGCATCCATGCAATCCAAGTCCTCAATGATATCCAAGAAGATCCATGATCCAAATGGGGATCCTCTGTTTTAGAAGCCTTGTTGAAAAATCAAAATGCCTATTTTCCCAACAAGTATATCATGTGTTTGTTCACTGGTTCTTGAGTCAAGATATTTTAAACTTTTAGAGATTCTCTTTCCCCATAGAAAATAAGTTACATAATGAGAACCTTGTCAGACATTAATGGGAACACAAAAATTTAAACTTCTTCAATTGTTAAGAAAAACATGCATTCAAACATCGACCATTTTAAGCAAATATAGAACTGTCTGAAGAAACTTTTAGACTTTGATATTATCCCCCATTTTAAAATCATATTTCAAGCATGTGTAGATTCTAGAACTAATTGTAGAAACCATTTATTATATGACATTAACAGATTCCCAAATTAATAGGTGCAATTTAATGTATACAAATGTAAAAGGTAAGTATATTTTTGTAGTTGAAAACTAGATTTAGCTTGGTTGGTTATGAGAAGTTGTTATCACCCCCCACCCTCAGCAAATTCAAATCCCACCATGTTTGCCCCCCATGGGCCTATTAGGACTGGAAAGGTACCAACAATCATACTTTCACTTGAGTGCTTTGGACTGGGACGATATGCTTGAAAAAAAAAATTCAATTAGGTATAGCTTGGATGGTTAAAAGTAGAAATGGTCTATACTACCCACCCCCCACCCACTTCCAAAATCCAAGTTCAATGTACAAGTAATTTCACCCTTTTACATTATTGAATATGCGATGAGATATTTCCTCAAATTTATCAGCTAAAGGGGTTAGCTCAAATAGTTGTCACCAATGTTGTTGGGAATTTGGCTAGTTCTATACCAGCAGTTGTCCAATTTAAATAACACTAGGTTAGGTGCATTGCTCTAGGTCAGCAGGTTTACTAGGGACATTATCCACAAATGTGGGTAAGTGTCCCTTGAGTTTCCATATAAGGTTTTCCTTAGGGGAAAAAATATATTTGTGTAGTTATCAAGATGTTCAAAATGCTTATTGGAACCAAACAAACAAATGTGGGGAAGGATCCTTGGGTTTCCATGCAAGATTTTACTTAGGGGAAAAATTAAATTTGTGTAGCTATCAAGATGTTCAAAAGGCTTTTGGAACCAACGAAATAAAATCCTTGCCTAATAGTTGCTGAGGGGTATAAAATAGATTTTAACAACTAATAAGATATTGTAGATGATTTTAGCCACTATTTGGGTAAATAAATGGACTGGCCAGTTTCTTCCAAGTCACTAGTCAAGTTTCACTGGTGGGCCAAAATGTGTCTGGAGTTGAATTCATCCCACAGAATTCCATATTTTCATGGTTGAATATTATCTTTAACTCAACCATTTGGCAATGATTCCATGTAGTGGATATTATTTTTGGGAGCCATGAGAATTCCTTTAACAATGAAATTATATCTGCAAATGCAAAATCTACCCTTAATTCTTGACGAAGAACCTAAAAAATATATAGTCTAAGATATGAGGGTTATAATTTTTTTTAGATATCTTTAAATGGGCACCCAACACAAGAATCTACTATCAAATATACTCCAATATTGTAGAAAATGTGTAGACTACTAAAGTAGATAAATTTATCCACCAAAATCAACACTAAATCAGGGCCAACATTGCTCAAAATCAATGTTCTTTGCTACAGTTCCGAATTCTTCATATGCTAATAAATGCTTAATTATAAGAGTGAGGTAGATTCGGGGGAGGGATGGATGGTGTCATTAAATAGAGCAAGCCTAGGGTTTAGGGTCTAGACCCATTCTTAGTGGAAAAATTGGCACACAGGTCAGAGGTTGTATACAACCAACAAGTTCAGAGAGCTGGTTGAGGATGTTTTTTGGCCAAAATAGTTTTTTTTTTTTAAATGGTGGGTTCAAACTGAATTGATCATCTCTAATAATCATGATTATGGTAAATCCTTTCTTGCAATACAGAAAAATATAATTACATTGATGAAATCATTAATTATCAAGGGGATATTGCAATTTGCTCTCTCTCCCAAGACCAAACTCCATAGAATCCATATATTTTCTATGAAAACCCATTTTGGTTGCAAATTTTGTAGCTAAATCAACTTTAGACTATGTCAACTCTACAAGGCAAAGGCTGGTTGATGAAACATTAAAGCCTCCATACATTACATTCTCCATAGAAAAGTGATCCCTGTGAGCAAAATAGTGCTTTATATTTCCTTGCCATGTTCTTTGAAAATCCATAAATCTCCTGTAATTGTTGTGTTCTAGCTAAGTTTACCAAGCATGAAGTTTTCTTATTCTAAAGTGGTCCATACCTACAACACCCAATGAACTCTACAAATGTAAAAAACATGTTTCACTATTTCCTTTGTTTGAAATTGTCATGTTCTAGCTGAGTTGACCAAGTATTAATTTTCCTTATTCTAAACTTTTCCATACCTATAGCACTCAAAAAATTCTACAACTGTAAAAGGCACTTTTCTCTATTTCCTCTGTTCGAAATGTAAGCACACCACTGGTTAACCCTATTTTAATATTTTATTAATTGCATTGACAACAAAGGACTGATTGATTACCAACTGGACTAAATCTTGGGACTTGAAAGATGTTCTGACTTCAATATGGTTTTACACTGTTTTATCCATCTATCATCCTTATCTTAAATTTTCTGATTCTGGCTAAGCCTTCCTGCAATCTGAGAGGTGACTCATATCCCTTAATGAAGTCTGTTGGTTTCATAGCAAATAAGTGTTTTTCATATACTTTCTCCAATCCTTCTGGATAGGTCTTCTCACCTCTAGTTGTATATTAAAGATAGCACATTTTAGAATAATAAATTACAAAACTCCAATACAGTAGTGTTTCCATAGAAATAAGGCATTGGGAGTGATTTTCAAGTTCACTTTTCAATTGAGAACCCTTCTTCCTGTTCCGTAATCTCATTAAGTTGTAACCCATTCCTATAGAAATTTTTTTATTGGACTAGGAAGATATCCTAACTATCTTTGATGTGGGGGAAATGTCCAAATATGGCTCACAACCAACTCCCAAAGAATTTCTTTGCCCTTCAAATTTCGAGGACAACTTCCTTGAAACAACATGTTGAGCATACCAAATTCCTACAAATATTGGTAATTCTGGAAACATAAAGGATTTGGCTTATCTAAAATCTCAAAAACCTTAATGATAATGGCTGCATGTACGTCTCTCTCTAAATGGTGTCTAATTGAAGTTGTCGAGGAGCCTTTCCATTCTCTTCCATTTTCATACATTCACTGTTATTGAAACTGCTACAAATATTCTAATTGACTTTCAAGTGAGGGGAAGGTCCATATAGATATTGCAACTAAATCCCAGTTGTGCCTTGGACACACAACTTTAAAGTTCTAATAAAATCTACCTTGAAACAATCTACTAAGTATTCTAGTTTCTTGCAAGTATTAGCAATCCTAAAAATTTTAAAGATATTTGTGATATTAGAACCAAAAGGTCGCCTGATTCTGGCTAAAGTGATAGGCATATCTAAAGGATACTTTAACGAAAAATTTCCATGGATCTTCTTTGTTCACTACTCTTACCATACTTTTGTTTCTGAAACTGCACCTTTTCTCCAAATATATATCAGGCTAAAGGTTTCCATTCTCCTTTGCAAGGGGTCAAAACTCTCAGGTTACTAGGAGAAATTCTTATTGTAGAGGAATAACCTTGGAATAATTTAAAATATTTTGTAACCTGCTGAATAGGAATAGAAATGAGGAATAAATGTTAAAATTGGAAACTAGGGGAAAATTCCACTTTGGACAGCTCCTTTGGGGAAGATTATTGCAACATTGAATTCCTCTCTTTGATAGGACGAAAATCGATCTAAAGATCGTCAAATTTGGACAAGGAATTTGTTTTTTTTACTCAAAATAAATTCTATAAGTCGTGATTTTTTTTAGACAATAAAAAATGAAATTTTGAATTTTGAATTTGCCTCCAAATGTTAAAGTCGGGTCCACTCTCCTAAAATGAAAATCATCTTGTCTAAATTGTATATAAGTGATCTCTTCTCATCCCATTTGGAAGGCATCGAAATCTCTTGGGCATTTTGATATAGAGAGGCATATAAAGGAAATTTATAGATTGTTCTAAGGGTTTGATCTATGGCTGAGGCAATGGTGTTCTTCAAGGAGGACGAAGGAAGGCTAGCTGCTAGATTAACTTCTACTCTAGGACCGAGTCTTCGACAGATGAATCGCTGCAGGTAATGAGTATTCTATTTGGGTTATCTCTCCACTGTAGACTTTGTTAGTGTCAGCCTTTTCATCCTTCCTCCAGTGATCAAACATGCTCTTACAAAGTGATTTTAAGGTGTCAAGGTCAAATTTTGTCATTTCAGTGAGTCTTCAAGCAAAATTTGATCACTAGGTATTAGGTCTAGGGTTTTCTTTCATTCCTTTCAGAGTTGTCCAAATGTCGGTCCATGTCACCATTCAGCTGAGTGTACCATCATTCAGAGGGTTGTCATCATCATGCCAGATTCCAAAGGGTCATTTTACACCTTGTTCATGCTTCAGTTGTGCCTAGGAAAGGTTCATTTCCCTCTCCTAGGGTTTTGGAGGTAATTTCTCTTGGATGGTCAAATCATCAGAAAAACTTGTATCCTGATGTTCACATACCTTCCCATATCCTTAATGTACCTTATTAAATACTTCCCATCACTGAGATCCCCCAAATTCCTCATTTTTGCACAAACCCTAGTTTCTTGCTACAACTTGGCAATTTTCTAGGCTATGCCTGTGTTTTTCCCTTTTGGACACCTTCCCCTCACTCAATCTCTAAAATTCAACTTTCCCCTACTTCCTAACATCCCTCCATACTTCCAAAAAAATTCTCAAGAATTTATAAGCCCCTTATCCCCTTCATTTCGCTTCATTTCGACAAACCCCTTGTTCCACACATCGGGATAGATTTCACTCAAATGATGTTTCTGAGCAATAAAATATGAATTTGGGAAAAATGAGAGAGGTTTTTGTCCATAATAGGCCAAGGAAGAAAAAAATCCTTCACTTTTTACACAGGTGTCATGGTTTTAGCGAAATGTCAAAAATATCGTTGCCTTAGGAGAATTGAATGCACCTTTGAAGTGACCTTGGGAAAATCAAGATTTCTCCTAGCTTGGTTGGCCACATTACTTGCTTGATGAGTCAAATGATAACCAGACACAAATAGCTTTCCAATGAGCTATCATGAGCTCAATTTGGAGCTGAGTAAGACTTTCAAAAGTTGACTGCAACAACACTCTACCTTGAGCTAGCCTCATTCTTCTCATTTTGACCAGTCTTGGGAGATTTGATTTTGGACAGGGTAAATGAACTCCAAATTTAAAAATTCTAGTTGGGTTGGAAAGTAGACTCAATAATATTTCCAACGAGCTATCCCGCGCCCCATTTGGACATTGGGAAGGCCTCCAAAAGCCTCCTGAAAAATGGCGCGACACATAGAAGAGTGGGCGCAACGCACTGGGCTTTGCGCGCGGCGCATAGGCCTGAGATTGAAATTTTTTGCTAGTCTTCTCCAAATTGAATTTTTTGGTTGCTCCATGCACAAGTAAGTTTATACAACTGATCTTGCTGGTGTTTGGTGTGGTTTTGAAGTTCCATTCGGAGAATTTGAATGCCAAAGTTATAAACCCTCTCATTTGGTCAGAACTGCTCCTTAGGGTTTTAAATTGGTGTGTTGAAATTGTAATTTGGTGCCAATTCTCCATTTCCCACCTATATTCCCTTCCCCATCATTGTAATATCATCATTTTCAATAGCCTTCCCCTATTTCCTTATACCCTAAACTACTCATATCATTGCATTCCCTTTTCACTATCCCAAAATCATTTCATTCCCTATCCTTATCCCTTTCCCCATATTACTTATAAAATCCCCAAACCCCAGATTCCCCAAACATTCAAGCAACTATTGGCACACCTTAAATCCACTTGACAGAAACTCCACTTTCCCCCACTTTCTCATATTCCTCACAGTCCCTCATTTCCCTTTGGCACACATTTGGCACTTGGAGACGAAGACACCAAGTCCTAATTTCTCAGTCTCAACAAACCAAACATACATTGGGCATAAACTTGCAAGCACCATGACAGAAACCGATACATTATATGACCAAGATAGGGACTTTACGACTGAAAATGCATGCACCAGGAGGAAACTGAAACGTCAAAAAAGGGGGATAGACTCTAAATCTTGGCCGAAGCTTCTTTGGATGAGCATGGCACTTGATGGGGGACCTTCAGTTCAAATTTCAAGGAATTTGGAGAAAATTTTGTCAATTTTGAATATTTTGGTCTCAAAACAGGTTTTTCCGCCCGACACGTCGCGCCACTTGATGCACGCTTACGTTTGAGAGATCTTCTGGAGGAAAATTTTACATTTTTGGATTTGTTATGAAAATTTATGCATGTTTAGGAATGGCCGAGAGATTTCATCAAGTTTTGGGTTGCCTAAAAGGCCAAAAACACCTTGAAAATGGCCTTTCTGCCACCTTTTGCACACACAGGAACCAGTCTTGGGATATTAAAGTTTTGGAGGGGAAAATGAACTCCAAATTGAAACATTCCACTTGGGTTGGATAGTAGATAGATAGGGCTTTCGAAAGAGCTATCATGAGCTCAATTTGGACTTTGGGAAGTGCCTCAAAATCAGCTCCAAAGTGGCGTGATGCATAGAGTTTTTGGGCGTGGTGCATAGAGGAATTTGGCTCATTTTTCACTCTTCAGCTCAGAAATTCGTCCAGTTTTGACTAGTTTCACTTTTTGATGTAACTATTGATCTATCTTGATGTAATTTCATGTTCATGATGTAATTTGGGCATATTTTTACTTATTCTAGAAGATTCATTCACTAAAGGGTGAAATGTGAGTGAATGGATCAGTTTCCTAGCATATAGAGGCAAGTTGTTTGATTGCCTAGATTTCAGTTCCTAGTTTAGAAATTGCTGAAATGTTCCCTAGAAGGATGAGCCTGACCCCTAGAGACATGTGGGATGGGGTTAGGGATGGTCTATATCATGTATTTTCCGAAAAAGACATTTTCTCGTGTTCGATACTTGGGAATAGTTTCAGTACTTCATTAGATATACATTTCTCGCATTTTTTGGCAAAGGAAAGACCAGGGTTTTAAAGACTTGTTGGGATCTCAGGATCCGAGTTTTGATGATGTTTTTTTCACATGTATCTCAGTTTCATTAATGTTTATGTATGCCATTTCCTCTTTCTTTTCTTCTAAATTAAATAAATGAGTAACTAAGGTAGAATTTATTAGTTTGTCGGTGCTCGCTAAACTTTTGTTTGGGTTTTATATGTTTTCGCGCCTTGAAGAGGATCCTTGCTTCCTCTTGTCTCTTCAACTTCTCAAACACTTCTTTCTATCCATTCATTGGATATAAGACATCAAAGCCATTGCCTTCCCTGCCCCAACTTCAACTCTGCATGAAATTGGCCTCATCCCCAAGCCCAAAATTGCCTTTCCCTTTTTCCAACAAAAACCCTAAAAATCAAAACAAACCCTCCTATTTAAATACCTAGCCTAAGATTAGCATTCATTTCAGTCATCTCAAACCCTATTGATTACTTTTCACTAAGATTGACCCGGAGAGAGCCCTCTCCTGTTTTGGTAGGGCTAGCTACCAGACTGAGCGTGGTTTGGTGTTACCCTGAATCCCGCCTTCCTTCAGCCTAAGGTGGATTTAGGAAATAACATAGTGGTGACCATACTGGGGAAGAAAATGGTTTTCTTGTTGGTGTTATTCGTTTTATAAGCTACAGACGGAGCCTGAAGTTATGCCAGGAAGCCTTCGAAACACTCTTTCTTTGCATTAGCGAAAGTAGATAAACACTGCTTCAGTCAATCTCCGGTCTAGCTTGTGAACATGACACTTGACTTGTGGATTGTCTTGCCCCAGTACATGTATCAAGTTCAGATCTGATGGTTGATGGTGGACAACGATCAGACATAAGAAGGCTGAAATCATTCACCTGGTGACTCCAACTCAATGTAGAGACTCCACTGGAGGACTAACTCTTTCTCTGAGAAAATGGAAGGATCTTACGCAAAGTTCAGGTATCCAAAGTGGAATGGTATTCAGGATCTAGTCTGCTTTCTAGAAAATTACTTCTTTGCTATTCTTGAAGTTATCCTGAAGGTCTTTCAAAAAATTTTGAATGAGAAAGGTGATCAAAATCTTCACTCGACCTATTCAAAAAGTGTAAATGCTGAGTTTCCCTTTGATCCTGGTCTCCTTACTTTTCCCACATCTTATGATGACTCTTTTCAGAGTGATGAGCCTGAAAACAAGACTGATCCCGTAACTCTTGCATATACTCCTACACCTTTTACAGTCCCAGATAGGTATAAACCTCTTGTTTTACCTTCTGTTCTTCATGCTTTTCCTAAAAATTATGACCTATATCTACCAAGATTTGACGGTGAATGTAACAATGTCAATGCTGAGCAACATGTGCATAATGTTGAGACTTTTCTAGACCTTTTTGAAGTTGATGATGAAGATGTTAGTATTAGGCTTTTTTCTCTTTCTTTTCAAGTCAAAGTCAAGATTTGGTTTAAAGCCCTGCCTGATGTGAGCATCTCAGATTTCCAGCAGTTCGTCAAAGTTTTCCTCGATAGGTGGGTGGTCGGACAGAACCTTTTCCTGATTATAGAAGAGTATAATCAGCTGAAAAGACTGCCAGGGGAGACAGTACAACAGTTTTCTGCCAGATTTAACCAAGTATATTTTTCGATGCCAGTTGATATAAGACCTTCTCCTAGATCTGCTCTCTTGCACTACCTGGGTGCCTTTGATCCGGAAATGAAGTTTCAGCTGAGAGAAAGGAATATTGCAACACTCCAAGAAATGCAGAACAAGGCAGTGAATGTAGAGGCTCATTTCCTGATCCGAAGGGCAAGGTTGAAGGAAGAAGAGATGAAAAACATGAATCTGAATAAATCGACATCTCTAGAGGTAAAGCTGGACATGTTGGTAAGCACAGTAGAAGAGATGATGCAAAAGAACACCACAAAGAATGAGTATAATGATCAAGCCCATGGCTTGCTGATTGAAGAAGAACAAGTTGCTGATCCAAAACATTTTGTTTCTTATCCTTGTTGTCATAGTAATTGCTTTATAGATCATCTTGAAGAAGAGAGAGCTGTTGATATGACATGTATGCTTGATGATGTGCTGTATACTGATGATTTGCCTCAGTTTGATCAGTATGATGATGATTATGTTCTCCAAACAGAAGCTAATCTTGCAGACAAATCAGCAGCTAGTTTGTGTGAGGAGGAAGTTCACTTTCAGTAGCTCGAGTACAGTGATCAACCGATGCATATCAGCTATGACAATGATGAGGAAAGTGCAGCAAATTTTGAAGTAAGTGAAGGATCTTTGCCTTTTTGTTTTGATTCGTTTCAGTTCATCAGAGATAACTTCCATGCAATCAGAAATCAACTGCCAACAAGCCTTTATCTAGGCCATCTTGAGGGCAATGAAAACCTTGTTCAAGACTTCTTATATTCAGATTTGAAATCCCCGAGTGTCGTTGATTGTCAAGTTGTAGATGAAGACATGGAAGCTGGCACACATGATCAAATGCTACAAGGTGACTCCGTACCATTCTGTTTTGAATCATTCCAGTTGTTGAAGGGTAAATTGCATGGTAAATTTTCAAATGAGCAGCCTATAGGAAATCAACAATCTCTCAGTGTTAATGTGGAGGATGAGACAGATAGCGAAATTCTTGAGCAAGTTGTTGATGAGAAATCTTCCCTTGAAATGACTGATGAAATCATTTCGGATACAAAATTCTCCCTAGCACCAGATTTGCAGCCACCAAATGAAATTGAAGGTCAGATTACAGATGAAGGCGTGGAAGTTGAAATACATGATTTAATGATGCAAGAGGATTCAGTACCCTTTTGTTTCGAAGCATTTCAGTTTATAAGGCAGAATCTTCGTAATATCTCTCAAGAAAAAGATGAACAACCAGTAGGATGTCAGACAGTTTCAATGGATACATCATAACAGTCTTCTCAAGTTTTTGATGATCCTATTGCTGATGTGTTGGATGATGTTTACAGTCAAAGTCTTTCTCCATTGACTTTATGTAAGGTTGAAACGTGTGTTGATATAGACTTGATCCGGCAGCCAGTCTCTTTGTCATTTTTAGCAGGAGTCTCATCACAAAGCTCAGATCAAAGTTTGCATTCATGGTATGAGGAGAAGAGAAGTAATCCATTGGATGAGCTAAGTCCTAGTGTGCATTTTGAGATCCTTATGCAGCATGAATTTCAAGATCCTTATGCAGTGTTTTTGGAGGCGGATAGAGAATCCATAGTATTCAACGGATCTGTTCACAAGTTTTCATGGGAGTTGCCTTTCAGTAGTCCTCTCTTTTTGTTCATAAACGAGCACTTTCAGAGAATCCAAACAGCAGCTGCAATACTTACATGGTTGCATTGGTTGTTTCATTTCACTTGATCAGGTGATGAATGAAATTGTTAGAGTAGGTTGTATTGAATAAGCTTCATATTGAGCATCTTTTCCAGTTTGTCGGTTGTGTTTAAGTATCGAGTCATTTTTTAGTTGAGTGAGAGTCAATTTGTGTCGTCAAGTCATCAGTTTTCAGTCATGCATTTCAGTTTGAGTTTTTGATTCCATTGCCCAATGGATAAGGCACTGGTCTGCTCTCCCAAAGATCTGCCATTCTTGGCACCTCCAAGGAGCTACCATCCCCATTGGAGCCAATGTTAGTGTCAGCCTTTGCAGCCTTCCTCCAGTGATCAAACATGCTCTTACAAAGTGATTTTAAGGTGTCAAGGTCAAATTTTGTCATTTCAGTGAGTCTTCAAGCAAAATTTGGTCACTAGGTATTAGGTCTAGGGTTTTCTTTCATTCCTTTCAGAGTTGTCCAAATGTCGGTCCATGTCACCATTCAGCTGAGTGTACCATCATTCAGAGGGTTGTCATCATCATGCCAGATTCCAAAGGGTCATTTTACACCTTGTTCATGCTTCAGTTGTGCCTAGGTAAGGTTCATTTCCCTCTCCTAGGGTTTTGGAGGTAATTTCTCTTGGATGGTCAAATCATCAGAAAAACTTGTATCTTGATGTTCATATACCTTCCCCTATCCTTAATGTACCTTATTAAACACTTCCCATCACTGATATCCCCCAAATTCCTCATTTTTTCACAAACCCTAGTTTCTTGCTACAACTTGGCAATTTTCTAGGCTAGGCCTGTGTTTTTCCCTTTTGGACCCCTTCCCCTCACTCAATCTCTGAAATTCCACTTTCCCCTACTTCCTAACATCCCTCCCTACTTCCAAAAATTTTCTAAAGAATTTAGAAGCCCCTTATCCCCTTCATTTTTCTTCATTTCGACAAATCCCTTGTTCCACACATCGGGATAGATTTCACTCAAATGATTTTTCTAAGCAATAAAATATGAATTTGGAAAAACTGAGAGAGGTTTTTGTCCGTAATAGGCAAAGGTATAAAAACCTCCTTCACTTTTTACACAGGTGTCATGGTTTTAGCGAAATGTCAAAAATACCGTTGCCTAAGGAGAATTGAATGCACCTTTGAAGTGACCTTGGGAAAATCAAGATTTCTCCTAGCTTGGTTGGCCAAATGACTTTCTTGATGAGTAAAATGATAACTAGACACAAATATCTTTCCAATGAGATATCATGAGCTCAATTTGGAGCTGAGGAAGACTTTCAAAAGTTGACTGTAACAGCACTCTGCCTTGAGGCAGCCTCATTCTGCTCATTTTGACCAGTCTTGGGAGATTTGATTTTGGACAGGGTAAATGAACTCCAAATTAAAAAATTCTAGTTGGGTTGGAAATTAGACTCAATAATATTTCCAACGAACTATCCCGCACCCAATTTTGACATCGAGAAGGCCTCCAAAAGCCTCCTGAAAATGGCGCGGCACATAGAAGAGTGGGCGTGGCGCACTGGGCTTTGCGCGCGGCGCATAGGCCCGAGACTGAAATTTTTTGCCAGTCTTCTCCAAATTGCATTTTTTGGTTGCTCCATGCACAAGTAAGTTTATACAACCACTCTTGATGGTGTTTGGTGTAGTTTTGAAGTTCCATTCGGAGAATTTGAATGCCAAAGTTATAAACCCTCTCATTTGGTCAGAACTGCTCCTTAGGGTTTTAAATTGGTGTGTTGAAATTGTAATTTGGTGCCAATTCTCCATTTCCCACCTATATTCCCTTCCCCATCATTGTAATATCATCATTTTCAATAGCCTTCCCCTATTTCCTTATACCCTGAACTACTCATATCATTGCATTCCCTTTTCAATATCCCAAAATCATTTCATTCCCTATATTAATGAAATGAAGTGTTATTTCCGCTGCATCTCTGTATTTATGGTTATGTGTTTATTCTATTGTGTTCCTTAATAAATCTGGATTAGTGGTATCAGAGCGGTCTGCTTTTTCTCGATCCTTCTTTGCATGTCCCCAACGAGGTCAGGGTATAAGGAGCTAGGGCTTGATCTGGTGGAACCTTTGCAAGATCAGCCTCGCAAACCTCGACGGACGCCCATGGGGGACGAAAAGAAAGATGAGGGAGCAGGAGATCCTATCAAAATATTGCTCGAGGAGGCCCTTGAAAAACAAATGAACGCGATGATGGATAACTTTGCTCAGATCCTTCAACGGCTGCCCACCGGCGGCGCATCTGCGTCCAGCAGCCACTCTAGAATTGTGACTCCCTTTAAGATGCAAGTAAATTTTGACATTCCCATATTTGAGGGTCAAATAGACGCAGATGCCGTAGATATATGGTTGACTCTATTAGAAGGATATTTCTTTGTTCATGACTTTTCAGACCGGGAGAAGATTATTTTTGCACTCCTCAAAGCTACCCCCCATGTTAAGGACTGGTGGGAAACCTACTGTGAGAACAAGGACCAGACAGAACCCTCTCTGTTCTCGGCCGTACCAACTTGGAATTCTTTCCGAGACGCCATCAAGGAATAGTACTATCCCGTGGGGAGCTATGAGGACAAGTACATACAATGGACCACGCTGCGACAACAAAGGGATCAAGATGTGCACGAGCTGACGAATCTGTTCCATACCCTGCGCACAAAGTTGGGTATCAAAGATTCAGAGAAACATTTGGTTTAAAGTATCGCAGCTGTCTGCACAGATACATTCAGGAGGAAATGGAGTTCCTCGACATCTCCTCGCATGGTACGGCATACCGGTATGCTGCCAAGATTGAGCAGAAATTCAAACAGAAGAAGCGAGACTTTGGATCTGCGAATCAAAAGCAAGGAAAAGGTGCTTCCAAACCGCAGAACAAAGGACAGAGCCAAGGTATGGCGGCTAAAGACAACTTGTCAAAGCCACAAGAAAAGAACAACATCGTAAAGCCAAAGAAGGACACGGGAAAGTGGTGTGAGTTCCATAAGAGCTCCACTCACAACACAAGTGAGTGTCGGGCCAAGCAGTCGCTAGTGGCCGAGATGAGGGCTTCTGAGTCAGATGCATGCTCTGACTCCGAATCAGAACCTGAAAAGGCGAATGAAAAAGAGAAACAGATTATTGATGCGGAGCCCAACGCCACTGTTGCCACTGCAAAGATCCAAAAGGAGGAACCGGAAGATCCAGAGGAGGAGGAACGTCTCTTCCACTCCCAGATGTGGGTAAAGGGCTCCCCGGTACAGGTCATTGTCGACAATGGGAGCCAAAAGAACCTCATTTCAGTAGACGCCGTGAAGCGGTTGGGTTTGCCGACCACAACTCACCCACATCCATACACCATCGGGTGGCTTCACCAAGGACGAGATCTCCGCGTCAGCCAGCAGTGCCGCCTTCCCTATAGCATCAAGCCCTTCACGGATGAGGTATTATGTGACGCTGCTCCTATTGATGTTTCTGATGTATTATTAGGACAACCATACTTGTGGAAGCGTCATGCTGTGTATGAGTCTCGACCTCGTGCTGTTATTGTTACTTTGGGAAATAAGCTGTACAGGATACCAGAGGTACCACCTCCTGCCGCTATCTCTTTGGTTACTGCAAAACAATGAAGTAAGCTCATTTCCCAAACCAGGAAATTCGTTTTCCTGATGATCCGCCCCCAGGGCAAGAAGAAGACTGTGGCCACGACCTCCAGACAGGGCCCCTCCGCATGACAACAACAAATGGATAAGGTCGTGGAGGAGTACGGGGACATCTTCACCTCACCCACAGGGGTTCCTCTGCACTGCCAGGTCAAGCACCCGATTGATCTGACCCCAGGTGCGCCGCTACCCAATGGACCGATCTATCGACGCTTTGTTCTAGAAAATGATGAAATCAAGAGGCAGATTCAGGAGCTGTTGCAGAAAGGTCACATCAGACCAAGTTCATCGCCCTGTGGGAGCCCGATCGTGTTGGTACAGAAGAAGGATGGGACGTGGAGACTCTGTATTGACTATCAGGCGCTGAACAAGATCATTGTCCGGAATAGGTACCCAATCCCACGGATTGATGACCTTTTGGACCAACTCCAAGGTGCAAAATATTTCAGTAAGATCGACCTGAAGTCTGGGTATCACCAGGTACCAATTGAACCCTCTGATGTGTGGAAGACTGCCTTCAAAGCTAAGGAAGGTCTTTTTGAATGGCTGGTCATGCCTTTCGGGTTGACGAATGCTCTCGCAACCTTCATGAGGATGATGGACGACATCTTGCGGCCATTCACCAACTCATTCGTAGTGGTGTACTTGGATGACATTCTGATCTTCAGCAAGACTTGGGAAGAGCACCTTCATCACATCCGACAAGTCCTCCAAACACTGCGGCAACACAAGTTGTGTGCCAATTTGGAGAAGTGCACGTTTGGCATGACCCAGGTTCAATATCTGGGATACATTATTGATGAAAGGGGGGTGCATGTGGATCCAGCCAAGATCCAAGTCATTCGGGATTGGCCACCCCCGACTACTATAACAGAGCTTCGCAGCTTTCTGGGTCTTGCTAATTTCTACCGTAGATTTGTGTTGGGATTCTCTCATATCACTTGGCCCTTGAGTCAAGTCACCAAAGGAGGAGCGAGAGCAAAATTCTTTTGGTCGGAACCTCAACAGAAGGTGTTCAAAGAATTGAAAAATCGCCTCTATTCTGCCCCAGTGCTCACCTTACCAGACTTGCAGCAGCCATTTGAGATCGAGACAGATGCCTCTGACTATGCTATTGGGGCAGTTCTTACTCAACAGGGACATCCAGTGGCATATCACAGTGAGACATTGTCTGAGACAGTTCCCAAGTATCCCACCTATGACAAAGAAATGTATTCCATTGTGCAAGCCTGTCGACAATGGAAGCATTACATTTTGGGGAAGGAAACAATCATCCACACAGACCACCGGCCCCTGCAGTTCATACAGACACAAGGAAGTTGTAGAATGATCGCCATCAGAAGTGGTCCACATATCTGCAACAGTTTCATTTGAACATCAAGTACAAGAAGGGTAGCACCAATAATGTTGCAGACTGCCTCAGCCGACCACCGATCGTGGCGCTCACCACCGTGCTCAACTCTTGTGGGCACGAGACTTCTGATTGGCTGCTTCTCTATGAGAGTGACCCAGAATTCGGCCACACTTACAAGGCACTCTTTGGGGGCACGCAAGTTCCAAATTTTCACCTCCAAGATGCACTTTTATGTCACCTGGGACACCTTTGTGTTCCTTCAAGCGAGCGTGCCAAGATGATATGGGAAGCACACTATAGTTGAGTCGCTGGGCATTTCGGGGTCGAGAAAACAGTAGCAATACTAGAGAAGTATTTCTATTGGCCGAACCTTCGAAAGGATGTCGAGAAGCACATCAGATCCTACACTGCTTGTGCCATTGCCAAATCGACCATCAAGAAGCAAGGCCTATATACTCCACTACCTACCCCTAGTCGACCTTGGGAATCCATCTCCATGGATTACATGTCGGGCCTGCCCTCTACTAAGCAAGGAAACGACTGTGTTTTTGTGGTCGTCGACAGATTCTCGAAGATGGCTATTATGGTGGCCTGCAAGAAGAATATCACAGCAGAAGCCACTGCTAAACTCTTCTTTGAACGAGTGTGGGTGCACTTTGGGATCCCACAGTCTATCATATCAAATCGAGATAGCAGGTTCCTCAGCACATTTTGGTCCAGCCTCTGGTCAATTTTGGACACAAAGCTCACCAAGTCCACAGCTTTCCATCCCCAAACAGATGGCCAGACAGAGGTCGTCAACAGAATGATTGTACACATTCTGCGCATGTACAATTCAAAGCATCCACGCACATGGGACAAGAGCCTCCCTTATGTACAACATAGTTATAATCGGGCTCTCCACAGTTCAATCGGCCATAGCCCCTTTCAGGTGGGCTTGGGATTCCAGCCACTATGTCCCATCGACGTAGCCATACCATTTGCAGCTGCTTAGGCCAATTCAGCTCATGTCCAGTCTGAAGTTGACAAAGCAAGTAGCTTCATCGAGCGCATTCAACACATCCGCCAACAGGTTCATGATATATTGGACAGAGCCAATGTGAAGTACAAGCAGCGCCATGATCAACACCGGGTGCCACACCACTTCCAGGTGGGCGACAAAGTATGGCTACATTTGCAGAAGGAGCGCCTCACTGGACCTCACCGCAAGCTTCGCCCGCTCCGATACGGCCCGTACACCATCACCAAGGCTGTAGGTAACAATGCCTTCGAGCTTAGTATTCCACCATTCCTTGGTCTGCACCCAGTCTTCAATGTGGATCGCCTTCGTCCTTACTTTCCACCTCTACTGGACACCTCGGACATTGCATAACAACTCACACCAACAGAGTTAAACCCAGACTGCATGGAACAGGCCACCACAGATTGTATCATGGACATGCAAATCAAGAACACTCGCCAACAGAAGATCCAACTGTATCGGGTTGTCAAAGCTGGCCAACTCCTGCACCAAGGAAAGTGGTTCACCAGGGACCAAGTTCAATAGAAATTTCCTCATCTCATGGAGGAACTTAACGCAATGGGGACCATTGCTTCCTAAGGGGGGAGGAATGATCCAGGTGGATATTGGTGGCCACCCACCTATTCCACTTGGGCCCCCACCATTGTCTCTTTCTGTTTTTCAGTTTCGGCATAACTTACTATTTTTAGCAGTTTTTCGGGTCCTGAACTTCCGGAGCCGTTTTGAGGCCCTAAACGACGTTTTTTGGGTATCAAAGCGCCAACGAATTTGATCATCAAATTCGTCCTGAAAGCTGTAGTCCTCGGATAGAGCTTTCTAATGATGTATCATGTGCATCAAACGGAGATAGTATGCCAAAGTTACGTCCCTGGGAAGTTGAAACACCAATTTACCCAAACGGGGCCCATAGTTTCGGCGCTTCATCTCCTAGGGTTAGGTTTTTGGGATGTTTAGGGTTCTCCATTGTTTCTCAATAATAAATAAGCCCTCGAGCTTCATTGTAATGCAGTTCAGAGGCCTGTAGTCGCCACATCTCTTCTCAGAGATAGCTACCAATGCCCTAGCTAGTTTTATTTCCATTCTATCTGTAAGCAAATTTCAGTTCTTTGATATTAATGAAATGAAGTGTTATTTTCGCTGCATCTCTATTTTTATGGTTATGTGTTTATTCTGTTGTGTTCCTGCATAAATCCGAATCACATACATTCGGCATAAACTTGCAAGCACCATGACAGACATCGATACATTATATGACCAAGACAGGGACTTTACGACTGAAAATGCATGCACCAGGAGGACACTGAAATGTCAAAAAAGGAGGACAGACTCCGAATCTTGGCTGAAGCTTCGTTGGCTAAGCATGGCACTGGATGGGGGACCTTCAGTTCAAATTTCAAGGAATTTGGAGAAAATTTTGTCAATTTTGAATTTTTTGGTCTCAAAACAGGTTTTTCTGCCCGACGCGTCGCGCCACTTGACGCGCGCTTATGTTTGAGAGATCTTCTGGAGGAAAAATTTACATTTTTGGAATTTTTATGAAAATTTATGCATGGTCAGGAATGGCCGAGAGATTTCATCAAGTTCTAGGTTGCCTAAAAGGCCAAAAACACCTTGAAAATAGCCTTTCTGCCACCTTTTGCACACACAGGAACCAGTCTTGGGAGATTGAAGTTTTGGAGGGTAAAATGAACTCCAAATTGAAACATTCCACTTGGGTTGGATAGTAGACAGATAGGGATTTCCAACAAGCTATCATGAGCTCAATTTGGACTTCGGGAAGTGCCTCAAAATCAGCTCCAAAGTGGCGCGACGCATAGAGTTTTTGGGTGCGGCGCATAGAGGAATTTGGCTCATTTTTCACTCTTCAACTCAGAAATTCGTCCATTTTTGACTAGTTTCACTTTTTGATGTAACTATTGATCTATATTAATGTAATTTCATATTCATGATGTAATTTGGGCATATTTTTACTTGTTCTAGAAGATTCATTCACTAAAGGGTGAAATGTGAGTGAATGGATCAGTTTCCTAGCATATAGAGGCAAGTTTTTTAATTGCCTAGATTTCAGTTCCTAGTTTAGAATTGGTTGAAACAGCCCCTAGAAGGATGAGATCGACCCCTAGAGGCATGGGATGGGGTTAGGATGGTCTATATCATGTATTTTCTGAGACATTTTCAGGGTTGGATACTTGGGAATAGTTTGGCACTTCATTGTACATACATTTCTGCATTTTTTTTGGCAAAGGAAAGACCAGGGTTTTGCAGCACTTGTTGGGATCCTTGTGGATCTGAGTTTTGATGATGTTTTTCTACATGTATCTGTAAGTTTCATTAATGTTTATGTATGCCATTTCCCTTCTCTTTTCTTCTGAATTAAACAAATGAGTAACTAAGGTAGAATTCATTAGTTTGCTGGTGCTCTGCCTTAAACTTTTGTTTAGTTTTATATGTTTTCATCAGTTTGAAGAGGATCCTTGCTCCCTCTTTCCCTCTTCAGCTTCTCAATAGTCTTTTCTATCCATTCATTGGATCTAAGACATCAAATCCATTGCCTTCCCTGCCCCAACTTCAACTCTGCAAGAAATTGGCCTCATCCCCAAGCCCAAAATTGCCTTTCCCTTTTTCCAACAAAAACCCTAAAAATCAAAACAAACCCTCCTATTTAAATACCTAGCCTAAGATTAGCATTCATTTCAGTCATCTCAAACCCTATTGATTAATTTTCGCTGAGATCGACCCGGAGAGAGCCCTCTCCTGTTCTGGTAGGGCTAGCTACCAGACTGAGCGTGGTTTGGTGTTACCCTGAATCCCGCCTTCCTTCAGCCTAAGGTGGATTTAGGCAATAACAGACTCATACTGTGGTAGTCAGAGGTTGTTTCTAGGCTATTTTCTGAAGGAGGAACCCTCTCCTTATGAAGATGCATCATTGTCCTCCTATTTATGTTAGGGATGCTACGTATTTTTCTAGGAAAGGAGGCTGAGATGCCTAGCATGGTTAAAATATCATTCAAGTCAAAGCTCCTTACATCTTAAGGCAAGCCGCAGTCATGAGGATGCCTTTTGGATGGTTTTTAGTATCTCTTTTACATCCCTAACCGGCTTTAGGTGGATGACTATATGCAGCCCTACCTAGTCTTATCTTTCTCGGCTACCTACAGTTCATGCATAGAATACAGTTGTGAGTAGTTCACTATTTTGTATATTCTTAAGGATTGTTATGATGAGATCTACAGATTCAAAAATTAGTGTTGAATTTGAGCCGTTGTACTTTTCTCTCTATCTGCTGAACATTTCACGATTAATAATAAGAATATTTGATAGAGGGTTTTCCTCATCTTGGGGTTTTTACCTGGCTTGTGCCATATTCTCGTGTCTTTGTACCTTGGTTTGTCTTCAACATCTATCATTTATGTTATTTTATTATTTATTGTCATAATGTTTTGTGAGATTGCTAATGGATTAATGGGAATATGGTTGAATGAAGAATCTAACCTAAGAAAATAGCACATTTTCTAAAATTAACATGGTATCAAAGGTTGGTTGAGGAAAATACAAAGAGAAAGAAAGAAATAATTAAATAAATGCAGACAGATCTCCATGGTCTCCTCCCTCCTCCAAGATCAGAGATCATTGAATTATGAATATTTCCAATTTATGGGTCATATGTATTTGCTGGAATTTGTGTCTATTACAGAAGGGAGAGGCTTGAAATATAATGATCGCTAATCTGACACACACTTGGGAATATCCTTTCAAGAAAGGGTTGTAGTTCTGTGAATCTCCAAGTTCTGAAAATTCCAGGGTTTATGGCACCGTTCTTGAAGAGCTGGAAGATTAAGGAAATGTGAGTTACATTACTGAGATACAAGTTATTCCAACTATGATGACTGAAATGCAAGACATTAATGTGAGATTGATGCCAGTGTATGAATATAGTTTTCGTAAGGTATGACTCTTTGTAACCTCAATGACATGACAAGTGATATGTATAAGGTAGTAAGCATGGTGTATAACAATGCTCTTGATATTTTTGATATAACCTTGAATAAATGGCAACAACCTTCTTATAGGTGTTAAAATTGGACAACTAGGTCCAAACTCCATGTTGTGATGCTCAGATGAAGACATCAATATTTTTATTGGGTTCCTCTTTCGAAGAGGTGTAAGATCGATCTAAAGATCATCTTGATCTGATGACCAGAACATTTATTTTGAATTTATTTTTAATACTTTCAAAATATGTGCAGGTTAGCCTTAAGGTTTTACACCCCCAGCAAATGTGTCACACACCTCAATGATGGATATAAATAGAATCAACGTTGGAGGACATTTCACTCATCTCATCCTCACGCATCATCTCTCCTCTTCTGATTGGTTTGAGCTCATTAGAGGCATTTTTCAGTTCACACGTGGGAAAGAAGGACAAAGAGAATTCTGCTGCAGCTAGGGTTTCCACCGCAGGTTTGACCAGCGTTGACTTTGGTCAACGCATGGTCCAAAGGAGCTAATTTTTGGCATAGACTTCGATTTCTGAATTCTGTACATTTTGGCACAAGAATCAAGATCAAAGGTTGACCATAGATTGCGCTACGTTGACTTTTAATTGTTGTTGTTGTTGTTGCTGCTGGTGCTACTGTTGCTGCTGGTGCTGGTGTTGTTGCTGCTTGCTGCTATTTTGCGTTGAATTTTCTAGGCAGCATTTATGGGGTTGAATTTGAGTTGACCGTGTGGCTATTTTGAGGGTTTTTCTGACACATGATGGGTTGGCTGACCAAAGATACTTTGTTTGTTGAAGCATCTTGTTGATGACCATAACGCATCAACACATTTATCTATTTCTAGTTTGTCTTCTGTTGATCTACTGGTATGTTCTATCAGCACTTTACTTGATTTTTTATGTGATTGTTGTAGTGAAAAGTAAAGTTGCATCAAGAATAGAACATCTACACAAATTTACATGGTATCAGAGCTGAGGTGAAGAAAAAGTCCTAATTTGTAGCAATCACCGCAGAAGAGGATGGGTTCCTCAAACTACAATGGCTTCAAGGCTGATGACAAATTGACTGGGAAGGATGACTTCCATTCTTGGAAGATGACATTGGATCTTATGTTGGAAGACCAAGATGTCATGGACTATGTGCAAGGTAAAATCCAAGAGCCTCCATCCACTGCAATTGTTGCCGCCAAAACTAAGTACAAGAAGGGGGAGATCAAAGCAAAACTAATGATCAGGGACTCATTTCACAAGAGTCTGGTTGTCTACATCTCTGAGCTGGCACATCCAAAGGGATGTATGACAAGTTGGTCAACATGTTCAAGTCCAAAAATGCGAATCAAGTCCTATTCTACAAGAATAAATTAAAGAATCTAAGGAAAGGCAGGGATGAGTCTGTTCAATCATATTTTCTGAAGCTGACCAAGATCAGGAACAATATTTTGGCTATTGGGGAGACAATTGCTGATCGAGAGATGGTAATCACCTCACTTGGAGGGCTCCCATCCGAATGGCATGTGTTCAACACTACCATTCTAAATAATAATGTGAACACTGACTTTGACGAAGTACTATCGAGATGCGTACAAGAAGAGACAAGAATGAAGAAGTATGGAAATGAAGGAAATGCTGCCTACGCTGCTCATTCTAGAAAGAATAAATTTGATGGTCCAAAGAACAAAGGAAGAGTAGGGGCCCAAGGAAAGAAGGGTAAGTGTTACACTTGTCATAGGCCTGGTCACTATACTAGAGAATGTCCTTTCAAGAAGGATTCTCCCGATGGTGATGGCAAAAACAACAACTAGAGGAAGGCTCCCTCCGATGGAAATGAGTAACCTCTCAAAAGGTCTAGAAATTCCAGGTATGAGGAATAAAATGTTGTTGATAGAAGAAATGAATACATTCTTGTATCTTCCCTCTCTGTTGCATCTCCACCCGACACTATGGATGTCTGGTTGATAGATAGTGGTGCCTCAAGGCACATCACTGGGTTCAAAGAAGCACTCTCTCATATGGTTAAGAAGGACACTAATCTGAAAATTGTCCTTAGAGATAATGCCACATATCCCATGAAAGGGACAAGGACTGTGACCCTCCACTTTTCTCAAGGTCAAGTCCTTCGCTTGCAGGATGTACTCTACGTACCAAATTTGAAGAAGAACCTTGTGTCTATATTGGCCATGGAAGACAAAGGTTTCAATGTGGCATTCATGGATGGAAAGGTGCACATGTGGAAGAAGAGCTTCAAGGAAGCTATCATGTTTGGGTCTAGAATTGATACACTCTACCAGTTTGGAGGAATTCCACTAGGAGCAATGACATGAGATGCTATTTGACAGACCGATAATGGCATTGAATATGAGACGAACGAGTTCAAAAATAAAATAAAATAAAATTTTTGTAAAGAAGCTGGCATTAAGAGGGAGACCACAACTATATATACTCCTAAGAAGAATGGTGTTGCTGAATGAAAGAACAAGAGCATTGTGGAAGCTGTCTGTGCCATGCTATGTGACCAAGGTCTACCGAAGTTTCTGTGGGAAGAAGCTGAAAACACTTCTGTGTACATACAAAGCCAATGCCTGCATTCTGCTCTGGACTCCAAAAATCCCAAAGAGGTTTTCTGTGGTAAGAAACCTGACGTCTCACATTTTAGACTTTTTGGATGTCCTGTTTATTTTCATGTGCTGAAAGAAAAGAGGAGCAAGCTGGATGCTTCTGGGAAGAAAGGAATGTTTGTGGGATACAATGAAACTTCAAAGGCCTATAGAGTCTGTGTGCCTGGTCAAAGGGAAGTGGAGATATGCCACAATGTCACTTTTGACGAAGATGCTTCCCTGAAGAGAGTAATCAATCTTCCGAGATCCCAGGAAGATCATGAAGCAAGGTATAGAAATCAAGAAGAATCGAAGGATGAGATGATGCCTGATGTTGAAGGACTGATGGACTCGATTGATCCACCTCCTTCACTGGGAAAGAGACCATCATGGCTTAGGGACTCTCTTGAGGATGGTGAGGGACATACGGCCCCAAGGGGGACTTTCCGTAAAATCAAGAAGCTGAGTAGATACCAAGGGTATCTAGCAGCCATGAGTACTATTGTACAATCTGAAACTGGATATTTTGAGGAAGCCATAAAGCATCAAGTCTGGAAGGATGCTATGCACAAATATTATGAGTCCATAATGAAGAATGATATCTGGGTTGTGGTTCCAAGACCGGAGGACAAAGCAATTGTCACCTCGAAAATGGCTCTACAAGATCAAGCATGGATCTGATGGTAGTACTGAAAATTTCAAGGCAAGGTTCGTTGCCTGTGGCTTCTCTCAAAAGGAAGGCATTGACTATGATGACATATTCACACCTGTGGCATGATATAGCACCATTCGATCTATCATAGCCCTTGCAGCTATGCAAGGATGGAGTCTTCAACAGAAGGATGTGAAGACCGCTTTTCTGCATGGTGCGGTAAAGGAAGAAGTGTATGTACAACAACCTCTGGGGTTCGAAGTCCAGGATCAGGACACCCATGTCTGTAGGTTGAAGAAATCCCTCTATGGGTTGAAGCAAGCACCCAGAACTTGGTATGAGAGGATAGATAGCTACTTGATGAAGTCGGGCTTCACTCGTAGTAATGATGATCCGAAACTTTACTTCAAGGTTGACAGGGAGAAGCCTCTCATTCTGGTGTTGTATGTGGATAACCTCTTCCTGACAGGTGTTTTCCCTCTCATTCATCAGTGCAAGAGGGAGCTCGCTGTTGAGTTCGAGATGAAGGACCTAGGACTGATGCACTACTTCCTAGGCCTAGAGGTCTGGCAGGGACCTGGAAAGATTTTCCTTTCTCAAGAAAAATACATTGTGAAGCTTCTAGAAATATTTAGTATGATGGACTTTAAGAAGTTGGGTGGTAGCGTTGCTAGGCCTGTATTGGAAAATCCTACTGAGTATCGTCAACTCGTAGGGGCCCTGATGTTCTTTGTGAACACCCGTTCAGACGTATGTTTTGCAGTGAACACTTTGAGTCAACACATGGTTGATCATGGCATTCACTAGGTTGGTGCCAAGAAACTCTTGAGATATCTATGGGGCACGTTAGACCATGGGTTGAGATACACTGCCGGGAGTATGACACTCCATGAATATACTGATTCCGATTGGGCTGGTAGTGTGGTGGATTGCAAGAGCACATCAGGATGCTGCTTCACACGTAGATCTGCTTTGGGCAAGAAACTGAAGTTGGTAGCCTTGAGCACCACTGAGGCCGAATACATTGCAACATGTATGGTCTGTTGTGAAGTCACTTGGTTATGAAAGCTCTTAAGAGAGTTGTTCGAGCATGTGCTAGATGCCACTTTTATCCTTTTTGATAACCAAAGGGGCATTTGTTTGTCATAGAATACCGTGTTCCATGAACGATCCAAGCATGTTGATGGCTAGTACCACTTTATCCAGGATATGGTACAGCAAGGCGCCGTAAGGCTCAATCATATAGGAATTGATGAGCAGGTCGTGGATATTCTCACAATGCCCTTGGGGAAGGTCATGTTCCGAACCTTCTATGAGAATATTGGAATCGTGGAAAGACCCTATTTTGAGGGTCCTGTTGGACGATGAGCTCTTGGAGCTTTGGGGGGCTCTGGGGATATCTTCTCGGAGCTATAAGCACACAAGGGGCTAGGCTTGCCAAACCTTGTGGTGCTTCCACCCCACCGTTATGATGATTGAGTTGGTTTGCCTCTCATTATTTGTTCCCCGTATGCATCCTACCCATTGAGTTCCAGACTCATGGGAAGTACCTCTCATTTGGCCAATGAGGTGGGAAAAGCTAGAGACTAGTAGCAAAGACTGATGAACGCATCAGATATTGCCGTACTCTCTATCTAAGATGACACGTGTCCAACCACTTGATCTGGGATCAAGTCTAGTGAGGTTTCAGACCTCCTACTGACTTTGGGTTAGATAAACCAACTTCGGGTTGGTATGTGACTCTTTGAGTCCATGTGAGGTTTTGGACCTCCAACTGATTTCGGGTCAGGTAAACCAACTTCGGGTTGGTATGAGACTCTTTGTGAGTCCTATAGAGGTTTCAGACCTCTAGGCTGAATTTTTCAGCCGGGAATGATGTCTTTGTGATTGAACCACTTATGTTCTGAAATAAAGAGGTCTGCAAAGCAAGTTACAACGGGATGACGCACGATGTTTGATTGCACAAGTGGATGGATTTCTCCCTAGTTGAGAGGGAGTGTTAAAATTGGACAACTAGGTCCAAACTCCATGTTGTGATGCTCAGATGAAGACATCAATATTTTTATTGGGTCCCTCTTTCGAAGAGGTTCAAGATCGATCTAAATATCATCTTGATCCGATGAGCAGAACATTTATTTTGAATTTATTTTTTAATAGTTTCAAAATATGTGCAAGTCTGCCTTAAGGTTTTACACCCCCAGCAAATGTGTCACACACCTCAATGATGGATATAAATAGAGTCAAATTTGGAGGACATTTCACTCATCTCATCCTCACACATCATCTCTCCTCTTCTGATTGGTTCGAGTTCCTTGGATGCAGTTTTCAGTTCACACGTGGGAAACAAGGACAAAGAGAATTCTGCTGCAGCTAGGGTTTCCACCGCAGGTTTTACCAGCATTGACTTTGGTCAAGGCATGGTCCAAAAGAGCTAATTTTTGGCATAAAATTTGATTTATGAAGTCTGTACATTTTGGCACAAGAACCGAGGTCAAGGGTTGACATTAGACCGTGATGCGTTGACTTTTAATTGATGTTGTTGCTACTGGTGTTGGTGCTGTTGCTACTTCTTGCTGTTGTTTTGCATTCAGTTTTCTGGGAAACATTTATGGGGTTGACTTTGAGTTTACCGTGTGGCTATTTTGAGGGTTGTTGTGACACATGCTGGGTTGGCTAACCAAGGATACTTTGTTGGTTAAAGCATCCTGTTGACCACCGTAACGCACCAACACATTTATCTGTTTCTGGTTTGTCTTCTGTTGATCTACTGGTATGTTCTATCAGCACTTTACTTGATTGTTTATGTGATTACTATAGTGAAAAGTAAAGTTGCATCAAGCATAGAACATCTATGCAGATTTACAACAGGGCAGTCACATTATTACTGTGGTAGATAGTAGCAATTAGGCCATATAATAAGTGATACATTTGGATGTATGAATGTAATCCAAATGACAATTGTCTCCACAAGATACAAGCTCTACCCATGTGATGCGAAGTAATTGAAGTTATGGAAACTATCATCATTCTGAGTAGGCAAGAAACATGACAGTGATCTTAAATGATAGTGAAATTGTATATTAGTGCAGTGGAAAACTCAGTTCAAACATGTTCAATGCACATTTCAGTTTAGATCTTGTTAAGGCTAAAGATGATTAATTTTAGATCTCAGTTCAAAATACCTCCATGGCTATAGGAAATCATGAAGCACAACTACAAATTGTGTCTTTGTTAGATCTGCGTGAGTTGCCTGGACTGAGGCTATGAGTATACATATGTACCTGGACCGATCCCCTATTCAAGCTACAATATTCCTTGATAAAAAGGGCTTATTGATACAATATGCACATTGATGCCGCCTAGTGCTCAAAATAAGAGATAATTGTCATCCCGATAGCTATCTCTTTTATCTCGGTTTTTTTTGATATTTGGATATCATATATCATATAGTAATCTTGATCATGCTTCTTATCATATTGCAGTGACTGCCGTATACTTGGGATGTTAGCAATAACTCTACTTTATTTTGGATAGTGTCAAATTACATTTTATCTCACATAAATTATCTCTTCTACTTTATTTTGGATGGTGTCAAATTACATTTCATGTCACATAAAGTATCTCTTCTGCATGAGGAATAATGGCATTATCATGCACACATACTTACAGTCAATATTGGAAAAGGTAATTGGTATGAGCCCGACATCCTTATTTTGATCTAAGTTAGATCTAGTCATAACCATGGACATTTGTCTCTTGGTTGAACTTCTAGTATTCTAGGCATCTCTAAAATTAAATTAAGTCACAGAAAATAATCTATGTTATATGGAGGAACAATCTTCCTGAAATAGAAACCTGAGACTATCAGTTAAGGACAGAACTCTGTCGTTCTAGGGGGAAGATCAATCATTAATCCGAGAAATGTGAAATTGTTGTAACTTGAAAGACCCAGGTTCAAATACCCCCTGTTGTGACCTGGGCTGCAAGGAAGAGGACATATCATAGCCCCCCAGAGGTTGGCTAGTAGTTATGTGTCAGGCAGGCTGCTAGTTCCTCTGGTTACAAAAAAAAAAAGACAGAACCCTGCCCTATAAATATTAATGGTTTCTCCATCATATATCGCATCATTCTTGCTATGGGAGGTTCTATCATATGTATGACTTCTCAAATTATACAACTATGCATCCTCTATGGTATCTTCTTTGTCTCGTATTATGTTCAATTTCATTACAGTTCCAATAGTCATGATGGTGTGATGTAATGATTGATGATCTTGTTCACAACCAAAGTTGTGAACAAGACTGATGTGAATTTTGATAGCTTATCCCTTGACATTATTTTTACTACAAGAAGTTGCTGAGATATGCCAGTAAAATATTTTGCAGCACCCTTTGGCTTTAAGTTCAACTCACCTAGAGCTTTTATTCTTAAAGGACATCTAATAAATTTCTCTGTATCACTTCCTATCAGCATGAAAATCAGAGGTGCCTAGAAGAAAATGCATATCAAATTCTATGCCTCATCAAGCACGTCAAATAGTAGACCTTGGGTTCGATATCCTAGCTACAATCTCATGGTTCTATAGAACACCTGAATGAGAAATTCTCCTCCTCATTATGGATTGAGTAATTTGATGTGTTGGTAGTTGTCATATAGTAATGAAGGATCATACAATTGTCCAGAAAAAAATTGATGGGAAGATTTCTTCTTCTTGGTTGAAGAAAGACCCTAATCCACGTTGAGAGGGAGCTATAAAATCCCTGATAACTTTTATTTTCCATTTTTTTTATGAGAGCAAACTATTGCCACTGAGTTTAACAACTCCGATGATCTGCATAAAAGGTGCATAATAATATCACATATACCAAGGATTAATAGCAGGATTTGATGAGTATAAGTGATATTACTTTTGCTACAGTTAGAGGGAGATATAACGTTTATTGATAATATAAGTCACCCGATACGGGGATTCGAGAATCAAATTCAGGATACAGTGACCCCCAGAATAGGACACTTCCGGGATACAATACGTTATATGTTATTTTATTAATATATATATATATATATATATATATATATATATATAATTAGACATTTTTTACACAAATTCATACAAATTCATTGATTCAAACATAGATTTAAGATCTTAGATACTCATACATGATACATTGAAATTTGATACATTGATACATCATATAATTGTCAAATTTACTCAGAAAGACAAGATAGTAAGATACTGTAGTTTTCTCATTAAGTCATCAGAATCAAAATGTGTTACATAAGTACACTGCCAATGGCAAATAGAAATAGAAAATACAAAAAAACTACAGTCTACAAGACTACAAGCCTGAAGCCTCAATGAGTCAGAGTCAATGAGTCATCAATCCTCATCATCATAATTAGCATTACTGTCCTCATCCTGATCATCATGCTCACCACTGCTCTCCTCTGATGCATCCTCCTCCTCTGTCATCTCTACATCTGCTGGTGTGGAGGATGACGCCTCTACTGTATCGGCATCATCAAATGTGACAGGCTCTAGCACTGGCGCATTGAGATCCAAGTTGGCTAATGCCAACTCAACACTTCTATCCAGACCCATATAATCGGGAAATACATCCCACATATTTGTCTTTCCCTTCAACCAATCCTCCCTCTACCTGTCGATGAGACAAAGGTTGGTGTGTTGATACATCATTGTCTCTGCCCTGGACTGCTCAAGCCTGCTTTTCTTCACACTATACAATTTCCCATATGTTCTCCAATTCCTCTCGTAACAAGAGGACGAAGTCACTTGAGAGAGGAGCCTCATGGCTATGTGCTATAGAGGAGGGTTTTTTTTCCCATGAGTTTCCCACCAAGAATAGGGCTTCTTAGCCCCCCTGTCTCGAATCACATCATAGCCTAAAAATCGCCCAGTGCCTGTGGAAAAATCTGCAAAGGCATCCTCCACCTCATCAAGGGATGCCCTCTCCTGAAAAATCCTCCTCAATGCATCTTTCCTCCCCTGTGAGATTTCACCATCCATGTGAAGAGGTAATCTGCGAGAAGGTCCACCATTCATCCATTCATGGCTGTAGTATTTTGGGTTCAAGGAGTGAGACAAACAATGTAAAGGTGTGAAATTCTTGTCCCATTTGCTGACAAGAATATCATGTATGCTGGTGAAGAAGGCCTCTGGTGATGCCTCATACTCTGGGCACTGACTCCGTAAAACAATGGTCCTCACAGAATCAATCATGGAATCCCATCCCTCATAAACCTCTCCTAGGATGGGTTGGTCTGTATCTGCAAATTGAAGCAAGGAAATGATAGGCTCCATGATCTGAATAACTAGATCTACCTTCTCCCACCATAGATCATCCAACACTGTTTCCTTCACTTTCTTTGAGGCTACTTGATCCGTCTTTCTCCAAAAATACCAAAACTCTGAAATAACCATGGCCCCAAGAGCAGTCTTGACCTCCCTCAACCTCTTTAACATGATGAATGAAGAGGAAAACCGTGTATCTGCAATCTTCAACAATGATATATTGTTGTACTCCTTGTAGATAGTGAGGGAATTTGTATGGTTTTGTACAAAGTTGCGGATATGTCGTGCATCCTCAATAATGGATCCAATCCAAAGCACATCAGAGGCAATAGATTTCAGTTCCAAGTTCAATGAATGGACAGTGCAAGGTGTCCAAAATATTTGTGGATATTTTTCTTCCATAATCATGCCAGCATCCTTGAAAACAGGTGCATTATCTGTAATGATTTGCACACAAAAATCGACACCTACATCTTCAATAATTTTAATAAATAACTCACCCATATATTTTTCATCCTTGTACTGTCCAAGTGCATCCACTGCTTTCAATAAAACTGGACCATTCAAGGATGACACCATGAATTTAATGAGTGGGTGGTGTGCTGGATCTGTCCATCCATCAGAAACAATGCTAACCCTAGATGTTGGCCATGTTGATTTAATAGGCTCAAGAATTTTTTTTCGCCTCTTTCTTTTCCTTTGTCAACAATGTCATTCTGATCTTATTTGACCTAGGAGGCACATACCCTGATGGAGCCCCATGAATAAGAGCTCGACACATCTCAATAAATAGAGGTGACCGTGCAACATTAAAGGATATGAAGTTCTGATAGAAAAAAAAAATGCAATGGTGAGATCAAGCTCTTCCCTCTTCTCTTTTTGAAAAATCTTTTCCATTGGACCAACTGCAGTTGCCTTTCTCTTTGCTGATTGTCCCCTACTAAAAATATCAAAAGGGAACTTGTTGATGTTTTTCCTTAAGAATGGAAGGGGGTCATCATTCTTGTTTTGTTTTGATTTTGATGCCACAGTTTCCGCACCAACAAATGCCTCTTTCTCCAATTCCTTCCTCTGTGGCAAGTCAATTGTTGTACAACATTTAATGCCACAACCTGGCAAACCCAAAAAATGAGCTTTCACACGGAAATATGTGGAAGTGAAATGGTCATTGCATATATTGCATTTCCATGAACAATTTCCTCCTCCCTTTCCCTTTTTGTCTTCCCCTCCCTCTCTTGTCACATACCTCCACAATGGGTATTTGGGGTCATGAGTTTGTTTTCCCTGCACATTTGAAGCTACTGTTGCAGCCCCAATTCCAATAGATGGAATACTTGCAGAGCCTGATGAAATAAGGATAGGAGGGGCATCTCGAATGGGGACATTCTTCCCCTTTCTTTGCCCCTATCTTGCTGCCTTTGATTGATCCATGAATATTGTAAAAAATAAACAAAAATAACCAAATATATAAAACATATGCACATGCAAACACTAATAGCAAACTAAATGAAAAATATAGAGGGAAGTGCACTTACCAGATGCTCAAATCTCTTTGAAAAAAATCTCTTTCTCCTTGCTAACCCTTTCTTCTTGCTAACCCTTGCTCCTTGCTCACTTCACAAACACAAATCGGTGAGAAAGAATGAGTCAAATTGGTTTTTTATAACCCAAAATCGCACTTTTTGGCACAACGAATCTGACTGTATGAGATTTGGCCGTATCCGTACAGGGTATGGTTGAGATTCGCTTTACCCTGTACTGATACAGTGGAATCCAGTGAATTGGGTACAAATCCTACAATATCGTATCCGATAAATAGGATTTAGGATTCTTGGGCCCTGGGGGACGAATCCGGTTTCAGAGTTAATAATGCATGTCCATCAGGTAATGATCCTCCCATTTATCACTATGAGATCAAGATTATCTTTCTTAAGAAAGAAGCCTAGAATCGTGGTTAGACTCTGTTAAGAGGGTCTCAGTTGAACATTGAGCTCTCGAAGACTAGTAAGAAGGAGTAAGATCAGTAAAATATCTTCTTCATCGAGATGTGCAAGAAGCAGAGGATTGCTAAGTGTTGTGAAGATATATACATATTTATGCTACTAAATGGAGCTATGAGGCTCCATTGATCTAGTTTTGATTTTCAAAAAGAAGCTTGTCGCTATTCCCTATATGGTTGGATTCTTGGCTAAAGTTTGATCTCTAGGAGTTGTTGGGAGCTTGGGGTACTTATTGAGCTATAAGATATCATAGGGTGCATGGTTCACCTTCCCATAATATTGATTACATATGCATAGGATGAGTGGTTCACCTTCTCCTATGGCATATGAGAAGGATTAGTGCTTCACCTTCTCCTACAGATAGCCCAGTGAAAGATGCAATTATGAATTTGTGTGTGGACATGTCGTTGGGATGTGGTTCACCCTTTCCCCACTAGGATGGTTATTCCCTACATTCTATAGTTGACATGTCGGTGGGATGTAGTTCATCCTTTTCCCATGTGTAGGATCCTTCCTACTATTGTTGGTTTGCATGTGTGTAGGATGTGGTTCACCCTTTCCCTACTCTCGGTGTTTTGCATGTGTGTAGGAGGTGGTTCATCCTTTCCCTACATATGGTTGTGATGTATGTGTTTCTTAGGATGTGGTTCATCCTTTCCCTACATGTGGTTGTGATATATGTTTGTAGGATTGGGTTTATCCTTTCCCTACAAATGGTTGTGATGTGTGTTTGTAAGATGTGGTTTCTCCTTTCCCTATCTATGATTATGTGGAGGATGTGATATATTCTTTCTTTGTTGATGTTCTTGCATCATCCTACCCATGTAGTCCGAGACACATGGGAATTACCTGATATCATCTGGCCAATGAGTTGGGAAAAGTGGTTTGAGACCATAAAACTACCGATGGACGCATCATGTACTTCCGTACTCCTTATGTCTAGGATGTATGATGTTTCTTCAACTTGATCTGGGATTAATGGAAATTATACCTTTGGACTGACTTGTGTTAGTGGGGAGTGGCAAGGTCTTGTGACTCCCTCTCGATCAATTAATCTTCCTTATTACTTCATGATTCAACAGAGAAAAGCAGAGATGACTGAGATGGTATATAATTTATAACAACACGATGATGGATGTATTGACAGGTGAAATTACCCTAGTTGAGAGGGATTGTTAAAATTGGAAACTAGGGCCAAATTCCACTTTGGACAACTCCTTTGGGGAATATTATTGTAGCATTGAATTCATCTCTTCGAGAGGATGAAAATCGATCTAAATATCATCAATTGGATAAGGAAAACATTTTTTTACTCAAAAGAAATTCTATAGTTATGATTTTTTTTAGGCAGGAAAAATTGAAATTTGAATTTTGAATTTGCCTCCAAATGTTAAAGTCGGATCCACTCTCCTAAAAGGTAAATCATCTTGTCTAAATTGTATATAAGTGATCTATTCTCATCCCATTTAGAAGGCATCAAAATCTCTTGGGAATTCTGAGATAACGATGCATAGAAGGGAAATTTATGGACTGTTATAAGGGTTTGATCTATGGCTAAGGGAACGATGGTCTTCAAGGAGGATGAAGGAAGCTCAGTTGTTGGATTAACTATTTTTCTAGGGCAGAGTCTTCCACAGATGAATAGTTGTAGGTAAGGAGTACTCTGTTTGGGTTATCTCTCCATTGTAGACTCATACTGTGTTAGGCCGAGGATGCTTCTAGGAAGGAGAAACCCTCTCCCAATGAGGATGCATCATTGTCCTCCTAATTTTGTTAGGGTTGTTGCGTATTTTTCTAGGAAAGGAGGTCGAGATGACTAGCATGGTCAAAATTTCATTCAAGTCAAAGCTCCTTACATATTAAGGCAAGCCGCAGTCATGAGGGATGAGTTTTGGATGGCTTTCAGTTCTAACTAGTTTCAGGTGGATGAGTATATGCGGCCCTACCTAGTCTTATCTTTCTCGGCTACCTACAGTTCATGCATAGAATACAGTTGTGAGTAGTTCACTGTTTTGTATATTCTTAAGGATTTTTATGGTCAGATCTACAGATTGACAAGCCATTGTTGACTTCAAACTATTGTACTTTCTTTTCTCTCTCTGATAAACATTTCATGATTAATAATAAAAATATTTGATCAAGGGTTTTCCCCATATTGGGGTTTTTCCCTAGCTTGTGCCATATTCTCATGTCTTTCTATCTTGGCTTGTCTTCAACATATATCATTTGTGTTATTTCATTAGTTACTTTCATATAATTTTTTGTCAGATTTCTAATGGATTAATGGGCATATGGTTGAATGAAGTATCTAACCTAAGCAAAGAACATGTTTTCTAAAAATAACAATAAAGGACATGATCAGTTGCTAGAATTATGTCTAGTGAGTTTTATTTCAAAGGGGGGATCACAATGTTTCATATTTTGGAATTTTTCTTTGAATTTTAGGAATCACTTCCATGATTACAAAACCACTATGTCAAAAGGGATCCCCAAGTACCTGATAATATATATGAGTTGGATAATATTCCATACTATTTAGAGCCAATATGGGTAGTTTTTATGTGTAATTTAGATTACATTTCATGAAGTAGAGACATTGGTAGATTGTATAGGAGTTGGAAAAGAGTGGAATTAAATTGGTATTCTTTTCTTGTAGTTTTTTTTTTGTATACCAAGCATATTAATCCATTTTGATGATTTTCTCACATTTAGATAACTTCATGTTATTTTTGGTTGAGCTATGTACATCTGAAGAAAATATTTATCGCATCCATAATCTTAACCAAGGCTAATATTGGACTTAACTCATACCAAATATTAGTTAATATTGTTGGTTATTCTAAAGAGGTCTTCGTGAGATAGGAGAAACCACCTGTTAACGTTTTATGTTTCAATTTTAATTTATATTACTAAACTCATTTTACATGATGTTCCTGAACATGTTTCATAATTTTGGGAATCTAACTTAAGGCGTTTCTCATACCTTGATTCATGAGAGACATTTTGCAACATTATAAGATGCATAATTATATTTCCTTCATAAGTTGAATCTTTGCTGGCAATTTCTAGAGATAGCACCACCATACGTGACATGGAGTTACCACCGTGACATTTTATTCTTTTCTCTTCCATGATTTTGAGCACATTTTATTTGACATAAGGCCTTTTCTTCTGTTCATTTCCTATTATTTCTTGAATGTAGAATAATCTTTGTGAACAGTATCAAGTGGAAGTGTATAAGCAGCTTGCATGTGCCAATTATCTATTAAATTTCACGTGGAGTTAACTGTTATATGAAATTTTAGCATTCAATCGCAGTTAAAACATAGCACAAAAAGGCCTTCATATACCTATGTGTTTTTCTCAATCCATCAATGATGATATTGTAGAAATTAGCTGAATAAATCACTTATTCAATGAAGATTAACCCGATCATACATCAATTTCGAATTGCATGCATAACACATAACCTTCTTCTACAATTAATTGTCACATGCGGAAAATAACAGAAGCAATCTCACATCAAATCAATCACACATTAACTCAGTATGTATGGGGAAAGCCTATAGCTGAAAACCCCGCAGCTATTGTGTATATTATAATGGAGTAACCAAACAAGTACAATACTCCTCACAAGTACTCAGCACTCTCTCATGAAGTTACTCACAATCTAGCTTGGTTTTGAACAAGTCTCGGGTTCAAAACACACCACTAACTGCCTTGCCTCTATTGCGCAATCATGGCCTGTATATGAAGAGGTTCAAGGTTCGAATCCTCTTGCCTTGACTGCGCAATTGTCATGGACAATTCCTCCAAGTGTAATGCAAATCTCATGCAAAACAAATCTACCAACTGATAGCTTTACTCACCCTTTCATCTACCTCTTCCACTGGTCTCCACCGAACTGATCATGCACTGTAGTGAACTGAAGTGTTCTTGAGTTGACTAATGAGTTAATATTTAGTAAATTAAATATTATTTAATTTACTCCACTCATATCTAGTTGATTAGTTAGTTAACTAATCCCAACTAGTTCAACTAAAACAAACAAAACACAACTCCACTACTTGTCCCGTTAACTCCTCCAAAACTCCTGCCACTGAAGTCTAACTGAAGCCAACCATGCAAGATGCCATCAAACCCTAGGAACCACGTGATTCCCTGTGTCAGTTGCATGAGTCACCTCCATGACTCAAACTGAAGTGCGCCAAGAGAGTAAACTGCTGTTTATAGTCAAAATATTATTAAGGGTAAATAATATTTGACTTCCATATTTTTAGGAGATCAGTCTAAAAATAGCCTGGGTCCTAAAAATTAAGGTCTCATCTATTTTTACCGACATGTCGCATACTTCAAGAATCTCCAAGTAGAATTCCCAAATTATGCTCCGTATGTCTAAAAATAGACATAGTCTAAAAATAGACTTTGCGCCAGAATTTGCCTGCGGGCCCACTTAGTGAAGGCGACTTCATTTCACTAAGCTCCATCATATTGCTGCATTTTCAACACTCCCTCTCAGCAAGATATGGATTATCTGCAACCCCTATCCTGCCTCTGTGGAATTCGAACTTGCTCCTGGTGAGCGCCTTCGTCAAGATGTCAGCATCCCGATCCTCCGTGGGAACATATGAAAGTAACATGATTCTCCGCTGAACACAATCTCTGATATGATGGTACCTGATGTCGATGTGTTTGGATCTATCATGAAATACTGGATTAGCCGAGAGTTTAATGCAACTCTGGTTATCACAATAAATCACTGTAGGCTCCAATGCAACCCGAACAATCCAACGAGGATCTTCCTCATCCAAATAGCCTCGCATGCAGCCAAGCTTGCTGCCATGTACTCGGCCTCTGCTGAACTGAGTGCCACGGATCTCTGCTTCCTGCTGTACCAGGAAACCGCTGTCGACCCAATGCTGAAAACTCCTCCAGATGTGCTCTTTCGGTCCGTTGGGCTCCCTGCCCAATCTGCATCAGTGAAGCCGGAAAGCTTCGCTCCATCCTCCTGTCTGTACCATAGACCATATCCCGATGTGCCACTAAGATAACGCAATACATGCTTGCCTGCCTTCCAGAAGAGCTTGGTAGGCTTAACCATAGCTTGCGAAATCTGGTTAACAGCATAGCATATATCGGGTCGTGTATTGACCAGATACATAAGCGACCCCACCAACTGTCGATAGACAGTGGCATCCACTACCTCCTCCGAAGTAGCATCTCCCTTCCTCCAACCACCAGGAAGAGGGGTATCAACAGGCTTGCAGCCTTGCATGTTGAACCTCTCCAGAATCTCCCGGGCATACTTGCCCTGAGAAACAAACAGTCCTCCACTGCGCTGCCAAATCTTCAATCCCAGGAAATAATGAAGGATGCCCAGGTCCTTCATCTCAAACTCTCGTGCAAGATCATCCTTGCATGAAAGTATCAACTGCTCGTCGCCAGTCAAAATCAGATCATCTACATACAGTACGATGATCAACAGCTTCCCCTCCACCACAATCTGGTACAGGTTTGGATCCGCCTCACTCTTGGAGAATCCAAGCCCGGTGAAGAAGCTGTCTATCCGAGTGTACCAAGCACGAGGTGCTTGCTTCAGCCCATACAGTGCTCTCTTGAGTCGGCACACATGCGACTCACTGCTGAAGATCTCAAAACCTTCAGGCTGCTCTATGTACACTTCTTCCTCAATAACTCCATTGAGGAACGCAGTCTTCACATCCATCCGATGAATGTGCCACCCCATCTGCGCTGAGAGAGCAAGGATCGTCCGTATGGAAGAGTACCTTGCGACAGGTGCAAAAGTCTCCTCATAGTCAATCCCCTCGATCTGTGAGAAGCCACGGGCGACAACTCTCGCCTTGTACTTCTCCACACTCCCGTCAGCCGCCTGCTTCACCTTGTAGATCCATCGCGAACCTACAACTGATTTCCCAACCGGTCTTGGGACAATCTCCCATGCACTGTTCCCGATGATCGAATCATATTCTTCGATCATGGCATCAACCCATGCGGGTTCCTCCACAGCTTCCTCAAAAGAGGATGGCTCTGTCACAACACATTGACTCATAAGAGCCATGTATCCAGTGTACCGATCCGGTGACTGTCTCTGTCTGCGCTGTGCCGTAGGTGGTCCTACAACCTTCTCTGCATCCCGAGCCAGTCGCTCAGCTTCTGTAGTGCGCATGCGCCCTCTGATGGTTGGCGCTGCCTGGGTGGTTTCTTCCACCTCCCGAACCTCCTCTTGTGGCTGATCCACATCCGGAAGCTCCTCCTTAGGAACTAACAGCTCCTCATCTGCATGCAAGTGTAGCTCCCTCTCAAGCGAACACTGCATGGCTTTCTCCTCCTGAAATTTTATATCCCGTCGCACAACAGTCTTGCGACTGTCTGGCACATACACCCGATAGTTGTGAGGTGTATCAGTGTACCCCACAAATATTCCAACTGCAGCAGTTGGATCCAGCTTCCTTCTTGCATCCTTCGTCACATGCATGTAGACAGGAGATCCGAAAATCCGCAAATGGGAAATATCAGGCCTCTTGCCAGAATAAGCCTCCTCTGGTGTACTCATGCCAAGAACCTTGTGAGGACAACGTTTCTGCACATACACTGCTGTATTGCATGCCTCAGCCCACAAGTGAAGGGGTAGGCCCTGATCATGCAACATCGCCCGTGCAGCACCCACGATCGTTCTGTTCTTCCGCTCAGCCACCCCGTTCTGCCGTGGGTTATGGGGTGCGATGAGCTCTCTCCGAATCCCTTCTGCGCTGCAGAACTCCTTGAATTCAGCCGAGATGAATTCACCACCGTTATCACTCCTTAGAGCAATCACCTTCTTCCCCTACTCCTTCTCGACCAGTGCTTTAAACTCACAGAACTTCGCGAATGTATCGCTCTTCTTCTGCATGAAGAAGATCCAGCACTTTCGAGAGAAATCATCAACAAAAATCACATAATACCTGTGTTTTGCTGTCGAAGCAACTGAGAAAGGACCACACACGTCTGTGTGAACTCTCTCAAGGATCGTCGTGGCGCGACTATCCTTCTCGTGAAAGGTGGCTTTCACATACTCCCCTAAAGTACACCCCTTGCACTGATCTGACTGCGCAAGGGTGCCCTTAGGAAGTCCAGTAGAAATCTGCTGCAGAATCTTCAAAGCTCCATGGTGAAGATGGCCCAATCTCCCGTGCCATAGTTCGCCCTCATCATCCCGGCTCACCACTTCTCCCGCCTTGCATGCCATAGCTGCGCAGTCATCTACCTGCAACTGATAAAGGTTCTGAGTTCGAACCCCTATCTTCCGGTTCTCTCCAGTAGTCTTACTGCGCAGGAAGGCTTTTCCTTCGCTGAAGACCACATCATACCCCTTATCCTCCAACATCGCTACTGAAATCAGGTTCTTCTTCAATCCAGGTACATGCATGACATCCTTTAAGACAAAGGGTTTACCAAACTCCCTCTGAAAGGATACGGTACCGATACCAGTCGCACTGTATCTACCGTCATCGCCCATCTCGATGTGCATACCCAAATCCTTGTCCTCCAGATCTGAGAACAACTCCCGATCTCCCGTCATATGAAATGACGCACCGCCGTCCAAGAACCACACCGATCCCATCACACTTGAAACCAAGCATGCAATCAGTGAAAAGTCAAGCTCGAACTGTGAAGCCAAAGCTTCTCCATCTGCAGATCTTCTCGCTTGCTTGTTCTTCTTCTTCTTTGGACAATTTGTAGCATAATGTCCGTGATCATGGCAGTGAAAACACTTCACTTTCGCCATATCCTGCTTCTTGCCCTTTGCACCAGAATGAGAGGTTTTCTTACCCTTCCCCTTCTTTGCTTTGGACACTAAAGCGCAGTTTTCTTCATCAGCTCCCTTTGATGAAGATCCATCTCGAGTAGTCCTCCTTATCTCCTCCTGCATGAGATCCGCCCAAAGGCGCTCCCATCCCGGCAGCTTCTCCCGACCATTGACATTATCTTGATATGAGTGCCAAGCCTTCGAAAGACCAAGGAGAGCCAGGTCGACCATGTCCTCGTCTTTGACAGTCACCCCCACACTTCCCAGCTCATCTCTGCATTGAGTGAACTTCGTGAGGTATTTGGCGATACTGTCGCCCTTCTCCATCTTGATGTTCCCGAGCTTATCTTTGAGCGCCAGCTTCCTTTGGTCACTCTTACTCTGGAATAGATCCGTCAAAGCTTTCCACATTAAATATGGAGTAGCCTTTCCATGAAGACTGGATACAATATGATCCTTGACGCCCTCCAACAGGATCCTTCGACATTTCGCGATCTTCTTTTGCCATGCATCGACCAAAGCTACATCAGTGGGCTTTGGGACATCCGCATCCACGAACTCCTTCAGACCATTGTCTTCTAACACTGCTTCCATTCGATCCTTCCATGCAACATAGTTCAAACTGCCTTCAAGAGCATATTCGAGTCGCAAACCATTGAAAGAAGACATCTTTCAACACCGGCACCAAGAAAACCAACCTTCTGCAAAATTCAAATTCCAAACTCCAAGCTCTATCGCTTCCGATCTATACTTGAAAACAAATTATTTCCAAATCAGAGATTGACTGCAAAGGGCATTCACCAGATCTTTCACCTTACAAAGAAGGATGAATATTCCGGAGGCTACCTGGCCCGCATGCAGACTCTGTCCGAGGAAATAAGTTTGCAATCACCGTAATAGACTTCGATAATTAACTTCGCTCCGATACCATGTAGAAATTAGCTGAATAAATCACTTATTCAATGAAGATTAACCCGATCATACATCAATTTCGAATTGCATGCATAACACATAACCTTCTTCTATAATTAATTGTCACATGCGGAAATAATAGAAGCAATCTCACATCAAATCAATCACACATTAACTCAGTATGTATGGGGAAAGCCTATAGCTGAAAACCCCGCAGCTATTGTGTATATTATAATGGAGAAATCAAGTAACCAATAAAGTACAATACTCCTCACAAGTACTCAGTACTCTCTCATGAAGTTACTCACAATCTGACTCAGTTTTGAACAAGTCTGAGGTTCAAAACTCCCCGCCAATCGCCTTGCCTCTATTGCGCAATCATGGCCTGTATATGAAGAGGTTCAAGGTTCGAATCCCTTTGCCTTGATTGCGTAATTGTCATGGACAATTCCTCCAAGTGTAATGCAAAACTCATGCAAAACAAATCTACCAACTGATAGCTTTACTCACCCTTTCATCTACCTCTTCCACTGGTCTCCACTGAACTGATCATGCACTGTAGTGAACTGAAGTGTTCTTGAGTTGACTAATGAGTTAATATTTAGTAAATTAAATATTATTTAATTTACTCCACTCATATCTAGTTGATTAATTAGTTAACTAATCCCAACTAGTTCAACTAAAACAAACAGAACACAACTCCACTACTTGTCCCGTTAACTCCTCCAAAACTCCTGCCACTGAAGTCTAACTGAAGCCAACCATGCAAGATGCCATCAAACCCTAGGAACCACATGATTCCTTGTGTCAGTTGCATGAGTCACCTCCATGACTCAAACTGAAGTGCGCCAAGAGAGTAAACTACTGTTTATAGTCAAAATATTATTAAGGGTAAATAATATTTGACTTCCATATTTTTAGGAGATCAGTCTAAAAATAGCCTGGGTCCTAAAAATAGGGTCTCATCTATTTTTACCGACATGTCGCATCCATCAAGAATCTCCAAGTAGAATTCCCAAATTATGCTCCGTATGTCTAAAAATAGACATAGTCTAAAAATAGACTTTGCGCCAGAATTTGCCTGCGGGCCCACTTAGTGAAGGCGACTTCATTTCACTAAGCTCCATCATCTTGCTGCATTCTCAACAGATATTATAGAGAGTGGTTTATGGCTTCAAGCAGTGATTTTTCAATTCCTCAAAAAAGTGAAGGGAATCATCTATCCTACCCTTCATACGCAGGCTATCTATGAGAACAGAATAATATTTTGGATTTGGATTTATGCCTTCTACTACCATTCTGTCAAAACGTTTGCATACATCATGTGTGTTCCCTACTTGCCTAAATGTATTCAAAATACTAGTGTAAGAAGCACAATTAGGCATGTACCCAGCTTTGGCCATCTCCTGAAAGAGATTGTTTTCCTCATCCACTCTTCCTGCTTTGAAAATCCCATCAATTAAAGGAAAGTAAGTAAAGGGTGAGGGGGGACATCCATTTTCCATCATCTCATCATATAGAATTAAGGCCTCATATACTTTATATGCCTTTACAAAGCTTGAAATTAGAGTGTTGTAGGTAATTGTATCCATTTTGCATCCTTTTGCAAGCATCTTGCCAAGCAATTTGAAGGATTCATCCATATTGGCAACTTTTTCCAAGAGCATCATGAATGAATTATAAGTGAAAAAATCAGGAGTATGGCCTAATGTCTTCATCGCTTTGAAAATATTACAAACATTATGGAAACAATCCACTTTACAGAGGCCAACAATAAGAACATTATATGCTACAATATCAAAAATAACACCTCTATGTATTGATTCCTCAAACAATATGTGTGCATCAAACACTCTCCCTACCTTACATAGTGAATCAATAAGAGAACATACCACATGAACATCCCAATCGACACCTTTGTTCAACGTCTCTTCATAAAGCAAGATTGCCTCATCCACCTTGCCAAATTTTCCCATGCCATCAATTAGAGCTGCACATGTGCTATCATCAGGACCTAATCCCCTCACTCGATATAACTCCCTATAAAATTCCAAACCATAGTATAGTTGCCCAAATTTCACTAGCTCAGGTAGGAGACTACCCAAGATGATAAGTTATGGAGATGGCTCGTCCTTCATCTGATTAAACAACTAGAAAGCATCATCTATCTGATCTAGTTTAATGAGACCATCAATTAATATACTGTAAGTAAAATCATTAGGCTTGCACCCAATTTATTCCATTCTTTGCATCATCCTGCAAGCCAAATCTACTTCACCATTCTTGCAGAGACCATCTAGGATTGAATTGAATGTAATAACATTTGTAGGGCATATTATTACCCACATTTCTTTAAGTAAGTCTATCATTTCCTTGATCTTACCATATTTACCAATCCCATTTATCAAAATATTGTACGTTGCAATGGTAGGAGATATATGAATGTGCTACATTTTTTTGAACAATTTCTATGTCTCATCTGCTCTACCTGCCTTGTAAAGAATACTCAACAAATTTTTAAATTTCATTTCATCCAGATCACACTCCTTTTTCATCATCTAAAAGAGAAGCTCAATGGCCTTATCAATTCCATTCTTTGCAATAGCATCTTATCATCATGTTATATATAATCATACCAGGAGAAAGGCCTACTTGTCTCCTCTCTTCAAAAAGGTCCTTCACTTCTCTAACTTCTCCTGCTCTTCCAAGACAATTGATAGAAATATTGAAGGAAACAACATCAGGAGAAATTCCCTTCCACTTCATCTGCCAAAATACTTGATATGATTCATTAAAATTTCCCTCCTTAACATAGTAATCCATGAGGAAATTATAGGTAAAATAAGTGGGTTTGCATTCATTGGTATGCATTACCTGCAAAAGTTTTAGTGCTTCTTCTAATATGTTAGTCTTGATAATTCCAATAATCAAAGAATTGTAAGTAATCGAATTGGGAGAGTTTCCCTTCTTCATCATCTTATCCAATGCTCCAAAGGCCTCATCAACTTTTCCTGCTATGCAGAGGGCAATGATAAGAGTATTGAAGGTAATCACATCTGGCACACACCCATTATCCTTCATCTCCTTCCAAATCTCCTAGACAACACTGATGTCTCTGAAATCACCATAATTGTCAATTAGAGTACTGTATGTGACAAAATAAACCCTACATTTTCTTCTCCTCATTTCACTTAGAAATTCCCTTTCCTCATTCAATCTACCACTGACCAGCATTGAAAATATCATCCATCAATGTAGTGAAGGCCATGACATCCAATTCACAACCCTCTGTCTTCATTTGTCTCAACATCCCACATGATTCATCCACTCTCCCAGATCTCCCTAGAAATTTGATGTAGATTGTTAAGGTGTAAACATTGGGCTTCAAGCCCAACCTTTGCATTTCTATAAAAAGTTCTGATACCTATATTGTTTCTCCATTTTTCCCTAGGAACTCATAAGTGCATAATATCATTTCATGTTGGGTACAAGTCTCTGATACCATCTTCTTGTATACATCCATGGCTTCTATCTAAAATCCAGGTTTTAACAGTAGAGTTATTAGACCATTGTATGACATGATATTTAGTACAAACCCATATCCCTTCATCTCTTACAAGGCTGGAGGAGCTTGTTGGATAACACCTCTAAACCCAAAGAACCAAAAAAATTGTTATAAAAGTCAGAGAACTAGGCTTATAGCATTTTTTCTCCATCAGATCTAGAATTTTTGTCATTGAATTGAACATGTGGGCTGACCCTAGAATTTCTAGCATAGAGTTTTACGACTCTGTGTGGTGCAGGAATTTTGGTTTATGAGCTGCCCATGTGAAGAAAGTTAGTGCTTGTTTTGGATCTGTATATTATTTTGGAACTTGTGAAACATGGTGTGGAGTTATCTCTCCCTATTGTATAAACATGTGGGAAACTTCAAGAATTTCAGAAATCAACCCAAATCTTGAAGTTGTTTGAGTGGTAATTTTTTTGTTTGAGGCCCCATTGCACACAACATTCTGGCGAGAACAAGCCATTAAAGTAGATATTTTGAAAGGTGAAAACCCTTTTCCTCTTCTGCCTTCCCTATTAAAAGTAAAGACCACCTCTACACATATTATATCGCATGCTCCAAGTGCACATAGCTCCATTGTTTTGGCCGTCTATTCCTCACCTCCAACCATATAGTCAATGAAACTCAATCTTTTCTCTACTGTTAGCACTTAAATCTGAGCCTATGTTAGCACTTAAATCTGTACATGCAGTTTAATTCATGATTTAAAAAGGTTTGATCACATCAAATCAAAATGAACTCGACATAAGGGGGCAGAAGGGCAAGATGAATGGCCCCACCAAGTGTTGTGCCCACAAAATACTTCCTAGTTGGGCAACAAATGGGATTTCCTGTCAGATTTCTCCTATTATCAGGCTAGCGAGTCGGCTCATGCTTCTTGGGCGGGGGAGCGGCTCTATAGTCCCGTCACGGTGGTACATCGTATGAATCAATTATCGACTTTAATGGATGCAATTTTTCCCCTTGATTCCATTTTTTTTTTATGCTTGCCCTAGTGGGTTTGAACCTGATTGAAGAATTGTGCAAAACGTAGGAATGCATGGGATGTGAGAAAAGATAGTTTTCAATTGAATGTGACTTTTGGGAGGACAGCCAATGATTAAGGAGAATTTCTCTAGGAAGATAGGATCTGGCACATAAGCGAAAATAGTTATGATCTTTGTGGTGAAATCCCTCAAATATAAATCTTTGCTCAGTGTGCCCTAATGCTTCTAAAACGCTTTAAGAAAATAAAATGTTTGTAACATCCTCAATAGATATAAAAAATGCCAGTAATAGATAATAGGAGGCCATCAAATCCAAATAACCACCCAAAAAGCATGCAGAAAAGTACAAAGAAACATGCATATTGAATGCATACCTCTTGTTCCATCCCTGAACTCCTTAACATGCAGTGGAGTTTTATTCAATCCATCTAGGTTCACATTTTCGCCCTAACTCTTGCAACAACACCATTACAACAACCACAATGGTCTGGTTCGAATCTGATTCTGCACTATTATCAACATGGGAATCCTCGTATTCCTCTATGCTTCTATATGGGTATGGTTTCAGATTGAAATTGACTGCAAGAGTTGTGGGTTCAACCCCCTACACCCCTGCATTAGCGGAGGAAATTTCATCCCCCAAATGTACAAGAAAACGTTTTGGAAATTTTTTGGGTTATGGAATTCCGAGGTAGAGGACTGTAAAACAAGGAAGGCAGAGATATGGCCGGCCTACAATGGTCTTCTCATACACAGAAGTTTTCGAAGCAGGAGAAATAATATTTTTGTGATAATATTTAAAGAATTTAGTCATTAGATAAATAATATTAGAGTAGTGTAATATTTTAAAAATTTACTCACAATGATCCACATGCTTTGATATAAAATAAAATTTAAAAATGTTAATTTTTAAAATCTCTTGTTTATTTATTTAATGTCATTCAAGTAGAATATAATATCATACTGTCAGTAATTGTGGCATCATATTTTTATTTTTAATTTTTAAGGAATTTTTTTTAGACATGCACCTCATCAAGCATAAATCATCACAACATATACCTTTGAATTAATATAAATCATTTTATGGCTATTCTCAAAAGAATTATCACCCATAGCCTTAGTGATGGTGTAAGGCTCGTGTCAAAGTGGTATGAGTTTTTTATAGCAGTTTGTCAATTTCCCGGTTTGAGATTTTTATAGGAGTTTGTCAATTTCCCTTTATGCAAGTCCAACCATAACTCGTCACTAAACTTAAAAATATGTGGAACCCAATGGATTGTGTATCTACTTGTACTTGGAGTTGGCAAATTTCTACAAAATATCATGAACTCATTGTTGAAATTTTCAGGTATGTTCCTCAAAATTGGTTTCTTTACTTACCTCGTTCCAAGTATAGGAGGTATCTTCATGTGTTATACCATTAATATAGCTACATCAGTTTGTGCCAATTGTTGGGACCCCAAGCACACCTAAAAAGGCTTGTGGCCAATAGAAATATGAAGAGCTATGTCGAATTTATGTTGAAAATAAGGAAGGCTTTCAACACCTATATGTGGATGATCACAATTATGTACTCTAAAGACATCTATAACAATCCTATTGACTACTTCCTTTTATTTAACAATCTAGGGATGAAAGGTAGTGTATTTAGTTAAGCTTGATCTCCATCATGGACCAAAGGTTAAACTAAAAAATACTAAGGAACCTATTATCAGCCCTATCAAGAAATATGGTCTTTGGAAACCCAAAATGAACCAAAATATGCTCAAGGAAGAACTTACGAGTGGATTTTTTTGCGTAATCTTCTTACAAGGTGCCAAATTTCCCATCCTAAGGAAGCAACCAACAACAAAAAAAACACATCCCTTACAATTCTTGGTTGAGGGAAAACATGACATGAAATCCAAGGGCGCTAACTCCCAAGGATTACCTAGAGTAGGAAAAGGCCTAGAACTGGTGTGGATGGCCATTTCCTTTGGTAGAATATATTTCATCCACTACTTTCATGCTTCAGCAATAGAATCTAGCTCTTTGTCATAGGTTAGGTATCTATGAAACCCATCATACAGTGTTTGGCTATGATAGAACATCAAATTTTTGTGTCATGTGGCCACTACATCGACAACATGAATGATTGGCTCATAGGGTCCTTGTTATGTAGCCATTTATCGATGAAAGCTACTTCCCTAATGGGATAGAAGTGAAAAATGATAGTTGCAAAGGTTGCAGATAATATTGTTTCCATAAAGAAGAGAACCAGAAATAAGCTCATGAACACCATCAATATCTTGGAGGTGTTGCAATTAAAGAATAATGAATACAAAATTTGTGGTCAATAGGATAGGGATCATCAAGATGTTGAACCATCCAAAGTAAAGATGGTTTTCAGTGCTAGTGATCTAGTCACATAAAATACCCCATAAATTTGTGCTTTGGGATATCCCCAAGATTCAATAAGTAATCCAAAGTGAGAGGATTCGTTGATAAGGTGATAGTGCCAACAACCCAGAGTTGACCCAAAGTGACACCTTGTGAGTCTTGGACAACTATGGTGTCAGTTTGAGCATCAAAAGGAGACACAATTGCACAAGTGGAAACATCTCACATTTAGGGTACTTGGCCACAAATATTTATGTGTTTTTCCACTGAGGGTATCTTTAACATTTCGCAAGGCACAAATCACATATCTGGAGGAATTTTGGATAACTTTTCACATTACACTATATTCATGCATGAAGAGGTGCTCCTTTAATTTAAGAAGATTTTGGAGGATTTCATGGCATAGTCAAGGGTCACATGTATAAAAGAAGAACACAAAAGTCAAGAATATGAAAACTAGAATTTGTATCATGTGGCGTAAAGGTGAAGGACATAGGTGAAGAATACTCCTTCTAGAAACATCTAAAATCTTGTTTATGTCCTCTTTCCAAATAATAGAAGATACCTTGTGACAATAGGCCCAAATTTCCAACGGAGGAAGACTATGGTAAGGGTTATTTTTTCTTTCACATTATGAGAGACATTTATGTATTTTAAGGCATGTTTTGTTGTTAAGTTCACATATTTGGAAGCACAATTGCACAAGTGAAAACATATCACATTTGGGGCACTTGGCTACAAATGTTTATTCATGTTTTATATCAAGGGTATATTTCACATTCCCTAAGGCACAAAACAAATATTTGGAGGTATCTTGGATGAACTAACTTCACACATGAAGAGGAGTTCCCATCATTTAAGAATTTTTGGAGGGTTTTCATGGCATAGTCAAGGGTCACATTTACAAAAGAAGAACTCCCAAATCAAGAATATGACAATTGGCATTTGTATCACGTGGCGTAAAGGAGAGGAACCTAGGTGAAGAGTGCTCCATTTTGAAATATCTATAACAACTTGTTTATGTCCTTTTTCCAAAGAAGATAAAATATCTTGAGCCAAAGGGCTCAAATTGTTGACAAAATAGGACAATGGATTGGATAATATGGACTTTGGTTTCTCCTTATTAGGTGGACCATTATATGATCCATATTATTAATTATTAGGCGGGCACTATCATACAAGGTTGTTTTTTGGATTTTGTTGTAAAATGTTGTCAATCCTTTTCAAAGGAAGAAACAAAGTTCAAGAAGGGATCTTGTGCTAAATTATTATAAAAAATCCATCTTTGAATCAAATGTTATTGGTAGAAGGGATATTTCTATTTACCCTTGTTGAGATGGTCACATATGCCCATTATGATAGGATTGGCTAGCTAGAATAATAATGGTGAGTTTTGGTGGTTACGATATCTATGGTAATGGAAGCATTAGATAACAAGGAAGCAAATGATTGATTTTGAGAAAAAACACATTGAAAATTTATGTTGTTTGAAATAAATAAACAAAATAAGGAAGATGAACAAACAATTACCAAAGGATATCAGTGATGGAAGGAAACATTAAAGAAAGAATAAAATATTTACAAAAAATTAAGAGATAGGGAGACTTGGGAAACTCATGGTTAAAGGAAATATATTGGTGTTGGAAGGTAGCACAATAAGAGGGAGTAGTGAGAAAGGAGTTCCATAAGAGAAAAGGATTTAGATTTCCCACCATTTTATTAGGAGTCTCATATAGATATTACTCGATAATACTTTAATTTGAATGGTGGGTGGAATTGTCCATGATTTTGGAGACCCTGTTTTAATTGGAGATGTGGTTCAACCCGATAGTAGGTCCCCTCACTCATGCTCTAGATTTTGTTGTGGGGGTGATTGGGAAGCAAGAAAGACCACAATGCTTCCCAATATAAGGTTGGTTGGAAAGCGATAGTCCCCAACTCAATTTCCTGCTATGGAGTGCCAAAGCATGGCAAGGAATGCAGGGGATGCTAACACGTGCCACATAGTGCCAAGGGATTGTCAGACGTGTCAGGTGTTATGGCATATCAAGATGTAAACTATGTTTCTTAGTTGTTTTACGACCACAGTTGGATGTGAGCCTTGTATTCGTAACTTGTTAAGTTGTATGAGTCGAAATTCAACATGAGTAGCCTAAGATGAGTTATAGGAATATCTTAGGTGAACAAGGAACAATATAGTTGTAGTAACTATAGCTTGGTCAAGTTGTTGTAGTCGAGTCAAGATTTGGTTGGGTTCCCATGTTGCAAAAAACGTAAGGGTAGTTGTGAGGGCATGATAGCAAATGATTACTAACGTGTGCTAAGGAGTGAAAATCCATGCTAACACATGCTAGATAATGTGAATTCATGTCGAGGAGTGTTGGGGAGTGTCAGAGAATCACAAGTGATAACTAGGTCAAAATTCATGGAAATGAATGAATAAGAGTGTGTGAGAGGGAGTGTCAGTGAATTCCAAGTGTCCCAAGGACGAAGTGTGTTGGGAGAATTTTATAATAGGAATTGTAGGAGGAAATCCTATGATTGTGATAAGGGCTTGGAAAAAGTAGTTTCATACAAAGCGAGACTTTGGGTTAGGCACAACATTATTTTTTCGTTGACTTGGTTGGTTTCCCAAGTTGCAAAAAAAGTAAGGCTATCTATAAGGGCATAACAACTAGGGAGTGCGAACGTGTGTCAGGGAATGCCAAAAAGTGCCAACACATGCTAAAAAATTTTGAGGCATGTTAGGCATGTCAATACATGCCAAGTGCTAAGGCATGCCAAGATGTTCCAGGTGTTAGGGTGTGGTGCTAATGCATTCTAGGGAGTGTTAGGGAGTGCCAGGAAACACAAGGGGCACTAGTTTCAATTTCATGGAAATGAATGAATAAGAGTGTGTGATAGGGTGTGTTAGCGAGTTCCAAGTGTGCTAAGGAGGTAGTGATAATGTATGCTAGGCAGTGCCAAAGCATGTTAGAGTGCTAGGGAAGCATGCCAAGATGTACCAAGTGCCAAGGTGTGCCAATGTGTTTTAAGGAGTGTTAGTGAGTGCAAGGGAAACACAATGGAGAAATAGGTCAAAATGCATGGAAATTAATGAATAAGAGTGTGTGACGAGGAGTTTCAATGAGTTTCGCGTGTGTTAAGGAAGGAGTGACATGGTATGTTAGGTCGTGTTAAGGCATGCTAGAGTGATAGGGAAGCATGCAGCCAAGATGTGACAGGTGCCATGGTTTGCCAACACGTGCTAGGAAGTGTTACAAAGTGCCAGGGAAACAAAATGTAGCACTAGGTCAAAATAATGCATGGAAATGAATGAATATGATTTTGTAACATGAAGCATCAATGAGTTCCACGTGTGCTAAGGAGGGAGTGACAAGATATTCTAGGTAGTGCTATGACATGCTAGAGGCTAGGGAAACATGCCAAGATGTGCTAGGTGCTAGGGTGTGCCAATGCATGTTAGAGAGTGTTAGGGAGTGCCATGGAAACACAAAGGAGCACTAGTTTCAAATGCATGGAAATGAATGAATAAGAGTGTGTGATAGAGAGTGTTAGTGGGTTATAAACTTATATGTGTGTTAAGGAGGGAGTGAAAAGGTATGTTAGGTAGTGCCAAGGAATGCTAGACTACCCAAGCGACATGCTAAGTTGTGCCAGGTTCCAGGGTGTGTCAATGCATGCCAGGGAGTGTTAGGGAGTTCCATGGAAACACAAGGGGGAACTAGTTAAAAATTCATGGAAATGAAGGTCGAATAAGAGTGAGCGATAGGGAGTGTCACTAAGTTTGAGGTGTGTTAAGGAGGGAGTGACAAGGTTATATGCTAGACAGTGCCAAGGCATGCTAGAGTGCCATGACATGTCAGGGAGGGGTAGGGTGCGCTAGGGAGTGACAAATAATTCCAAGGTATGCAAGGGGTGCTAACATATTCCACATTCTTCGAAGGGATTATTACACATGCCAAGTGCTATGGCATGTCAAGATGTAAACTATGTTGCTCAATTGTTTTATGGCCATGGTTGGACATGAGCCTTGATTTGGTAACTTGTAACTTGTTAAGTGGGTTAAGTTGAAATTGTACATGAGTAGCCTAAGATGAGTTATAGTCAATTCTTAGGTGAAAAATTCATAGTATGGTTGTAGTAACCATACCTTCGTCAAGCTATTGTAGTCAAGACAAGACTTGGTTAGGTTCCCAAGTCCCAAAAAAATTAAGGTAGTTGTGAGGGAATGATAGCTAAGGAGTTCTAGGGCATGCCAAGGAATGAAAATGCATGCTAACACATGTTAGAAATTGTCAATGCATGTAATAGTGTTAGGGAGTGCCAGGGAATTACAAGGGAGAACTAGGTCAAAATGCATGGAAATGAACAAATAAGAGTTTGTGCCAAGGAGTGTCAACGAATTCCAAGTCTCTGAAGGAAAAAGTGTGTTAGGAGAAGGTCATAATAGGACATGTGGGAGGGAATCCTATAGTTACAATAAGGGGTTGGTCAAAGCAGTTTCAGATAAAGGGAGACTTGGGGTTGGGCATAACATTGTTTTTCCAATGCTTTGGTTGGGTTCCCAAGTCAAAAAAAAAGTAAGGCTATCTCTGAGGGCATGACGACTAGGGAGTGATAAGGTGTGCCAGAGAATGTCAGGAAGTACTAATACATGCTAGATAATTCCAAGCCATGTTAGGAATACTAATACAAGCCAACTTTTTAGGCATGCCAAGATGTGTCAGGTGCTAAGGTGTGTGTTGGGTGTGGAGCCTGATTATCTTGTTTATTTTGTATCATAGCATTGGACCCTTGTACCTTAATGGGGTGGCAATGCCGCCCATAATTAAACGCTGCCTGGGGGGTCCAGGGGGGAGCCCCCCATTGGTGGGGGGTTTCAGGGGCAACGCCCCTGAAGCTAAAAAAAATGTAAAATTGCCTTGTAAAAGTATAGTGATTTCTAGTCAATATAGGCCATTCATTAGGCAGATGATCTGACGGTAGAAGTTATCTTTAGTTTAGGGTTTTTTTCCCTAGAAGGAAACCCCTCACTTGTATGAGGGTATTGTATTGCAGCTGTGCATTGTATGTGTATTCTCAAAGTGAGAAATAGATAAGGAGACTGTGAGAGAGAACAAAGGATATTACAGTGGATCTGATGTAGGTTGTGTCTCTTCATTTTATTGGATAATACGAAGAAGGAATGGTTGTTCAGGGTGGATGTAGCCCGAACTTGGTGAACCACATATATATGTGTCTCTCTAGTTTTATGTGTTTTGTGTGCTTGTGTTTTTGCATATTTTATGTGTTGCATTTCTCTGTAATATATAATTTTCTAACAACTGGTATCAGAGTCGAAGGTCTATTTGGCTGATAAACTCGCAGGAAAGAAGGGTTCCTAGTTCGAGTGGGAGAAATGGCAGAATATGGTAATTTTAGGGTCAATAAATTTAACGGCCAAAAATTACCGATGTGGAAGATGCAGATGGAATATTATTTGTATCAGAAAGATATGTACCTACCATTGAGCGGAAAAACAAAGAAGCCAACGACTATGACAAACGTATAATGGGATATTCTCGATAGAAAGGCACTCAGAACAGTACGGTTGTGCCTCGCGGCATCAGTAGCCTTCAATATTTCAAAGGAAACAACAACAGAGGGTTTGACTAAGGCATTGGCGAAACTATATGAAAAACCCTCGACCTCAAATAAGTTATTTCTTATGAAACGTTTATTTAATATGAATATGTCGGAAGGTGGATGTGTTGCAGACCATTTAAATGATTTTAATACAGTTACCAGTCAGTTAAGTTCTGTAGGGGTAAAATTTGATGATGAAGTTAGGGCTCTGTTATTTCTGTGCTCATTGCCAGAAAGCTAGAATGGTTTAGTTATGGCCATTAGTAACTCGGTCTCTGGATCTAGTACTTTAAAGTTTGATGATGTTGTCAGTGTTATCCTTAGTAAGGAAATGCGATGGAAAAGCTCCGGTGAGACATCAGGTAATGCTTTGAGTGCAGAGTCCTGGGGAAGAAAAATGGAAAGAGGAAAGAGCTCGGGATATCACAATAAATCAAGGAAAGGAAGATCCAAGTCCAGATCGGGGATAGTGTGCTGGAAATGCGGAAAGAAAGGACACTTGAAGAAAGACTATAGATTTCAGAAGGGAAAAGAAGGAGATGCACAACAAGAAAACAATCATGAAGCACATGTGACAAGTGATGTGTTACAAGATGCTTTGATTCTTTCTTCCGAAAATGTTACTGATTCCTGGGTGGTAGATTCAGGGGCCTCATTCCATGCCATACCTGATAAGAAATATTTTCATGACTATGTTCAAGGAGATTTTGGACAAGTTTGTTTGGGTGATGATAAACCCTGTAAAATTGTTTGAATGGGTAAAGTTATTTTAAAACAACATAATGGAAACCAATGGCTATTAAAGGAGGTAAGGCATGTTCCAGATCTGAAGAAAAATTGGATTTCAATAGGGAAGTTAGGCAGTGAAGGTTGTGTGACAACTTTCACAGATAAAACTTGGAAGGTCACCAAAGGAGCCCTGGTAATAGCAAAGGGTGAAAAGGTTGGTACATTGTATTTATGCAATGGTATTTCTAATTTTGTTAATGATTTAATTTCCAAAGGAGCAGATGCAGCATTATAGAATCATAGGCTTGGACACATGAGTGAGAAGGGGATGAAGATTCTTCACTCAAGAAATTTGTTACCAGGTTTGAAGAATGTTGATTTGGTTTTCTGTGAGAATTGTATTTATGGAAAACAGAAGAGAACCAGATTTCTCAGAGTTGGGAAAGAAAAGAAGAGCAAAAAATTAGTGCTTGTGCATACAGATGTATGGGGACCTACTCAGGTATCATCTCTCGGTGGCTCTCATTGTTATGTTACTTTTATTGATGATGCAAATAGAAAAAATTATATTTATTGTATTGAGAATAAATCTAATGTATTTGATACTTTCAAGAAATGGAAAGCTTTGGTTGAGATTGAGACAGGAAAGAAGTTGAAGTGTCTCAGATCGGAAAATGGAGGTGAATATTGCAGCAAAGATTTTGATAGGTATTGTTCAGAGCATGGAATTTGCAAAGAGAAGATAGTTCCAAGAACAACACAAGAAAATGGTGTGTCAGAAAGGATGAACAGAACAATCATGGAGTGTGTAAGGTGCATGAGATTGCATGCAAGATTACCTTTACAATTTTGGGCAGATGCTGTAGATACTGATGTTTATCTAAAAAACAGAGGGCCTTCAAGTTCCTTGGATGGAGCATGGACAGGTAAAAAGGTAAACTACTCCTTTTTAAGGCCTTTTGGTTGTGAGGCCTTTGTCCATATTAATAAAGAAAACAAAACAAAACTTGAGGAAAAATCAAAGAAATGTACCTTTATTGGATATGGTGTTAATAATTTTGGTTATTGCTTTATGATTATTAAAATCAAAAAATCATTAGGAGCAGAGATGTAATATTCAATGAAAAGGTCTTATATAAGAATTAGTTGCAGGAAAAGAAATAGAAAAAAGAAAACAAAGAATACACAGTTCTTGATGAGATCACAGAAAAGTAAAGGTGCCTGAAAATTATAATGATCAACAGCCACAACAACAACAACCACCACAACAACAATAGGCACCTCAAACATCTAAAAGTGGTGTCAGAAGATCTACCAGGATAAGTAGACCCCCTAAACGATACTCTCCTTCATTATATTATTTATTGTTGACTGATTCTGGTGAGCCCGAATGTTATGAAGAAGAAATGCAGGTTGAAACCTGGAAGAAGTGGGAGATATCCATGGAAGAAGAGATGGAATCCTTAATACATAACCAGACTTGGGACTTAGTCAGGTTTCCTGCAGGTAAAAAAACATTGCAGAATAAATGGGTTTACACGCTGAAGGAAGAAGATGGAGGAAAATAGAGGTACAAAACTAGACTTGTCGTGAAGGGGTTTGCAAAGAAGAAAGGTATTGATTTTGATGAAATATTTTCTCCTGTTGTTAATATGACTTCAATTAGAACTATTTTAAGTCATGTAGCAGCAGAAGATTTGCATCTTGAACAGTTAGATGTAAAGACAACATTTATCCATGGAGATTTGGAGGAAGAGATCTATATGCAGCGACCATAAGGATATGAGGTCAAAGGGAAAGAAAAATTAGTGTGCAGATTAAAGAAGAGCTTGTATGCCTTAAAACAGGCTCCAAGGTAGTGGTATCTAAAATTTGACAAGTTTATGTCTGAACAAGGTTATACTAGATGCTACTCTGATCATTGTGTTTATCTGAAAAAACAAAATGATGGCAGCTATATTATATTGTTATTGTATGTAGATGACATGCTTGTTGCAGGGTCTAACATGCAGGAAATAAATGTGCTCAAAAGAAAATTGGCAAAGTCATTTACAATGAAGGATTTGGGAGATGCAAAACAAATCCTTGGTACGAGAATAACTAGAGACAGGAAAAATCGCAAATTAACACTATCTCAAAATGAGTACATACAAAAAGTGTTGAAAATTTTTAATATGCAGAATGAAAAACCAGTTATTACACCTTTTGCTAGCCATTTCAAACTTAGTAAGGAGATGTGCCCCAAGACCCAAGAAGAAATGGACTATATTTCTAAAGTTCCATATGCATCAACAGTTGGAAGCTTAATGTATGCAATGGTCTGCACAACGCCTGATATTGCACATGCAGTGGGAGTTGTAAGCATGTACATGAACAATCCAGGAAAAGAACATTAGATGGCAGTGAAATGGATTCTCAGATATTTGAGAGGTACCACAAATCAAGCATTATTCTTTGGTGGTTCAAACATTGCTCTACATAATGGATTCTCAGATATTTGAGACGTACCACAAATTAAGCATTATGATTTGGTGGTTCAAACATTGCTCTACAGGGATATGTTGATGCAGATATGGCAGGTGACAGAGATAACAGGAGGAGCACTACAGGATATGTATTTACTGTAGGTGGAACAGTTGTAAAATAGGTTTCAAAAATCCAAAGTGTTGTTGCACTTTCAACAACAGAAGTAGAGCATGTTGATGCTACAGAGGCTAGTAAAGAAATCATTGCCAGCATGGATGAATTGGGTAAGAAGCATGATATGGGCACGTTATACAGTGATAGCCAAAGTTCCATTCATCTTGCAAAGAACTCAATATTTCATTCCAGGACTAAACACATGCAGCTCAAGTACCATTTCATACGGTCAGTATTGGAAGATGGACAGTTGAAGCTGGAAAAGATACACACTAGCCAGAATCCTGCAAATATGCTAACAATAGTTGTAACCAGAGAGAAACTAAGAATATGCTCAGTTTCAATTAGTCTTCAAGTATGATGATGAAGATGAGAAACAGCCTGGTCCAAAGTGGAGTCATTGTCCAACAAATGAAGCAACGGTGGAGTTGCTACAATCAGTCTCCAAGTGAGAGATTATTGGGTGTGGAGCCTGATTATGTTGTTTATTTTGTATCACAACATTGGACCCATATACCTTAATGGGGCAGGTAGCAGCGCTACCCATAATTAAATGCTGCCTGGCGGGTCCATGGGGGCGGCTGCGACTTTATGGAGCCCCCCCTGGTGGGGGGTTTTGGGGGCAGTGCCCCTGAAGCTAAAAATAGATGTAAAATTTCCTTGTAAAAGTATAGTAATTTCTATTCAATCTGGGCCGTTCATTGGGCAAATGATCTGACAGTAGAAGTTATGTTTAGTTTAGGGATTTTTGCCTTAGAAGGCAACCCTTTGCTTGTATGAGGGTATTGTATTGTGATTGTGCATTGTATGTGTATTCTCAGAGCGAGAAACATATAGGGAGTCTGTGAGAGAGAAAAGAGGATATTATAGCGGATCTGTTGTAGGTTGTGTCTCTTCATTTTGATGGATAATACAAAGGAAGGACTGGTTGTTTGGAGTGGACATAGCCCAAACTAGGTGAACCACGTATATTTGTGTCTTTCTAGTTTTATGTGTTTTGTGTGCTTGTTTTTTCCGCATATTTTATGTGTTGCATTGCTCTGTAATATATAATTTTATAATAGTGTGGTGTGAATGCATGCTAGGGAGTGTTAGGTCCAAGTGCTAGGGAAACACAAGGGAGCACTAGTTTCAAATGCATGGAAATGAAGTGTCAGGGAGTTCCAGGTGTGCTAAGGAGGTAGTGACAAGGTATGTTATGTAGTTTCGAGGCATGCTAGAGTCTTAGGGAAGCATACCAAGATATGCCAAGTGCTAGGGTGTGCTAATGCGTGCTAAGGAGTGTTAGGGAGTGCTAGGGAAAAAAAAGGGAGCACTAGGTCAAAATGCACGAGAATGAATGAATAAGAGTGTGTGACAGGGAGTGTCAACGAATTCCAGGTGTGCTAACAAGAGAGTGACAAGGTGTGCTAGGAAATGCTAAGTCATGCTAGAGTTCTAGGGTGGCATGCGACCAAGATGTGTCAGGGGTCAAGGTATGCCAACATGTGCTAGGAAGTGTTAGGGAGTGCCAGGGAAACAAAAGGGAGCACTAGATCAAATTAATGCATGGAAATGAAAAAATAATAGGTTGTGACAAGAAGTGTGAGTGAGTTCCAGGTGTGCTAAGGAGGGAGTGACAAGGTATGCTAGAGGTCAGGGAAACATGCCAATATGTGTCAGGTTCTAAGGTGTGCCAATGCTTGTCAGGGAGTGTTATGGAGTGCCAATGCATGTCAGGGAGTGTTATGGAGTGCCAATAAAGTCAAGGGATTACTAGTTTTAAATGCATGGAAATGAATAAGAGTGTGTGACAGGGAGTGTTAGTGATTTCTAGGTGTGCTAAGGAGGGAGTGACAAGGTATGTTAGGTAGTTCCAAGGAATACTAGAGTGTCAGGGTGGCATGCCAAGATGTGTTAGGTGTCAGGGTGTGCCAATGTGTGCTAGGGAGTGTTAGGGAGTTACACGGAAAAACAAAGGAGAAATAGTTCAAAATGCATGGAAATGAACGGATAAGAGTGTGTGATAGGGAGTGTTAGCGAGTTCAAAGTCTTCTAACGAGGGAGTGACAAGGTTATATGTTACAGTGCCAAGGCATGCTATAGTGTTAGGGAATGTCAGGGAGTGTTAGGGAAACATGCCAAGAAATGCAGGGGATGTTAACACATGCCACATAGTGCTAAGGAAGAGTTAAGTGTGCTAGGTGTTATGGAATTTCAAGATGTAAACTATATTTCTTAGTTTTTTTATGGCCACGGTTGGATGTAAGCCTTGACTTGGTAACTTGTTAAGTGGGATGAGTTGATATTGGACATGAGTAACCTAAGATGAGTTATAGTAAGTTCTTAGGGGAACAAGGCATAGTCTAGTTGTAGTAATTATAACTCCTTTAAGCTATTATTGTCAAGGAAGGACTTGGTTGGGTTCCCAAGTATAAAAAAAGTAAGGGTAGTTGTGAGGGCATGATAGCTAAGGAGTGCCAAGGCATGCCAAGGAATTACTAGGTGTGCTAACACATGGTAGATAAAGTCAATGCATTTTGAGGAGTGTTAGGGAGTTCCAGGGGAAAAAAATGGAGAATTAGGTCAAAATGCTTGAAATGAATGAATAAGAGTGTGTTCCAAAGAATGTTAGTGAATTCCAGGTGTCCCAAGGATGAAGTGTTTTAGGAGAATTTCAAAATATGATTTGCAAGAGAGAAGCCTATGGTTGTGATAAGGCATGGACAAAGTAATTTCAGAGAAAGGGATACTTTGGGTTGGGTGCAACATTATTTTGCTAATGACTTGGATGGGTTCCAAAGTTGCAAAAAAAATAAGGCTATCTATGAGGGTATGATAGCTAGTAAGTGTCAAGGTGTTCCAGGGAATGTAAGGTTCCCAAGTAATTCTAGTTGTGAGGGAATGGGTGCCAAGGCATGCTTGGTAATGCTAATATGTGCCAGATAGTGTGAAGGCATGCCAAACATGCTAATATGTTCCAAGTGCTAAGGCATGCCAAGATGTATAAGGGTGTGACAATGTGTGTCATGGAAGGTCAAGGCAATAAAAGGGATAAAAAAGTTAAACTACAAGGATATGAACACATAAGAGGGTTAATAAGTCATCAATTTACCTTTTCCATGAGAGGAATGCTAGGCACACCAACATTAGGTGCCAATAGGTGCCAAGTGTCAAGTGTTAGTGCATTATAAGTGCCAAATATTCTTTTATTTCTTCTCATCTACTTTCCAATAATTGATCTCAAATAACTTTAATATTAAACCATGCCAAAGCATACCAAGTAATCTCAATGCATGTGAGACATGCTAACACTTTCCAAGTGCTAACACGTGCCAAGTTCCAATGTGTGTGAGGGAGTGTTATGCATGATATGAAGTGGAAGGGCATGTCTAAATGTGTTAAGTAGCGAGTGCCAATGCATGCTAAGGAGTGTTAGGGAGTACTAGGACAACACAAGGGAGCACTAGGTCAAAATGCATGGAAGTGAATGAATATGAGGGTGTGTTAGGGAGTGGAAATGAGTGCTAGGTGTCATGCCAAGGAGGGAGTGAGAAGGTATTCTAAGCATTCACACACCATATTGACCACTCACTTATTACCATTCCCACACCATAAAAAAAAACCTAAAAATGTCATTCTTAAAATCTATAGTGTAGTTTCCTAATGTGATTCAAGTAGAATCTCACAATTACTTATGTTAGTAATGGTGTGATAATTTTTTTATTCTCTTAAAGGAACCCTTTCTAGACATGCACCCCATCAAACATAAATCATCGAGTGAAAATGAATGGAAATTAATGAATAAGAGGGTGTGTTGGGGAGTGACAAGGCATGCTAGGGAATGATAGGGAATGTCAAGAAGTGTCGGGGTGTGCTAACATGTGTCAGATAGTGCCAAGGCATGCCAACCATGCCAAGACATGATAGCCATGCCAATACATGCCATGTGTTAAGGCATGAAGAGATGTGTCAGGTGTAGGGTATGCAAACACGTGTCAAGGAGTGTCAGGTGACAAAAGGTAACACCAAGTTAAAATGTAAATAAATTAACACATATGAGGGTTAATAATTCAGGACCTTACCTTTTCAATATGCGCATGCTAGGCATACCAACATTAGTGCCAATACATTCCAAGGTCCAAGTTTAGCGTGTCTTAAGTTCCAAATCATCCTTTATTACTTCTCTCTTAATTGTGAATAATTGATCTCAGATAAATTTTATCTTAAACCATTCTAAGGCATTCTAGGGAATCCAAATCAAGTGCCACCATGTGCTAAGAGCCAATATGTGTCAGGGAGTTATATGGAATGCTATGGAGTTCTAGTTTTGCTAAGGAGGGAGTGAAAATATATGATAGTAAGTTCCAAGGCATGTTAGAGTGCTAGGGAAGCATACCAAGATGTGCCAAGTGCCAATGTGTGTTGAGTGTTAGCGAGTGTCAGGGAAACGCAAGGGATCACTATGTAAAAATGCATGGAAATGAATGGATAAGAGTGTGTGGCAGGGAGTTTCAACGAGTTCCAGGTGTGCTAGGGAGGGAGTGACATGGTATGCTAGGCAGTGCTAATTCTTGCTAGTGTGCTAGAGTGGCATGTGGCCAAGATGTGCCAGGTGCCAGAGTGTGCCAAAAAATGCTAGGAAGTGTTAGGGAGTCCTAGGGATACACAAGGGAGCACTAGGTGAAAATAATTCATGCAAATGAACAATTAAGAGATTGTGACATGAAGTGTCAGTGAGTTCCAGGTGTGTTAAGGAGGGAAGGACAAGGTATGCTAGGCATTGCTAAGGTATGCTAGAGGTTAGGGAAACATGCGAAGATGTTCCAGGTGCTAGGATGTGCCAATGCATGTCAGAGAGTGTTATGAAGTGCCAGGGAAAAACAAGGGAGCAATAGTTTCAAATGCATGGAAATGAATGAATAAGAGTGTGTGACAGGGATTGTTTGCAAATTCTAGGTGTGTTAAGGAGGGGGTGACAATGTATGTTAGGTAGTGCCAAGGAATGCTAGAGTGCCAAGGCGACATTCCAAGATGTGCCAAGTGCCAGGGTGTGCCAATGTGTGTCAGGGAGTTCCATGGAAAAATAAGGGAGAATTAGTTTAAAATGCATGGAAATGAATAAATATAGAGTGTGTGATAGGGAGTGTCAGTGAGTTCCAATTGTGCTGAGGGAATGACAAGGTTATATGCTAGGAAATTCCAAGAAATTCTAGAGTGACAGGGCATGTCAGGGAATGGTAAGGTGTGTTAGGGAGTTCCAAAGAATGTCAAGGAATGCAGGGGATGCTAACATGTGCCACATAGTGCCAATGGATTGTTATACGTTGTAGGTGTTATGGCATGTCAAGATGTAAACTATGTTGCTTAATTTTTTTATGACCACGATTGGATGCGAGCCTTGACTTGGTAAATTGTTAAGTGGGGTGAGTTAATATTGGACATAAGTAGCCTAATATGAGCTATAATCCATTCTTAGTTGAACAAGGCATATTCTAGTTGTAGTAAATGAAAATTGGTCAAGTTGTTGTAATCGAGGCAAGACTTGGTTGGGTTCCCAAGGCTAAAACAAATAAGGGTAATATTGAGGACATGATAGTTAAGGAGTGCCATGGAATCCCAATGAATTAAAAAGGTATGCTAAGAAATGCTAGTTAGCATCAATGCATTCCAAGGAGTGTTTAGGAGTGTCAGAAAATCATAAGGGAGAACTACTTCAAAGTGCATGGAAATGAATGAATAAGGGTGTTTGTCAGGGAGTGTGAGTTAATTCTAGGTGTCCCAAGGATGAAGTGTGTTAGGAGAATTTCATAATAGGACTTTCATGAGGAAATCCTACTATTGTGATAAGGGGATGGACGAAGTATTTCCAGACAAAGGGATACTTTGGGCTAGATACAACACTATTTTTTCAATGACTTGGTTGGGTTCCCAAGTCGCAAAAAAGTAAGGTTACCTATGAGGGCATGAAAACTAGGGAGTGGAAAGGTGTGCATGGAATACTAGGAAGTACTAAAACATGTAAGAAAGTTGCAAGGCATGTTAGGAATTCCAAGGTGTGCAAGGCTCTAGGGCCTAGCACCAATGCATGCTAGGGAGTGCTAGGGAAACATAAGGGAGGACTAGTTTCAATTGCATGGAAATGAATGAATAAGAGTGTGTGATAGGGAGTGTTAGGAAGTTCTAGGTGTGCTAAGGAGGGAGTGACAAGGTATGCTAGGCAATTCCAAGGCATGATAGAGTGCTAGGAAAGCATGACAAGATGTGCCAAGTTACAGGGTGTTCCAATGTGTTCCAAGGAGTGTTAGGGAGTGCTAGAGAAAAACAAGGGAGCACTATGTCATGATGCATGGAAATGAATGAATAAGAGTGTGTGATAGGGAGTGTCAACGAATTAAAAGTGTGCTAAGGAGGATTGACAAGGCATGCTTGGCAGTGCCAAGGAATGATAGAGTTTTAGGGCGGCATGCGACCAAGATGTGCCAATGCGTGCAAGGAAGTGTTAACTAGGAGTGCCGGGGAAACACAAGGGAGCACAACATCAAAATGCATGGAAATGAAAAAAGAATATTTTTTGATTGGAAGTCTCAATGAGTACCAGGTGTGTTAAGGAGGGAGTGACAAGGTATGCTAGGTAGTGTTAAGGTATGCTAGAGGCTAGGGGAAAATGTCAAGATGTCCTAGGTGCTAGGGTGTACAAATACATGCCAAGGAGTGTTAGGGAATGCTACAGAAACACACGAGATCACTAGGTAGAAATGCATGGAAATGAATGAATAAGATTTTATGACTGGGAGTGTCAATGAACTCTAGGTGTGCTAAGGAGAGAGTGAAAAGGTATGCTAGGTAGTGTTAAGGAATGCTAGAGTGCTAGGGCAGCATGCCAAGATGTGCCAGGTGTTAGGGAGTGCCAATGCATTCTAGGGAGTGTTAGGTAGTGTAAGGTAAACACATGGATGCAATAGATAAAAATGCATGAAAATGACCAAATAAGAGTGTGTGACAAGGAGTGTCAATGAGTTCTAGGTATTTTAAGGAGGGAGTGACAAGGTTATATGCTAGGCAGTGCCAAGGTATGTTATACTACCAAGGCGTGTCGGGAAGTGCTAGGGTGTGTTAGGGAGTGTAAAAGCATGTCAAGGAATGTAGGGGATGCTAAAACATGCCACATAGTGGCAAGGCATTGAATACATGCCAAGTGTTATGGCATGTCAAGATGTAAACAACGTTGCTTATTTGTTTTACGACAACAGTTGGATGTGATGAGCCTTGTATTGGTAACTTGTTAAGTGGGATGAGATGAGATTGGACATGAGTAGTCTAAGATGAGTTACATGTAGTCATTAGGTTAACAAGGCATATGGTGAATTACCATGACACATGAGAATATGGGTTTGGTCTTAGAATATTTTATGAAAACACACTCAAGTGCCACAACACATCTACTTTGCACAACGAAATCTACACACATCTGGGAATAAACTAGTGCACATGACAATTTTTAACTTTTTCAAATTGTTCTTCATTAAATTACAAACTATAATAGAATAGGCTTGAGCTCTCATACCAAGGATCATGGCCCTTTATAATCACACTGATACAATGAATACAACTAGGGCTTGGTATTAGTCCTTTGAAAACCTATATAACTTGAAAAATACAACACTTTACCCACTTTTTAATGGTGGCCACACATAGCCCTTTCAATCCACATGTCTTGAACACATCTGGCAGGTCCTCTTACCTCCCATTATGCAACTCCTCAATCTGCCTCCATCAATGAGATCAACTCCTTTAGGTTGCTAAACTCAACTCAAAAACTTTTCCCTCTATCTGTCTCTTTTTTCCTTTAAGGTATGCAACACTTAGGGTTTTCGATCAGTTGTTCACAACTCCATTTGTGAACAACTCTTTGGTCTACCCACTTTTTCCATACTTCTTCTCCAAGATGACAAGTCTAGGGCTATGGAGGTTTCCCTTCTTCTCACTGACTCAATCCTCTATAATACAATGAACTAGAGCTAGTTGGCTAGCCCACTTGACTGCTAGTTTAGTCCTTCAAGTTTTTCATGTCCTTAGGCCCAATACACCTACCCTTCTACCAATCTTGTTTTCCTTCATAATTACAGGACTCTTAGAGCTCTTCTTTGATAGTCACATAACAACCTTCCAATTTTACTTGGACTACCATCAATTTTCCCAACCACAGTCAATTATTTTACTGATCTAGTGCCCACAACACTACCCTCATCTAGGGCTCTTCAAATCTGCCACCTAATAGTGATTTGAGTCCTCTCAAAATCCCTATTCTTGTGTACCAATTTCTTTGTTGTCCAATCTATGAAAAAATCTGAACTACTCCTCTTATTATCCTTCTAACAATTTTTAGATGACTGAACTAGGGTAAAAAATCATCCACTAACAGTCGATTGACTAAATGTTTATAGGTTGCTTAGAATATTTGTCCAAAAATCTATGGAAAATCCACCAAAATCAACTCCTCTTCATGTCAATCTATTCCTCATATGGCACATTTATTCTGCTCCATCTTCTACTTAGGTTCCACCTTCCTTTGGATTTGTTATCTCTGCACATATTCTGCAAACCATCTTCCAAAAATGCGGTATATATTGCAGATACAAACCTCTCTCTAAGGGTCACGACCCCTCTTCTTCTACACAGATTTGTAATAGCTTTAAGGGAATACCTTATGGATTGAACATGGTAGGAAACCTCCCTAAATAGGGAATTATGCTTCTATTCTATTTTCTTTAGAACAATCCCTATCCACCCATAGCAAAAAAAACAACTCTTTCCTCCATAAGAGACTCGGCCTAGCTCATATGGATCCATAGATATTGGGCATTTCTTTGATTGAATCTTGACCTGAACTTTAGATCTCTATGACCATCAAACTACAGTTACCTCAGTCAATATTACAACGTGGATAATTCTGTTATGGCCCTAAATTCTAATGCATAACCTCCTCCATTTGTGCTGGTATTTATCACAAACCTTGCAACCTACTAACCACCACAAGGTAGGGTCTCAACCCTCTCTACTATTTCAAATTTTGATGCAGCCTTCACATAGAAACACCACTGAAGTCACATAGCCAAATTATCATGAGTCGCTTCTCTTGAGCTCAATATGCCATAAGAGAACCAACAATATTCCATCCTACTTCTTATCTCGAACCCATTAAGGTATGTGACATTCTCGTGAACCCTCACATGATGATATTAATCTTGGTGGATGATCATGGCCTCCCTTTAGCAACCCTTAATCATCCCTCTAACATGACCTAATTTAGGACTACATCTCTCCTGGCCTCCTTGATCAAATGAGCTCCTTCTCACTTGTTGTTCTTGCATTCATAATAGGCCTCCTTAAATAGATTTTCCTAGCTAGGCCTCTTAAGAATGCTCTAGAACTTACGAGCTTTATCCACTTCAACCTTAGGAAATATTATTTTCTCTTTTTAATTTTCTTTTAGATTTTAAACCCCATCTTGGGTCCAAATCCCCTTCGCTTGGGTTATTTTCCCACAAATCCTTTTGTGACAAAACTCACACAAACCCATCTCACTAGGCTTGTGGAGTGCCTCCCAAGCTACTCAATTCAACAACATAGTCTAGTTGTAGTAATTGTAACTTGGTCAAGATCTTGTAGTCAAGCGAGGAATTGGTTGGGTTCCCAAGTTGAAAATTAAGTAAGGGTAGTTGTGAGGGCATGATAGTTAGGGAGGGTTAGGGCATTCCAAGGAATTAAAAGGAATGCTAACAAATGATGGACAATTTCAATGCATGTTGAGTAGTGTTAAGGAGTGTCGAGGCATCACAAGGGATAACTAGGTCAAAATGCATGGAAATGAAAAAATAAGTGTGTGTGTTAGTGAATTCAAGTGTGCCAAGGATGAGGTGTGTTAGAAGAAGTTCATAATAGGAATTTCAAGAGGCAAGCCTATGATTGCGATAAGGTGCTCAACAAAGCAGTTTTAAACAAAGGGAGAATTTTTGTTGAGAACAACACTATTTTTCCTTTATCTATTATTATTATATCACATGTGGCAGGCTTTGGGAAAATGCTCATGTTTTAAACTATCTTAGAAAATTTCATATTGTACATTGTTGTGTATAAGTTTTGGGGCACTAAGCTTACGCCAACTTATATCTTGTACGTCTTTTGTATCTTGTGGTTCTTACAAACTCTCAGTTAATGCTCTATTGTTTATATGAACTAGATATACATGTGGAATATTTCCTATGTAAGTTATGTTTCTTAGTTGTTTATGGCCATGGCTAGATGTGATCCTTGTCTTGGTAAGTTCTTAAGTGGGACAAGTTCATCTTGGACATGAGTGGCCTAAGATGAGGTATAGGTATTTCTTAGGTGAACAAGGCACAATCTACTTGTATTAGGTGCAATTAGTCAAGTTGTTGCGGCTAAAGCAGACCAATGTCACATGAATTGTAGTAGCCAAGGACTTGATTGGGTTCCAAAGTCGTGAAAAAATGTAAGGCTAGTTTTGAGGGCATGGGTGCCAAGGCATGCTAGGGAATGCTAACGTGTGCCAGATAGTTTGAAGGCATGTCAAATGTGCTAATATGTGTCAAGTGCTAAGGCATGCCAAGATTTGCAAGGGTGTGACAATACGTGTTAGGGGCTATCAAGAAAACAAAAACGAGAAACAATTTAAACTACAAGGCAATGAACACATAATAGGGTTAATAAGTCATCAATTCACCTTTTCTAGGAGGGGCATGCTAGGCATGCCAAGACTAGGTGGAAGTAAGTGCCAAGTGCAAAGTGTTAGTGCATTCTAAGTGCCAAATCATCCTTTGTTACTCCTCATCTACTTTCCAATAAATGATCTCAAATAACTTTAATATTAAACCATGCCAAAGCATACCATGGAGTCTTAATGAATGCTAGACATGCTAATACTTTCCAAGCGCCAACACATGCCAAGTGCCAATGTATTTTACAGAGTGATACACATTTTATGAAGTGGAAGGGCATGTCAAAGAGTGCTAAGGTGTGACAAAGTGTGCTAATGCATGATGAGGAGTGTTAGGGACTACTAGGGCAACACAAGGGAGCACTAGGTCAAAATGCATGGAAGTGAATGAATATGAGGGTGTGTCAGGGAGTGTTAACGAGTGCTAGCTAGCATGTCAAGGAGGGAGTGAAAAGGTATGTTGAGCACTATTAAGGCATGCTAGGGAATATCAAGGCATGTCAAGAAGTTCCAGAGTGTGATACAGAGTTCCAGTGTGTGTTAAAATGTGCCAAATAGTTCCAAGACATGCAAGATGATAAGGCATGCTAGGATTTGCAGGTTGCTATGGTATGTCAATATGTACCAAGGAGTATCAAGGCATCAAAAAGAAGAACCAAGCTAAAATGCAAGGAAATTAACACATAATAAGGTTAATAAGTTAGGACTTTATCTTTTCAAAAGGGGCATGCTAGGAACACTAACAATAGGTTCCAATACATGCCAAGTTCCAATTTTTTCCAAGTGGTCATGTATGTTAATGCATGCCAAAGCATTCCAGGGGATGCTAGGGACTTTTTATTGCCTTGAAAATCAATACAACAACATCGGGGAAAACCATCCCACCAAGGACTTGAAAACTGTCCCTTATCTGTTTGAGATAGTGGCTCCGACTGGATTTATGGGATTAGTTTCCAAATGAAATATAATTGAGTGGATGGATGGTATTTTAACTGAATGTGACTTGGTGAATGGGAGTGACAACAATTTTAAATAAAATTTATATACCTATCTTTATCCCAGGATGAATTGTCTTTCTGTTATATGTGATTTAAAAATATGATATTTAAGTGAATGCAGATGAAGATTTATCAAACACTTAGATAAATGCAAAAACAATTTAATCAAATCACATCTATTACTGCATGTATTGTATATGTATACAAAATGGCAATCAAACATGTTCAAAAGTGAATTGATGCTAGATTGTGTTAAAAAGATACATATAACAAAACATCATAAGGAGAATCAACTATTTCTCATTTGAAACGGAACATGAACATAGAGATAAAAGTACCATATATATGCTAACTCTGCTCATTTGAAAACAGTCTCTGGTCCAACCTTTTCTATTAAGAAACCTCTAGCCTATCCGATACAGGGGGGTTTATAGTAGAATCAAAGGATTGGGAAGTCTCCTATATGGCAAAGTGACATGTAGAGATGCGAGTTTGGTCGAGCCTCAATGAAACAAATCCATCTCCTCGGGAAATTTCAATGAAATGGGATGAATCCTGAAGGTAAATTGCAAGCGTCCAAGGGATATTGGGGTCTGGTCTCTTTGAAGTTTCACAGTGATAAGATTATCCTTTAATGGGAGGATATTTATCCATTTCGGTGTGGTCAAACCCCACCCAGATAACGATATCCACTATCTCCATGGAGAATGACTATATAAAAGGAGCCTGGTTCACTCACGCAAAAGGTCAAGGGGGCATTCATTATTCTCCTCGTAGGTAGATGGGTTCTTTGTATCGTCAACCAAGTATTTGTGGGTAGAAGTATAAAATGGATTCTTCGCTTTCTTCAAACTAATATCCTAGGGGCGATTGAAAGTAACCTGCGGTATATATCCCTTGGGGTTTCTTCTTGCCTGGTTTCCTTCGTCATTATAAGCGGGTGTTTTCTTATTACCCCATACAACCTTGCGGTAGGTTAGTGGATTGGGAGAAAGCTCCGTGTGTAAGTAGGATAGAATGGTGGGTCGTATATAGAAGAAAGGGTTGTTCCCATAGGAATGAGAATCTAAGTTCTTGATTTTATTGGCAATTTCCCTTGAGGGGGTTTATATATGCTTAAGGCTTTTGCCTGAAGCAATTTTTACTTTTAGTGGATCATGCTCCTGGAAGAAATTATTGTATATCTCCAATGAATGTAGTATAGTGGCATCAATTTGTCCAACGTCTAGAACTAACTTCGCTTATGCATTCTTTCCAATAAAATAGGTGCAGTCGACTAAGGAATCTATCATCTCGCATGAAAGCGGGTAATTCATTGGATATTAGAATGACGGGGACTTTCTTCATTTTCACAAAGCAAATAGTTTATCGCACTTCTGGTAAAAGGCATCTCCTTCCCATCCAAAAAATGTAGCATCGTTCTTTCATTTAGGAGAGGGCTATGAAATATTTGTGAACTCGTCAAAGACCCAAAAGTCATATGAGTTTTTTTCTCTTGATAAGTAGTTTTCCCTGGCCTCCCCTAAAAGAGAAAACTAACCCGTTCTCATAAACCGTATATCAAGATGATTGCCGGACACACCTCGTTATTAGTCTTGCGACCGTACCAAAGGAACGATACGAGAACAATCCCTTATCCATCTTCCTTCATCCCGATGCTTTATCCACCACGTTGGTACCCAACCCTTGGCCCATGGAGAAATGTACCTATTTGGTTAGCCCGATGAGACCGACCTATCTCCTTTCTCATTAGGTTCTTACTCACACTCTTTTAACAACCCATCAACCCCCTTAAAAGGCCATTTCCATGTCATTTATGGTATGTTGAATGATGCTTACAATAGCAACATCCATCCAATCAGACATCCAAACTTCATCAAGCGTTATTAGTGGACTTTCTCGAAGGCTTTTGAAAGTGATGAAACAAATATAAGGAATGATTATTCAACTTGGCCCAGTTACCTGAAGCTCACGTGCAAGAATTAGTTATGGAGCTAACCTCAACCGATGGTGCTTTCATTCCAGCTCATGATGCCTTCTAAGGGCTACTGGTCCTACTGTTGGATTTGGTTCGTCTACTGCTGGGTCTACTACTGTTTCTGGTACTAGTACAGGTGGTGGGTCAACTATATCAAATGCTTATATTGTCTTTGCTACTACCTTTGATTCTGGATCCGTATATGTAACTGTACAAAATCGATCGGGCAAAATATAGTAGTAACGAGTGAGATAGAACAATGGATAGAGTAGGGCAATCGATTTTCCATAAGGTGCCATAGTGAGAAGGGTTACGACAAGTGGTAAACTACTGATAGTGAGCGAGAGAAGGGTTTGTCTGCCTGCCATACTGGACTGGTGGGAAATCAAAAGCTAGCTAGATAGTGCCTCTGAATTACGAAAGTCTCAATAGCCCTCCATTTCGCCCAGGCCTGCCCATACATAAGAGTAGGATAGCCAGTTTGGTCAATCCATCAATTAATCAATGGTACAACTCGATCTCCTTCCATCCTATTCTAAATATATCAAAGATTTCACTGAGTGACTTCATGCCTGAACTTGTCTTGACACGTGTGATCCTCAATTCACTTCGAGATGTCCATATTTAGAACATAAAAATATCTTATACAATGGGATATTCAAAAATGGCTCTATTATACCAAATTGAATAAATAAAAATAGCGAAAACCATGGCGACCTATATAATGAGAGATGCCATTTATCGGTTCTATCAATGAAGGAAGGTATTCGGTATTTAATAAATCAACCTTGAAATAACTCTCTTTCAGGATAGTTCCTTATCTTAGGTAAGGTCCTGAAGGTCCTTAAATAAAGCCTGAGCTAGCTCTGATCATTGGGTATTCTAAGTTGGCTATCAATCAGGTCAAGAACAAGTGTTTAACCAAGCACGCTAGGTTGAGAGAGTATAGGCATCTAGTTTGAGAACAAATGATTTTCAGAACATCAACTCCTTTATCACAGCATTGTTATAGAGAGTAACATTAGACAGTTTAGAACTAGAGATGGAATCATCAATCTTTTGGTATAAATCATTCTAGAAAAGATTGATGATTCGTTCCTTAGCATCCTACATATTGCTAGCACCCTGATGCTGCACCTTGCTTCCATCACCATTAGTGGAATCAACTCCACCATTACAAGAATACCCATTATTATCAGCACCAATCAAATAATTATTTATTAAAAAGAAAAAGGGAAGAAGAACCAGTAGCAACAGCACCACTAGAAGCAGAGGTAGCGGCAGTATGTCACATTGTTTCTCAGTTCCAACCATCGGCCTATTTTTCTAGTTACCGGTAGGTGGTAACTCTGATCAGAGCGAGTAACTAGCACTAAGCACTTTCCCTAGCTTACACAATCAACTTGCACACATCATTTCCATTGGGAGATTCAATTCCATACTATCCAGTTGGAATGAAAGCATATCACGTGGACCTAGTTTTTACTTAGCCACAAAGTAATAGATAGAGGCCGGAAGTGGGGGCAGCAGTGAAGGGAGCTACCCTAATTGCAGTAGGGGAGGGAGAAGATATTACAAGACATTTTTACTCTCCAAAATCATGTGGCTTCGATTCCATTATGGTAGGGTGGCTCATGTACGATTGTGGAGCTTAACAAATATATCCTTCCACCTACTTTTATGTATAGTATTAAATTGTAAAAATTCATGGAATGACCTCCATAGATTATGATGCTAAATTCAATATTGAGGATCATCCATGTTATACCCTTGATGAGAGCAACTTGCATAATAAAAAATAGCCTAAGGCGCGGGAAATTGGAGTGGTTAGAAATTGACGATTGTCAGCTATCTCTAATGGTTGGTGCCAGACGTTCCTAGACATTTCCATATGGTATTAGGTCCCAGACGGTGCCATATTCCTTGTAGCTACTTGTTTCTTTCTCCTAGCCTTATTCCTTGTAGCACCCATTAGTCAGGTAACTGGTTTAACGCCCTCCTTATAAAGGTAGTTGTTAAAGGAGTTCCCTTGCCCTCAACAATAAAATATCATTACCAAGTTGAAGTGGAGGCAATACTATCTCGAGTTAGGCTAGCCAAGAGAAAGTAGAACTCATTACTCGGGTAGTGTGGGGTCCTTCCTTCCCATTGTTGGCAGCAGCGTATATAAAGCATATGTGTATGTCTCTGCGGGTTGTATGTCTATCCGGCTGCTGGTTGTCTTGCTTGTTTGTCTTTTATGGATAGAAGTTGTTCTTCACCCACCCATATGTATCCCGTTTCTTGGGCTTTCAAAAAGGTTTTATGGGACGTATGTCTTTAAATCGATGTCAGCTATGGGTTCAAAAATTCTGGGGATGGTCAAAGTATTGGGAATTAAGCAACACCATAGGCATTGAATGGTCTATTTTCTACAACCATGTCTATTTTGGGAGGATTTAATGAGTCAATGAAGAATGCAACTCAATATGCACATCCTATGTTTCAAGGTACCTCGTTGCTCTAATCTAATATACTCTAAAGTGATTGGTGCAAAGAGTATTTGTTGCGGCGAAAGCGGGTCAAAAGTGGCAGCGGAGGTGAACCCTGTGATTTGATTTGGCGTGGGATAATGATTGGAAAAAAGAGATAATGAGCACTGACTCAAGACTGAACTAAAGAGTAGGAATTGCGGGGTGAGCTGGGGTGAGCGTAGTTTCTTTCAAGTTGCTGCAAAGTCTGGCACCCTCCTTCCTTTTTTCCCTCTTTCCTTTTTACCTCCTTTCTTCCTTGTAGGACTTGTGGTAATGTTCATGAGTAGGAAGTCTCCTGGTGTACTTTTAGGGTAGGGTCCTCGGCCTAGATGTTCATAACCCACCTACACGTAGTGGCCTTTCCGTCCGTACTTTCCCACCACCCAGTGCCACCCTCCCAAGCCCGACTATGGAATAAACTAGCTCTTTTAGTTTCCTCCTATTTTAGTTACCCTGTCAAGCTCTACACTTGCCTATTCAAGTATGCGCTTGATCATATATAATGTGAGTGCTCGGCCCGCTTCCATGTGGATCAAGTTAATCCGGGATACCTAAGCTGAATAAAGGCTCTTGGTATCCCTCATAGTTAATCGTGTGTAGTAATTGTGAATCAGATATCGCATTCAACCTACCAGTCAATTGTGGTGGGTCTAAATTGCTACAATCCAACTTGATGCCTAACGGGTTCTCAGATTCTAAACGTAGGTCCCCTAGGGTGGTTCAAGTAGTCTCATCCCAGACCGTTGAAAAGGTATGGAGCTTTTCTTCTTAGCGATTGCCCTTCCCAATGAACAAAAATCAGTAGCTTCTAATCCTCCTCGGCTACGCGGAACATCCTAGGCTACCATGGGTGGAGCCTCGGCTACCACATGATGGATAGGAACAATCGGATTAGTCCCAGTATCAACGGTTGAAGCTCAGATTCTGCCCCTCCTTTTCGTTTCTCTTATGTTGTGAAACTCCTCTGTGGCTCATGCCCTGTAGCACACCGTCCAATAAATGGGCATAGCTGGGGGAAGTTAGTTTCGACTTACTTGCTCCACCCTTGCCCTTCGTCACTGATCTCAATAGGTAGGTGCAGCAAGGTGCGGTTTCATGGGGTGCATGTCAGGGTCTACTAGAAATAGGAGTAAGGCTTTTGGGTATGGTAGAAATGAATGCTAGGAAGAGTTTGGGTCCCTAGCCAATGGGATGCATGGGCTCATGGTAGGAGGAAAAGCGCCAACAGTTTATGGTGTCAAAGATATAAATACTCACCGTGTATATCTGTATAGTTATATAATAATGCTATATCTAGTTCTCACTTGTGCATAGCTTATCGGAGGTGCCATATCTTATATTAGTAGTCTTCCTTACCTTCATGTTTCAGGTAATCCATTCTACCTTTGATAGGAGCTGGAAAATATGAAAGGAGAGGGCCCACCCTCCCAAATATATCTTACTTGCTGGCTTGTTGGGTATGTGTTATATTCTTTCCACGATTAGCCCCACACGTTGTATGTTGCGTCGGGCGTAGCTGGGGGGTCACGAGGGGCGAAGCAGTCCCCACCGTTGGGGTCCAGGGCAGCGCCCCGGCCAAAATTGGTTTTTGTGCGGACCCACTCATAGGCGGATCCGCCCATGGTTTTGTGCATGGTTTTGCACATGGTTTTGGGGTTCGATGGTTTTCGGCTCCTGGTATTTTGTAGATCCGGTCAAGGGAACTACGGTTATGTTCTAATCCAGGGTTAAATGGATTGGGGTTTATGTATGCTTCGGCATGTATATATATGTGTTGTAACACTAAAAGGAAAATAATGAAAATCAAGCTGGTCGTCCCGATTTGGGATCCAGGGGAAAATCTCTGTGTTTATCTGTTTTATGTTTTATGCTCTCGCTATTGTTTATTTTCTGTTATAAGATTCGTGTGTAGATAATTTCTGTTCAGGGTTAAAACCTACATTTGGTATCAGAGGTGTTTCGGCTTCAAGGGGACGCCTTTGTTGTTGAGGGTTTTTTTGCTCGGGCCTGTGGTAGACCCTGTTCAGTGGGAGATCTGCGGGATCGATTCTTGCGGTGAAAGAAGATGGCGAGCGGCGAAAAGATAGAGATCGAGAAATTTAATGGTCACAGTTTTGAGTTGTGGAAGCTCAAGATGGAGGATCTGTTGGTGGATAAAGATCAGTGGATCGCGGTAGATCCAGGTACTAAACCAACGGCAATGTCAGATGAAGACTGGAAGAAACTGGATCGAAAGGCTAAGAGCACAATACGGTTGTGTGTCTCAGATTCAGTATTGTTGAATGTATCTGGGGAAGCTACGGCAAAGAATTTGTGGGAAAAACTTGGGACTTTGTACCAATCTAAGTCTCTGGTGAATAAGTTGTTCCTGCGGAAAAAGCTGTATAACCCGAGGATGAAGGATGGAGACTCGGTGACAGAGCATATGAACGCCTTCAATACTGTGGTAAGTCAGCTATCATCTGTTGATATTAAAATCTGAAATGAAGATAAGTGCATCAGTTTGTTGTGTTCTCTACCAAACTCATGGGACAGTCTGGTTATTGCAATAGGTAGCAACACAACTACCTTGAATTTTGATGACATTGTCTCAGCCTTGCTGTCGGAGGAAATGAGATGGAGAAATATGGAGGGTCAAAATGGAGATGCCTTATTTGTACGAGGAAGGTCCCAAAATAGAAACAAGAATAAGGTTTCGAGTGGGAGATCTAAATCTAGAGGGAGATCTAAATCTCCTGGAAAGTTTGTAAAGGTGTGCTGGAAATGCCGAAAGGAAGGACACTACAAAAAGGAATGCAGATCTAAAGCTCCTGAGAAAGGAAAGGGATCTGATGAAGCTCCTTCTGCAGAGGCAAAAACCACCTCAGAGGAAGGTGGGGATGTGTATTTGGCTTCTTCTTCAAATACACATGTAGATCATGAGTCATGGTTGATTGACTCAGGTGCATCCTTTCACTTCACTCCCCATAGGGAGTGGTTCTGCGAGTATGAGAAATATGATGGTGGTGATGTCTTCCTGGGGATGATAGGAGGGCCAGAATCATCGGACGTGGAAAGGTCAAGCTGAAGCTGCAAGGTGGAAGGATTAGAACACTTCCTGGTGTTCTGCATATTCCTGCATTGGCCAGAAATCTAATTTCTGTAAGCAAGATGGATGATGCAGTAAATACAAGACGGAGAAAGATACCGGTAAGATGGTCTTGGGATAATCGGTATTAATGCGAGGGGAGTTCTGGATCGAAATCTGCACAAGCTACAAGGGTAGTACCGTTAATGGGATGGGTGTAACAGCTTCGTGTTCCTGAAAGTGGGACGGAAAGCCTAGCTGTCTCTGGAGAAAAGACCATGCTATGGCATCAAAGGCTTGGACATATTGGAGAGAAGGGCCTTCGGATACTGCATAGAGATGGTATGGTAGAAGGTATGTCTAATTGTTCTCCGGATTTCGATTTCTGTGAACATTGTGTATATGGGAAGCAGAATCGGGTGAGTTTTCCTTCTCGTGCTAAGAGGGGAAACAAGATATTAGAACTTGTGCACAGTGATGTGTTTGGGCCTGTGTCAGTTCCATCACTGGGAAAGTCTGTGTACTATGTTTCATTCATAGATGACTTCTCAATGAATACATGGATATATTTCTTGAGGAAGAAATCTGAAGTCTTTGACAAATTTAAAGAATTTAAGGCTCTGGTGGAAAACCAGACAGAGAAGAAGATAAAGGCGCTGAGGACAGATAATGGTGGGGAGTTCTGCAAGAAGGAATTTGAAGAGTTCTGTAAGAAGTGTGGTATAGCACTGCAGAAGACTACTCCATACACACCTCAGCAAACTGGAGTTGCAAAAAGAATGAACAGAACACTGATGGAAAAGGCAAGAAGCATGCTCAGTGGTACCGGGTTAGGACACTGCGTAGGCAGTAAATAATCGTATGTTACTTAGTTAGCGTATCACCTTCTCTTCATCGCGTTGGAGGATAAGACTCCACATGAGGTTCCGTAAGAAACCTCTCTTTCACATCTAAGGGTATTTGGATGTGATGCATATGTACATGTTCCAAAGGAGAAAAGGGGACTAAGTTCCTCTCTAACCAGTTGCATCTTTTACCGGGTATAAGGATGGTTTAAAGGGTTACAAAGCTTTGGAACCCAGAAACAAGGAAGGTTGTGTACAGCCGAGATGTGGTGTTTAGAGAGGTGAAAGATGTTGTTAAACATGAAATCATACCAAAGGAACCTGAGAAGATAGAGTTTGAGCTAAAGGAGGATGAATTAGACTACAATAGAAGAAGACTCAGAATATGAAGAGCCACAAACTCCAGCTTTGAGAAGATCAGTTCGGGAAAGAAGGCAACCAGAAAGGTATAGTCCATCTGCTTTCTGTTCAGGTTTTGCCTTAACTATAATTGATGATGAACCCAGAACTATCAGGGAGGCAGTAGATTCAGAGGATGGAAAACTCTGGAAGGAGGCCATGGTTTATGAAATGGCATCCTTGCACAAAAATGAGGCATGGGATCTGGTGGAGTTGCCGGCTGGAAGGAAGCCCATTGGGAGCAAATGGGTGTTTAAGAAGAAGATGAATGTAGAAGGCAAGGTGGAGAAATACAAAGCTCGGTTGGTAGCGAAAGGTTATTCCCAGGTGCCGTGAATTGATTTTGGTGATATTTTTTCTCCTGTTGCCAAAGTTACTTCTATTAGATTACTTTTATCTGTTGCTGCTGCATTTGATTTTGAGATAGAACAGATGGATGTGAAGACATCATTTCTTCACGGGGATCTAGAAGAAGAGATCTACATGAAGCAACCTAAAGGCTTTATGGTGAAGGGTAAGAAAGAACTAGTATGCAGGTTGAAGAAGTCTCTGTATGGGTTAAAACAGTCACCAAGGATGTGGTATCAGAAATTTGATACCTATATACGGGGACTTGGCTTCACCAGAAGCAAGGAGGATCACCGTGTTTATTTTAAATTAATTGGTGACCGTGTTATTTATTTGGTCTTGTATGTGGATGATATGTTGTTGATTGGAAATGACAAAGAAATTATCCAAGATTTGAAGACCCAACTCTTCTCCAAATTCGACATGAAGGATCTTGGTGCTGCAAACTATATTTTGGGCATGGAAATTAAGAGAGATCGGGCAAAGAGGAAGCTCTGGTTAAACCATAGGAAGTATGTCGAGACTATATTACAGAGGTTCAATATGCAGGATAGTAAACCGGTGAGTGTTCCTATTCCTGTAGGTGCAAAGCTGTCTGCTGAACAGTGTCCCAAGACACAAGAAGAAGAGGAGGATATGTCCCGTGTTCCATATGCAAGTGAAGTGGGTAGCCTGATGTATGCAATGGTCTGTACTAGACCAGACATTGCACATGCAGTGGGAGTATTGAGCAGGTTTATGTCAAACCCAGGGAAGGAGCATTGGACAACAGTGAAGCGGGTTTTCATATATTTACGTGGCACTAGTGATTATGGCTTGTGCTACCAGGGAAGACCAGGATTGGAAAGAATGTTGGACATTCATGGTTTTGTTGATGCAGACTGGGCTGGAGATATGGACCAAAGAAGATCTACAAGTGGGTATGTGTTTAGCCTATTTGGAGGCGCAGTCAGTTGGATGAGTAAAAGACAGTCCGTAGTGGCTCTTTCAACTACAGAGGCAGAATACATAGCAGCCACTCATGCAAGCAAGGAAGCAGTTTGGTTGCAGAGATTGTGTTCAAGTATGGGGTTGGTACAACATGCTATAAGGATAGACTGTGATAGCCAAAGTGCAATTTTCTTGGCTAAGAACCCTGCTTATCATTCAAAGACAAATCACATTGATGTTCAATATCACTTTGTTAGAGATATGATTGAGGCTAAAAGGGTGTTGCTGGTAAAGGTCGACACTTTGAAGAATGTTGCAGATGCATTGATGAAGTCTATGAGCACTCAAAAGTTCTCTTGGTGTAGAGAAACAATGGGTGTTGAAGAATTGGGCAAATGAATAAGCTCTCTTGTGGCCCCCCGTGGAAAGAAAACAACAAGTGGGAGAATGTTGGGTATGTGTTATATTCTTTCCACGATTAGCCCACGGCTGTGTTGCGTCGGGGGCGTGTAGGCCCCAGAGGATGCGAGGGCGAAAGCGGTCCCAGATTCGGGTGCGTGAATCCTTAGGCAAAGTGAGTTTGTGGGATCCACTCATAGGCGGATCCGCCCATGGTTTTGTGCATGGTTTTGCACATGGTTTTGGGGTTCCATGGTTTTCGGCCCCTGGTATTTTGTAGATCCGGTCAAGGGAACTACGGTTATGTTCTAATCCAGGGTTAATGGATTGGGGTTTATGTATGCTTCGGCATGTATATATATGTGTTTTAACACTAAAAGGAATATAATGAAAAATCAAGCTAGTCGTCCCGATTTGGGATCCAGGGGAAAATCTCTGTGTTTATCTGTTTTATGTTTTATGCTCTCGCAATTGTTTATTTTCTGTTATAAGATTCGTGTGTAGATAATTTATGTTCAGGGTTAAAACCTACATGGCTCTTAGCCTTGGTGGATAAAAGCATCGGGGCAACTAGGATCAATCAACATCAACGAAATCATGGGATATAGGGTATGGCTAAGCGAAGGCTAAGGGACGTAGAAAATTTGGATCAAAATGCACTACATTGATGATGTGGCTATAGCTTATATTCTATAGGGAAACCGAAAATTATCGGTATCGACGTGTGATTCATTATTGGTGGATGGCATCGAATTGAGAATATATGAATTTGGAATTGCAAAAACAAGGTAATGGTTCCAAATTTCTCATAGTTTGCGGCTTTAGTTCTCTCCACGTATCAATCCACTACTTACTTTGACCTCGACGTACACTTCTACCCCTATGTCAGGGTGGTTGGTTATCCTTACCTTTTGCCTTTAATGACCTTATTTGAGAATTATTGACAGTTAAGTAAAGTAAAGCCTTCTAGATTTCATTTCAATAGTTAAGACAACAAGGAACAAAGCTCAATAGTTCATCCAGCAAAATGGCAGCTCATCTCTACAAATCTAGGCAGGTTCTACTAGCAACGTTAGGAATTATCCTTATTTTACGTGCTTAGGGTATCAGCGTGACGAGAGAAGAGATATTTATACTTAGGAATAAGAGAAACTTCTCCTCATCAAGCCCAGGTGCTCAAAAGTATTTTTTCATGAAAGCGTAGTAGTAGGTCTAGAGATCGCGGTAGGAGGTGCACTTAAAAAAAGATCCATAGCTTAGAAAACTCTCTTCATTACAAAATAAGCTCATTACAACATAAGGATTAAGGGATTAGCACACAGAAATAACATTCAATAATGAAAAAGAATCCAGATATCTCGCCCTCCACTCCAAGAGGAGGTTTGGGAGCTAGCCCAGCCGGCTCAACGGTCAATAGTTATTGCTAGCGTTTTTGTAAATGAATAGTGTTCCAGATCTGAATCTGTATTTTTTACCAATGCTCTTCCTATGGCAACTTCGGCTAAGACAAATGTGACTAAGGTGCCATGCAAACTACCCTGATTAATTCATTAGGGGCAGGTAGTCAAGGCGAGCGAGGGTAGGATAGAATAGACCGAATCATCCTTTTTGGGGATAGAGAAGATTCTTTTGACTGGGGGGGAAATCGGCCCAAAGAATATATTAAACACTACACTGATTTGCCTTTAGTTTGACCAAGCCAACCTTAGCAATCCATTGGGGCCTACCCAAAAATAGTAGGACCTAGTGGAACACTTCACCTCGAATCTTGCTTACCAATTTAAAAGTTGACTCTCGTCGATCCACAGAGTTGCCACCGCCCCACCGCATGGCGTGTAATCACTTGGGATATTATGCATTGGTGTTTAACCTTACGAAAACATAGAGTTGAAGGGCATTTGTCTTTTCACAGATGGGAGCTAGTCACTACTTTTGGGACTGTCACTCGATACTTCTCTTTCCATCTCTTGGACTTACTGAATTTCGATATCCACTTCCTTCAGTATCCACACATCATTATGAGTGGGACGGCCGTTTTTCGAACGGTGTGTGGATTGGGAAAAAGAATGATGGTGTTCTATGGGGCATGTTAGCTAAGCGCTATTGCGGAGCAGCACTCCCTGGCTGCGACTACACATTCAAAACCCTTTCTTTAAAGACTTGAAATGGTTTATATAATAAAATAAAAAGTACAAAAATATCAAATACACAAATAGTTAAGGAGGTTTAAATAAATCTCCTTAAATTAAGTGAAATAAAAACAGAGATAGATTTTAGTGGGACGACTCGCTTCAAGATTTCATTGCTGTCTCTTTTGCCATCCGTTCTTTCAGTCGAAGGATGTCAATCATAGGCTGAGCCTTAGGAGGTTGGCCTGGCCTAACACACAGTTGTCTTTTGTAGACCACATCTGATAGTGGAGGCATCATGTAATAGGAAGTGTCGGTTAGACATTGCAACATTAGCCATTGGCTGTGTGGCTTGACCAAGTGCTTCCAATACTTTTCCCATTCTAGCTTATCTAATTTTTTGATGCTTTATTCCTTCATCCTGGAAACTTCCTTCCACTGTCTTATCAAATATTTTACAACAGGTAGAGAACCGAGAGTGCATTTATCAATCATATTAGCAAAAATGAGATTTTTGCTGACTGTTTCAACAATGTTGTTGGCAACATCTCTGGCTCTACAAATTTCCATTTAAGCTCGTTTTAACTTAATGTACCAATGAGTAAATAAGATTTATTCTTTAGAATCTTCAATCTATGGAAGATTTTCCTTTCGGCCTTCAGCAGTATCTTGCTAGGTGATGTATTGGGATACTTTGTCATCAATTTCATCAAATTTGATCCTTTGGTAAGCTACTCGATTCATCAATGAATCACTCTTTTCACACAATTCAATAATTCTAGATAGTTTTTGACAAAAAACAAGTTGTTGTTGGGATAACAGAGTATTTAGTTCCAAAGCTTCCTTTTTAAATTCATCAACTTTAGGATTATCTTTCAATTGTTCAACAATGAATTGCATTTGGTGTATCTAAGCATATTTACCACCAACATCAGATTGGTGTTGTAGCTTTACCTAATCCAAGTTTTGATGGAGATGTGATGGCTGTGCTTGTAATTGTTGATTAATGCTTTACTTCTCTGCTAGAAATTCCTGTTCCAATTGAAGGATCCTTTCATCCTTCTCTTTTACTAATTGCTGAACTTTAGTGGCTTTGTCAATGATGGCATATGCATATGCTCCTGCAAACTGAGTTAACCGTGTTATATCCTGAGATGGATCTACTTGTGGGTCCTTCTAAACTACTTCCCTAGAGATATCCCTAAGAACGAGAATTTGTGATTATTCTGCTCTTATCATTTTCCTCTACTTGCTCATGACAAATTTATGTATTAGGCTATAAAATATATCTAAAGAGGTATTTCCTCAATTTTCAGCACAATTTCTAATGTTGGGTAGGCCGAGATAAATTCTACTTCCTATGTGCTAATCGATTTGTTATTTGACCCAGCAATAAACGGGTTCTAACTTTTACCATGAGGTGTTTCCACTTTTTGTTAATGATCAATGATAACGAATTCTTGGTCTCCTTTAAGCCGTTGATCAAAATATTTCCGAGATTCATCCAATTCACTTGAAAACAATGGATCTTTTGTTTGAGTTCCAGTAGACTTATCTTCTTTTGTTCCACTAAGGACTTCAGTATCCTTAAAGGGATGTTCTTTTCTATGTTATTTATGTTGATGTTCCTTCTGTGAGATAGGTTGGGATACCTCTAGAATATTTAGATGAATCCATTCCAACCTTCTATTTCTGTATTGCTTGAACTTTGAAATTTTTTGAGGATTGAGGTGTGATGCTGCTAATTTTTCCACAATTGATTAAGTATCAAATGACTCAAAAAAATCACCAAAATCATTATTTTCATGGGAAAATGGCCTGATTTTCACTTGAGTTGTAAAATTGAATGCAACTTGGTTCAGGTCATATTGCCTATTAGAAATTGTAAATAATTCCAAACATTGGATTTTACTGATTTCTAATCTAGCATGTTTGAAATTGTCTAATGCATAGACCATACTATAAATAGGAAAGGAGGGCCATGAAGCTTTCTTTGCTTCTTTCAAAACCTTGGTCAATCCATGACCCACTGTCTGATAGGAAATTTCTCTTACGAGAAGTTTATCTGGAACATATAATGGTAGGACATGTGGTTGGGCTAAGCTCCCAAAAAATCTGACATAAGTGAACAACTCTTCCCCAAACCATTTTCCAATAGGTGTGAAATCTTCTTGAGCTTCTTTGGACAATCTAGGGGCCTTTTCATCAAACAAAACTTGAAACAATGGGAGCATAACTCCATGGCAGATCTTGTAGAAATTAGTTTCATATTTTGATTCCCATAGAATACTATGATAAATATGAATGGGAATGGGGTCTTGGATAGTCCATTTCCAACCCATAACTGGAAAATATGATGTAAAAAACACTACATCCATAATGTAGGCACTCATATAAAATGGGGGAAGGATTTTAGATGAAAATGAGCAATTCTTTCTGTACTCAAGAATCTGGGGAGCAATATTATTTGGAAAAATGGTTCCCCAGTCTGTTAGCCATCAGTATTTTTTACATGTTAGTGATGACTATATCTACAGCTGAGTTTTCTAGAAACTGATTTCCTTATGTCAATATGTCATCCAGAAAACCCTCCTAAAACTTTTTTCGCCTTTCTACCTTTTCAGTCCACCCCTCGCGAAATCAAAACCTCATTGTCACTATCCCATCTAGCTTCAGCCTTCTTGATCTGTCCATCAGCTTTAAATGGAAAATCCACATCTGTTTCAAAAGTCTCCCCTATGTTAGGAAGTGGCGCTTTAAGACATTTCACGCTTGGCAATCATCAAAAATCCAAAAAGCCTCCATCTGCAACAGACCTACCATGACTGACCTCTTACTTTGCAAATGAAATTGACAAACAGCCCTAAGTCGCGCCACTCACATCCCCTAGATCTCAGCACTGCATAAACCCCAATCTCAAGCTGACTATTAGGTTTTTTACAGTGTTCTATGGTTTCTACAAAGGCAGGAAATATAACTTCATCTCAGGAGGAAATTCTTGAATTCACAGTTAGAGGAACAACTGCTTCTAAATGTAACTTGAGCCTGAGATGCATCTGCAAAACAGAAAGCTACTCACCCAGACTTTACAGTTCTTTCCAGCATGAAAATCACAGAAAGACACCACTGTCACAGCAAACTGGCAAATTGTCATGGCCCAGAACCTCCTTCATTTACAAGCAGAGGGTTAGGGCGCCTCCTTCATCCACAAGCAGAGGGCACTGGCCAATATTGACTTGGAAGATTGCAAAAATCCAGGTTTGCCTTGAACTGAACAAATGAAACAGAGACTCCAGGTTTTATTAATGTGACTGATGATCATAACAGGAATGGAGTTTGAAATATGCTAGCTCAAAGGAGAAAAGAGTCTGGTCTGATAAAAGAGGTCATCTGAAGCTTTCAAGTCATGTGAATTGTTGAACTTTAGAAAGGCCTGTCATTAGTAAAAATTCCAATCATAAGAAGCCTGTTTGTCCACAAGATCAAATGGAATAGATGCTGACAACAAATGCCATTACACAGGCAGAAAGAAAGTTCTTGGTTTTTCAAAAGGCACTAACCTCCATAGTCACAGAAACTATTTTTCAAGTAATCTGTCATGAGATGACCAAACCAAATGATGATATTTCAGTCACCCCTAGAACAGTGCAGAGAGACAATGTCACTTTGGCTAGGGTTTTTGCTGAAATACAGTGATGCTTGCAAGAAGAGATGCTAATATTGATGTTTTTCAAGAGGTTCACTTACCATCACATCCAGAGAAAAGCTGTGTCAAACAGAGTTGTCAAAAAACCTTCAGATACCTTACCTGATGAAGAGCCTCCTCCATATATGAGCAGATGGCCAAAGCCATTGCAGGTTGCTGAAACTGATTGATCGAAAAATGCAGTGAAAGGATACAAAGAAAGTAAATAGAAGTCATTACACAGGTAAATAATAGTGTTTATAATACAAAGGTGTTGGTTTTCCTATTCAAATGAGAATGTCTGTCAAACTGTACCTGTAGTGGACAGGAAATGTTATGAATAGGTATGCCATTGATACCAAAAAGGGGACAGTTTCCTTAAGGAAAAGGATCAAGTAACAATCCACTGTCACATGCCCAAAGTCCAAAGGGCGCTTTTCAAGAAAGCAGAGAAGTATGATATAAAGGGAAACAGCCAAAAGATGGCACTTACAGTCCAGAAGGAAACCTATAAAGCACCTAAGAACAGAGATTATTAAACAAGTTGGAAGGGCACAGGCGATCTCCTGCTAAGTGATAAAACAGCTTTCAAATGCCTTTTGACAGATTTTGGGTGATTTTTCTTTGTTAACATTTCACCTAAAGTGTCAAAGCAGGGGACAGAGTTGAGGTTTTGGAATGTCTCTCTTACAAAAAGGGTCAACACACTGGTCAAAGAAAAATGGTGACTGTGTATCAAAGAGCCCTGTTTTTCCTGTTTTACAAGCTTATCTTTCAGACGGACGAGGTGAATAGGCATTTAACTTCATGAATAGGCAAAGCAAGTTTGATAAACTGTCACTGTTTAAAATGACTTGATAACAAACACATTTTTGCATCATTTCGAAAGGCAGAGATATCATAAATGGTATAGGCAAGAAAGTCTGTGGAAAGGGTGAGCTTTTCTTCGATCAAGTCCAAATAGGGCCGGCAAATTTTAATACCTGCAGTGATAAAGAAATTAAGAAAGCAAATGAAGACATTAACTGTCAAAGCGAGGAAATGCCACTGTTTGAAAAGAAGACTTCGCTGTGTTCAAAAGCCAACCGTGAGTTCTTCTTTTGTGTATTTCAAATAAACGAGGAAAGTAGCCGTTGAAGATGTTTTAAGAGTGAAATAGGAGAGTGAGAGGGTCATTTTCAAAATTTAAAACAGCGTACAATCCGCAGTCTCCAAGCATCAAAGCATTTTTTGAGCAAATTGAATTTTTTCTGTTCGATTGAGGCCGAGCGACGCGCCTGGGCCAGCATTTACACGGGCCGCCTTTGTTAGCGCGACACGCCTGTATAAACCAGCGACGCGCCTGTACGCCGCCCGACAGGCCGACCCGACAGGCCACCCGGGTCTAATTGTTGCGCGACGTTCTGTCTGCAAAAGAGTGCCGCGCAGGTTTGAAAGGCCTCGGTGCTACTCCAGCCCTGCACAAGGATTGTTCATCAAAGTTAAAGGTATTCTTGTATATTCCCCCCTCGACTTCAAAGTTTTGCTAAGTGACAGGAATGGTTTAAAGGACTGTTTCGAAATTATGGTATGAAGTGAAAAGGTTAAAGCTGCTGGGTTAGGCCTTGTTCATATATCAAACATATGTGCTGAGAAAGTTGTATAGCAAGGTCGAGGTCAAATTAAAGGGTAGCTTGTCCATAGTTTTCAAAAATTTCAAAACCCTCTAACCTGGTCACTACAGCTAAAAAACAGTCCTTTCTACGCAGTGATCTGAAGTATTGCAATATGATAAAGGGCTGAATTTGTCATTCAAAGAACACCTATAGAGATACTTGGTTTTGAGATTAAGGGCCAGTTTGTTTCATCTTCAAAACAATCGAAAGGCAGAGGTTTTCCTGTAAAGAACTGTGTTTTGATTAAAAGGAGATTTTGTTGTAGAAAGACAGGTTTAAGTCTGAAGAGGAACTTTTCACACTGTCATCCAAACATTTCCACATTATTAAAACAGTAAAGTGCACTCAGTAAGAGGGGTTTTGACATTCTTTTTGTTTGAAAAAGAAAACTCACACATTTTCTGCCTAAAAGCTTGTGATCTTCTAAAAACTCTGTCACTTTTGCTCCAATCCTGTGTATTGACAGTCTAAGCATATGTATGGTGGTTTGCTAGAGATGCAAATTGTTGAAGGGTGGCACACTTATACAGGGTAAGGTTTTTAAATGATTGAAAGCCTCCTTGAGCAAGGATTTTTGTGTAGTGGTTGATATCTAAGACTTCAAGAACAGAGTGATTATTGGCATTTTCTCACAGCACACTCTTTTAGCAGACTGCCCCTCTTTCACTGTATTTTTTCACTACTGAGAATTTGTTGACAGAGATTTTCCAAAGGTGAACAGGACACTGGAGGGCAGGGTTGTTGATGATTGAATTTAACATTTAGACAGAGGTACAGGTGTGGTGGTTGACCTTTGAAATTCACAAGTAAAGAGGGTTTTCCCTAAACACTGTGCACTAATATTTCATCTAACCTAGGTCTGCCCTTCTTTTCACTATATTGTATCATTTTGAAGAGTTATTAACTGTGATATTTTTCAAGAGGAAGACCATTTCTGAAGAGCAGGGTTTTAATATTGAAGATTGGTCTTAGAGACACAGATGCAAGTGTTGGTTGGCCTCTAACAAATTCACAGGAGGAATGATTGCTTAACATTGTATACAGGAAATTTACACAGCATATTGTCTCATCTTTACTGATGGTGTCCTATTGAGAATTTTACCTGGCTGAGGTACCTCCAAAGGTGAAGGGCTGGTTTTAAGGAGAGCAGAGTTTGTTTATTCAAAGAAACACTTGTTGCAAACCCTCCACCTCACATTTTTCTCTGTCCAAACAGTCTAGTGACCAGTTTCAATCCAGCAGAGCATTTTTACATACAGTGAAGGTAGTTTGCCTCTTCCAAAGCTTGTTCAAGTCAGGATGCCTCCAAAGCAAGATCACAGGAGCGGTCCACATAAGAGATATGAGCCTATCTCCATAGAAGAGATCAATGCTCACCTATCTGTGCTTTTCAATTTCCATGAAGTAGGCTGTCTTGATTTCTGCCAGAGGATAGAAGAAGTCAAGAGTTTTTCGCCACTAACACATTTGTGCGCTTTGAGATTCAAGGACAAACACTTCCAATTGGCGGGTCTTGATTTCAAAATCTCCCCAAGGTATGTGTCCAAGGCTACCAAGATCCCGTATCATGGTGAAAAGTGGTTTAAACAAGCTCATCTTGATCTAGAGGATTATAAACCTTTCATCAAGCCTGAACATAGAGAAACCATCACTGCTATTTTCCCTTTTTCCTATCTTCTTGACAGTTATGCTCCACTGATGAAAGCCATAATGAGATATTTCACTTGTGAAGGGAGGTTTAATCAAATTTATGCCTACCATGTTCGCTTGTTGATGCATTTTACCAGAAGCAGGCAACTAAACCTTCCTTACTTTTTGTCCAAGAGCATAGAGAAAATGGCAGCTACTGTCCAAAAGAAGGCCCCGCCTCAGCAAACCCCTTCTCTCTTTCATCATTCCTTGATCAAGATTATCTTTTTGCACCATCTGGAGAAGAAGGGGGTTTCGTGGGATTTATTCATTAGCCATTCATATTTTTCCACTGTCCCTCCTGTGCATGTGTCTCCTACTCAGCCTGTCCATCGCCCAGTGCCTTTGTCTAGTAGGCCCACACCTAGAAGACTCAAGATGACTACTGGGCAGCCCAGTCAGCAAAAAGAAGGAGAGGACAGTAAAGAGCAGTAGATGGATGATGAAGGGCAGCAGGCAGATGATGAAGAACATCAGCAGATGGATGATGAAGGGCAGCAAGCAGATGAGGAAGGACAGCAGCTAGAGGTTGAGGGACAACAGCAGATACAGGATGAAGGCCAGCAGCAGCTAGAGGTTGAGGGACAACATCATATACAGGATGAAGGCCAGCAGCAGATGGATGATGAAGGGCAGCAGGCAGATTTTGAAGGACAGCAGCAGATACAGGAAGAGGAACAGCAGCAGACAGCAGTTGAGGAGCAGCAAGTTGGACAGACAGTTGAAACACCTCTTGAAACACAAATTGGACAAAACATTGATGAGGAACAGCAAGCTAAGGCTGCCATCCAAACAGTGACAAAGGTCACTCCTAGCAAGAGGAAATTGCCCAAAAAGACATCTTCTATCATGCCAAGGAGGAAAACCGCCAGATTGGCTTTCAAAGGCAAAAGCAAAATTGGGGAAAGTACAAAGCATGGAGGTGAATTAGCTATTATCCCTATCCAAAGCGATGATAGTGACAATGAGGCCCGCCTCCTGGAAAACCTCCTCATTCACAAAGAAGGACAAATTGAGGCATTGGAACAAGATCTTCAAAGGGCAAGAAATTTCAATCATTTCTTGGAGATTGAAAACAAACAAATGAATGTGCACACAGCCGTTCATGAGGCACGGGCGATTAAGTATAAGAAAGAGGCAGAAAGGGCGCAAGCAAGAATTGAAGAGCTCATTGGTGAGTTTGATGAAGAGGAAGAAGAAGACCAGCCTAGGTGGAAGAGGCCTAGGACCATCGGGCGTAGAAAAGCCTTGGAGAAGCAGCGAGCAGAAGAGCAAGCCCAACTCCAAGCCTTTCCTCTCACTGCACTCCTTGAGCAGGAAATTGAGGAAAACAAAGAAGCATGGCTTGAGAGGGCTAACAAGCATTTGGAAATAAAACTTGAGAAGGCGAACAGGGATCTTGAGCTACAAAGAAAGAGGACTCTTCACTTTCAGAAGCTAAATCAGTTCGCCAGGCGAAAATTAAAGGTAGCGCAAGAGAAATTGAAGAAGTTAAAGGGGAAGCGCCAAGCACGAAAAGAAAGGAAAAGAATATCAGCCCTTGATATTTTGGCATCAGCTTCGGAGCATGTTGCTATGGACCCTTGAGGGTCATGCATGCCAATTTTGGGCCTTGTTCGACAACTTTTTGTTTTTTGACATTTTTTGGGTTTTTGGCCGAAAACTCATAATTTCGCCATTTCAGTTTGAGGAGTTGTCAAGGAAGGAGGATGATACCAATGGATGCCATAATTCCATGAGCAGCTCTCCAGCAATTTTCAGGGCATTTGAAGATCATTCGCCCCCTCAAATTGGCGAAAAACAGCCTCATTTTGCACGTTCTGCCCGCCATATCAGCAGCCTGCTATTTTCTGGGTTTTTGCACACAGGTACAGTTTTGAGGGACTTTCAGAGATCAGATTGAGGTAATTTCACTTGCGCCGGAAAGCAGACACAGAGAGCTTTCCAACGAGCCATCATGAGCCCTATTTAGACACCGAGAAGGCTGCCATTTGCCTTCAGCAAGTCAGGGGACCTTTTTCAGGCATAAATATGAAGTATTTTTGTAATTTTTGAACACCAAAAATCTGCTTTTCCCAAATGTGCGTTAAGCTATTTTTATCATTGGGAAATCATGTAAAGTCAATATAATTTCCGTTTTTAGCAGTTTTTTAGATATTTTATAGGATATTTTGTGCCTTGGGCTTTGCAAAGCCTCAAGGACAAGTTTAGATATTTTGACTTGGCCAATGGGATAGCTAGTTGCTCCATGAGGTTTTCCTCCCTCAAGCCTATTTATTCCATGGTTTTCATTGTAAATCAGAGGTTGAACTTGAGAGAAGAATTAATACATTGGTCATATGAGCTTTGAAGAATACACTTGAGTTATGATTTTTGGACTGCCTCTTGGATGCTTTTGAGGAATGATGAAGGATTGTTGATGGATTCCTTGACATGATAGAATGGTATAGTGTTTCTTGATATGTTTTTGTCTTATAGTTTTCATTCATAATACATATTTCTTGCTGCTATAGATCAGTAGAGATTGATTTTGAGATATGCCCATGGAGGCACCTCAAAATCCCTGAATCTTCATAGCTTGATGTTTTCTTCTTCCTTAGTCATGCTAAAGAATTCTTAGCTGCTCTTTAGTAACTTAAGGTATTATTGCTAGGTTTTATTCATAAGTTCTATGTATGTTGAGTAGGATGTATGGTTTGCCCTACCTACCTATTAGCTGCCCATAGTTCTGTCCATAAAACCTTATCTTTGACTGATTTGCTGATCATCTTGTTGAACCAAGGAGGCCTAGTCCCGATCTAGCCCTTTGCCTAAAACTATGAAAGCTTGTTTGCCAAAGTTCCCAATGACTTAGAGACTATGTTTAGGCGTTCCAGCGTAGTTTATGAGTTGTTATTTTGTCTTATGTGTTTTCCCCAAAGTCTGATAGTCATTTCCCGAAGTTAGAGGGTCTTATACCTCTATGTATGGCTGGAATGTTTGATTTCAATGTTTTAATTAACTCATAGTTGCATTTCGCATGGTTAATGGCTTGCTATAACATGTTTATGTCTGCTATCAACTAGTTACACTTGAAATCCCTTGTCTTTCACAAAATTGTTGTCCATTTAATCCATTTTTCCCGAAGATCCCTTCTACCGTGAATCAATTCGGCCCTACAGCAGCTTTACATCATCACCTCTTAGCTTCCTTGACCTGTTTGACCCCATAGCCCAATTTATCTACATCTTGTTATCCATTTTATGTATTTGATCAGTTTTATCCCTCACAAACTTAAAAACTAAGAAAAAACCAAAAACACACTTCATAACTAGCCTAATATCAAAACACCGCAAGTAAACACACCGACATCTTTTGCATATAATAGAGAGAGCCCTCTCTGAGTCCAGGAAGGCTAGGTCCTTGGGCTCCAAAGCTTGGTTTGATGTTACATCGTCATTTGGCTAGCCAATCGGCCAAATCACGGGACCCTAACACAGTCCATGATACAAGAGTTTGTGACAACATCCATAAGGGGAAACCATTCAACGGATAATTTAGTGGTATTGGGTTGGCCAAAAAGACTAGACATCATAGCAGAAATATAAAAGTAGGGACCAACAAGTGAAGCAGTGGAATACATACCCTTATCATCATGTTTATGGATTTTAGGGTTGCTCCTCCATTGCTTTATGGGATCCGAATGTAACTTACTCTCCTTTGCGAATTGTGCTAGGAAATATTTATCATACACCTTCTCAGGGTCTAGAATGTGGTACATTTTCTTCAAATCTTAGGCTTTGAACGACCCTATCATTGTACCTCTATTTCCTAGGAGATTTATATCTTTGATGTTGAGGTTGTCAATAATCCATTTCACCATATTTGTATATGGTAAAATCATGGGGCGTGTAGCAATTTGGTGCAGAAAAGAGTTGTCGACGTCGGCTATAGTAGCTTCTGAGGTATCAGCAGCGTCTGCAATAATTTTTATTTCAACCCTGGGAGGTTTCTCATATTCAAATAACATGTACATTGCTTCCCAATAAGCATACCCACTCTCTGATGCGCATGTAGTATCTGTGAATAGGTGGCATTTCTGTTACTTCACTAGCAGAAGGTGCATGATTAAGGGGAGCCATGGGTTTTTTGGACTTATTTGTGGCCTTAGACATTTATGAGGAAATCTGTTTGTTTGGACTTGCCTGTGAAACAATAATAACAACAAGTAAAAAGGGGCAATATTGTCACAATATGAGAGTAGTGTAACAATAATGGAAATAATGGAAAATAAAACTTGGCACACATATAATCTAAAAATTTAATTATTTTGTGGTCAAATCATAATTGGACACTCGAGCTATTAAAACCGTTAAGTAATGGAATTAATGGAAAGTGTAGGTTCACATGCCCAAATAGTCATTTAGGTGTTTAAATAATTTTTTTTCGCATCACAGATCCATTTGTGTGTAAACTTCTTAAAACACAAAGTACCTACATCTTGCCGATTGTGATCAATTTTTTTTTTGCACTATAACTCTTTTTAGTTCAAAATATTAAAGTTTGTTAAAGGCTTCAAACATTAGTGGGGGGAAAACGAAAATGCAAAACTTGTGATGCGATATTACAATCGCAATTTCAGTGAAATTGGATGGTGGAAGGAAGTGGTCATTAGTGAAAGTATGATGTGATGGGATGTATCGCATTGGGGAAATGAAAACGGGGGTGGATTGAATGTTGGTAGGATGGAAATGTGATTTGCGATTGGTGACAAGGAAATGGCGGGTCCTGCGGTTTGCTTTTCATGAAATATAGTTCGGTTGGAAGCCTTCTCCTTTACTAAATACTTTTATTGATATCACATTGGAAATAATTTGGAGTGGTTCTAGATGTCATATTTTGTCTTCACGATTTTGTGATTGCGATTAGCAAGCATGTTTCTTTTGACTTTACCACCTAAGTGCCCTTTAGATAAAAATGTGTCGCTTAGCATTTCTAACTCTTATTTCTATTTCAATTAATCACTTAATGGTATTATTTGTTCTACTATATATATTTTTTTAAAGGGTCCCCATTATTTTCTAAGGCAACTATTCTAAAATAATGGGGGGTTGTTGAATAGCATAACAGGACTACAAAGCATGACAACACATGCTAGGAGAGTTTTATGCTATGCTAGGGTCTACCAACATGTTCTTGGGTGTTCTAGACATGGCAAGGTTTTCTAGGTAAAAAGATGTTCTCAGATATGTGAGGTGCCAAGGAATTTTATTGTGTGCCAAACCATTTGAATATGTGCCAAGAGTGTGGAGAAGTCCTAGATCTCTCTCATTAATATAATTTACAAATCTTGATTATGTATTATGTTATCAGTCAGAAAAAGTGAAACATAATTTTACATAGTCTTAGGGGTTCATTTGTCAAAGGTATGGTCATAAAGTTCATTTGTCATTAGTTGGTAAAGGAAAAAATTAAATTTTTTCTTATCAACCTATCCTAAGGTCCAAACTCACCCCCATTCAAGTATTTTCATGTCACATCAGTCATTATTTCCTACATATTCCATTTCCCAAGCTTATAAATCTGAAAAGTTCTTTTTAGCCAAGATTTCCTATTTTTGTAGCGAATTACACAGTAAAAACACATTTTTCGCTACGAAACTGCTAATACTTTCATAGCGAAACGGCCAGGAAATACACTTGCTACACTACAAAAGGGGTTTTTCTATCTTTCTTTTTAAATTTAGTGTAAGGTGTCAGTCAATGATTAGAAGTGTTAGATTGGGTGCCATTCGAGTCAGTTAGGGTTAAGCCAAGGTACAATGGTCATGTCTAAGGTCATCACTTCTATTTTTAGCATGTATGAGTCATGATTAGGCCATGAGATGTCATCGAAACTTTAAAAATATTTCCCAATTGAGTCTTTTTCATTCCCTGCTTCATCTTTTCATGCTATTGAGCTCTAGAGAGTTGTTTCACCAAAGCAAGCTGGTTGCTGGCATTTTCAAGCAATTGCAGGTGTCATTGATCAAGCGAGGCATAGAAGGTATAAAAGCACCATGGCTGCAAAGAGGAAGACCAACAAAGGAGGCCATTGTCTCAGATATGAGCCATCAAACATGAATTTGCTAAATGAAGACCCAACTACCTTAGAAGTTTTCAGAAGAATAAGGTGTTTGCAGTTTTGCCAAAGATTGCAAGGGTGTCAAGTGCGGATTTATAAGGAGTTTTCCATCATTTTCAATGGGACATCTTCAAAGGTGGGGATGTTGAACCTCACAGTAACACCATAAACCATTGCAGTAGCAACACGAATTCCTAGAGGAGGATAAAAATGGTTCAAACGTTTCAAATTCACCATGCAGGACTGTAAGGAATTTATCAAGCCAGAGCATAGTGAGATTGATCTCACAAATGCCATCCCAAGGAGCTACATGAAAGCCAACTTCTCAAAGCTGATGCTAATCATTCAGAAATATTTCACTTGTGAAGGGAGGTATCATATGGTCTATTCCTACCACTTCAAGCTTCTGCTACATTTTGTTGGTAATAGGTCTCTTGATTTTCCTTTTTACTTATACAGAAGCTTAGCTAAAATGTCAAACAAAGTTCAAGATAAATTTGAAGGAAATGAAACCTCACTCTTTCATCATGATTTAATCAAGTTGGTGGTATTAGAGGAGTTAAAAATATTAGACAGAGATTGGTCATATTTTCTGTTTGTCAGTGGATTTGAAGTAGATTCCATTACTCCTAAAAGAACTCCTAAACCTAGAGATATACCATCACCTTTAGTGGCAGAGCAGGTTGAGCTAGTTGAGCAAGTTGAGCCAGTGAACGTGGAGATAGAGCCATTGCAGAACGCTGACACACCCAAAGTTACACCTGCAAAACAAAAGCCAACAGTGAGTAAACATGGCAACAAGAGGGTTACAAGAAGCCAAATAGTGCTTAAGGGTAACTTAGATGACATTCTGCATGCTATTGGTATTGAAGAAACTCCCATAGTTCAAGCTGAAGATATAGATGAGGGAGGAAAGAAGCTCAAGAAAGCCAAATCAGCTAAGAAGTTAGAGTTTGCAGGAGAAGATGCAGGATTCATGTTTCAAGCTAGGAAACCAATGACAAGACATGCCATAAAGGTCTTGGAAAGTAGTAAAGAAGCTCAGAAGGTCACTGAAATTGTCTAGCCACCACCAATCATCATTGACCTTTCCTCGCCTAAAAAAGAAGAATCAATCATTAAGCAAAGGAAAGGAAAAGAGAAAATCATTGAAAAAACAGAGATTGAGGTCCTTAAGGAGCAGTTGAAGCTGGAAAATGTAGAAATAGCAGTCTTGAAGAAAGAGGCAAGGAAGCGCAAGATTCAGAAGGTATAGTTTGAGAAAATGAAAGAAATTTGGGAAGAGCAAGTTAATAGTGTGTCAAAGACCTTACATAACACACATCAATTGATCAAATCGACTGAGCCATTGAGAGGAGAGATGAAGCATATCAGAAAAATGAACCTGCACTTGAAATATAAGAACAAAAAACTGAAGGACCAAGTCAAAGGCCTCCAAGAGTAATTAGAATTGATTCATGAAGCGCTGGAGAAAAAAGGCTTAAAAATGACTTTAGTTGAGAAGCCCATAGATCAACTTATCATTAATGAAGAATAAACACCACAGGGGTCATAATTTAAGATTGATTATGTTTTAGAAGGCTTATGGCATGTTGAAGACCAATTTTTTATAGTTGGAGGTCAATTTTTTGGGACAGTGTTAAAATCCAGAATTTCTGCAGTTTTTCATAGTGTCGTAGCATTTCCTAGGCTTAAAGCCAGGAAAACACTACAAAAATTTCTATAGCAATTTATTGGCTTCCAAAACCACATTTTGCAGCTTTCAAGAAGGGAGTATGGTGGTGATGATATGTCATGTCTTGAGAAAAATTTATAAGTGAAAAAACTATTTTTTGGACACGACAAAAGCTCGCTACAAAACTATCATGTTTTTCTAGCGAGCTACTTTTGAAGGTTTTGAAGCATCCCAGTAGTAGTTTTGGACAGGTGGACACATCCAACAGGTCAAGGGACCTAACCACCAAACATTTATTACTTGAATACAATGCAGTGGAGACAACTCATCAGCTAAAGCTTTCGTTGAAGATAATGTCTTGTACTCCTGAAAAATAGGGTTTTGTTCCACATGATTAGGAGGGTTTTTAATATCTCAAGTAGTGATGAGCCATGTCATAGCCTATTCGAACATGTGATGTTTATTTGTAATTGATATGTAATTATTTTAAAGATAAGGTAGACTGATGTAATAAATAGGACTTTGAGTCCTATTAGGAAAAGTCATCTTCAGGGTGTAGCTGTCATTTTCTTGTTAAAAGACATTTTTTTCTGTTATATGAGGTGTCATAAGAAGAATTCGATGAATCTAGCCAAGAGTCAGATCATCCTTGCTGTAAGGATGTCTATTTAAAGGAAAATCATCGAATTAGTCAAGGGTTGGAGATTTTTTGCACCATACTGCTACTTTATGTAATTTGACTTATATCAGTAATACAAAGCATTTTATTCTTGACAGACCTGAGATTCTTATGGGCTTTCTAATGTTTTTCTGATCTATATCTTTATGTTTACCACTTGCAGTAGATTTCATCTATATTACTCAAAATTCATATGTTTATGCTCTAACTTCCTTTATTGATGAAATTACTGTGTTGACCTATGTTCTATGTGTGATTTTCCTTTGTTAAAGACACCTATCTACCTCAGCTTCCATGTCAAGAAACCTTGGCACTAAATCTATTGATTTGTTGACTCCATAAGCCCAATGGTTGCAAGCCTACATTATTTTCAACCTACATACCCAAAAATCAAGTTACTTTTCAAATAGAGTTAGCCATCTAGTGATATCATTATCTAATATCATAAACCCCTTTTAGAGAGCCCTCTAAGACTGAAGAGGCTAAGCTTTAGTAAAAATTTGGTTTGAAATAGTTACATAGAGTTGTCTGATCAGCAGCCAATCAAATGCAATTTTGTGATAACATTTTGGTGCGTCTGTCGAGAGCCTGAAGATATGCTTTTCCAAAAATTTTGAAGCTGAACCCTTGAAGGTAAGAGGAGATCAGAAGTTGTTCGAAGCTTCATCTACCTTGGTGACTCCATTCAAAATTCTCATGTTCAAAGGTGGCTTCGAAAAGGAGATATACTAGGAGTAATCCTGACCCAGATCCACCGTGGATAATCCAAACACAATTTCCTGAGGCATTCAAGGCAGTTCTGCAATATCAAGTACTCCATTACACACAAAGGCCTTGTCCTCTGAAGTTTTAAGAAGTCCTAAAGGTAAAAATTTTGATGATAAAATTTAGGAAGTCTTGTTTAGGTCTGAAAATGAAAAAGAATTGACTGAAATTGTCTTAGACCTACATAGAAGAGGTATTGATACCTTAACCTTAGTGACAAAAAAAGATAAAGAAGAGTTTTGGGAAGAAGTCACATCAAAGTTATTGTTAGAAAGGGAATATTTGGATAGCTTGAATTAACTAGACCCATTTGAAATATTGGTAAGAAGTAAATCTAGTTTTCCTTTACCTGACTGGAGTACAATTTTAACTCGACAAGAAAGACCAAACAACCCTCCTCCTAACAATTCCTCTTCCTCTACTGCTGTTGTCCCTAAAAATACCATAGTTCCAATCATCATGGCAAGAAATGTTCCACCTCCACCTGTTGTTGCACCTGCTAGCTATGCCCCTCTTACTCTTCCAACTGTCCTTAATGCCTTTCCTAGCAAATATTCTACTAGAATCAAAACTTGGGGAAGTGATGAAGAGATTACAGCTGAAGTGCATGTAGACCAGTTCAATGACTTCGCAGACAGGGAGGAGGTTGACCATGAGGATGTCAAGATGAGATTGTTCGCTTAGAGATTTACTGGTGAGGTCAGAAAGTGGTTCAAAGCCCTTGCTGCAGGAAGCCTGCATAATTGGAATGAATTTGAAGATAGCTTCTTGAGAAAATGGGAAATAGAACCAACCCTATACAAGCCCTCACTTAATACAATAGTTTGAAAAGAACTGTTGAGGAAACTGTCCAAAAATTTTCAAAGAGATTTAATAAAGTTTATGACTCCATCCCTGCCCTTCTAAAGCCTCCACCAGGAGAATCTCAGCTGAGATATGTTGAGGCCTTTGATTATGACTTTTATATCCTGCTAAGAGAAAGAGAATCTCCTTCACTAGCTGAAATGCAATATGATGCTGTGAAGGTGGAGGTCAATATGATAGCAACTAAAAAGTCCAAGATGGGAAAGATAATATTGAAAGAAGAAAATAAGCCTTCCACCTCAAAATATAAATTTCACTCCATGATGAAGACAATGGAAAAAATGATGGATAGGCTTGCCATTGGGAATGCCTCTGCTCCTCCTACACAACATGAACCTTAGTTTAGAAATCCTCAGTTCAGAAGACCTCAAAAAAAAAGAGACCAAGGGAAAACATAAATCAGCCTGATCCTCAAGTAAGGCCTCCTTTTTAGCAAAACTTGGTTGATGAATAAGATTAGCCTGAAATACAAGAAGACTCAATTCATTGCTTAGATGAAAGCATGGCATGAATGTTTTTGACTAAGGAAGAACATGATGAGTCAGATCATGATGTAAACAAGGGTGAGGAACCATCTGATTATCTTAAAGGATATCAACATGCAATCTTTGAGATGATGAAACAATACAACCTCAGAAATTGAAATGTTCCAATTACTGCAAATAAAACATGGCCCAAGAAAGATGCCCCTAAAGCTACTGAAGTTAGAAAAGATACACCACCTCCTCCTCCTGTCAAAGAGATTGAAAATTATGCTTATGTTTTCTATTTGGAGAGTGAGATATCCAAGATCAAAATCCCAATACCTTTTGGAGAAATTATTAAGGTGAATGAATACAAAAGTAAGATTGTAAAAATGTTGAATTCCCAGATAGGAGGTTTTTGATATCCTTAATCTTCAATAAGATCATCCAACCATATACTTGGGACCAATATTAGAGGATGAGCAGAATGAAGAGGTGCCTCCTTTTTATTCCAGCCTTAGCATTCATGACATGGAATTGCATAATGCCATGTTGGATTCAGGGGATTCTCACAATCTCATGCCCAAAGTGATCATGGAAAGGATGGGATTGGAAATTACTAGGCCATAGAAGGACTTGTTTTCCTTTAATTCAAAAAGAGCTCAGTGCATTTGTTTAATAAAAGATTTTGTTGTTGGTCTTACACAAGTCCCTGCCAAGACAATGGTAATGGAAATTGTGGTAGCAGACATTCCACCTAAGTTTGGCATGTTGTTATTAAGGTCATGGGTAGCAAAGATCAAAGGCACCATGCAGATGGACCTAACTTATACCACCATTCATGTTTTTGGTGAGCAAAGTAGACTATACAGAGAAACAAGGATGGCCTATATGGTAATTAGTAAGAAAAAACCTCAGAAATTTCCAATATATACTGTTGATACTGAATTAGGATCTGTTATACTTTTCAATGAATTGACTAATGAAGCAAAAGATGAAAAGAAAGTAGAAAATAAGCAAACATAAATTCAAGAAACAGAAAATCAGCAGGCAAAAAATCAACAAATCAGTAAAGAGAAGGCAGAAGGTTGGTGGTTGTTACACTTTGATGGATCAGCAGGAAGAGAGGGGTCTGGAGCAGGAATTTGGATCACAACTCCAAAGGATGAAAGTAAGTTCTTTTCTTACAAACTGAAATTTTATTGCACAAATAATATGGCTGAGTATGAATCTCTATTATTGGGTTTAGAAATTTTGAAAATAATGGGTGCCCAAAAGATTTCTGTTTGTGGAGATTCTGAATTAGTTATTAAGCAAGTTGAGGGTGTATATCAAACTAAGGATGTGAGAATGAGGGCATACAGAAATTTGATCATAGAGATGTTAGAGAATTGTCAAGAATATTCATTCATTGTGAATACTAGGGTCCAAAACTCTATAGCTGACTCCCTAGTTGTCTCTGCAAGTCTGTTTATTATTCCTGCACATTCCACTGAAATACATGAAGTTGAAGTTCGCCATAGGCCTGCTATCCCTAAAAACATAATCCATTGGAAAGTTTTTGAGGATGACCAACAAGTCAAAAACTTTATAGAAATGAAATAGGAGTTTGAAAGCACACAAGTAGATCAGCAAAACATGCTTGCTGAAACAAAAGGAAATTCTAAAGTGTTACAACTGAAGAATAATTCTATACCCAAAGGTCTCATACCCCTTGAAAAGCTTTTTGGTCAGAATGATGTGTTCAAATATCCTAGGATACAAGCTGATGATGAAGAGGTAGAGAGTTGTAACCTTGGTACAGTAGCAATGCAAAAATGATCAAGCTTTCAAAGTTTCTTTCAGTTGACATGAAACAAAAATATATTGAGATGATGAAAAGGTTCATAGATGTTTTTGCATGGAGTTATGCTGATTTGAAGAAGTATGATCCTATTATAATTCAACATACCATTCCTATTAAATAAAATGAAAATCCTTTCAAACAGAAGCTTAGGAGGATTAATCCACTTCTCATGCCTCTTATTGAGAAGGAAATCAAGAAGATCTTTGACGCCAAAATTATTGTTCCAATCAGATTCGCAAAGTGGCTTGCAAACTTGGTTCCAGTTAGAAAAAAGAGTGGAGAAATCAGAATCTGCATTGACTTCAAAAACTTGAACATAGCCTCTTTGAAGGACAATTACCATCTCCCAAAGATGGACCAAATTCTACAGAATATTGTTGGTTCCCAAAGGATGTCTATGTTGGATGGTTTTTCAGGATACAATCAGATACTTGTTCATCCAGAAGATCAGGAGAAAATTGCCTTTACCACACCATGGGGCACATTCATGTATGCCAAAATGCCCTTTGGTCTGATGAATGCAGGAGCGAATTTTCAAAGAGCAATGGACACTACCTTTGCTGAGGAAAAGGATAAGTTAGTGGTTGTCTATCTGGATGACATAACAGTTTTCTCAAGGAGAGAAGAAGATCACTTGAAGCACCTAGAGAAGTTTCTACTAAAGTGTAGAAGGTTTGAAATTTCTCTCAATCCAACTAAAAGCATTTTTTCACTTACTTCAGGAAAGTTAATTTGGCATATTATTTCTAAAGATGGGATTAATATTGATCCAAGCAGGGTCAATTCCATTCAGAAAGTGGATCTACCTAGAAGTAGAAAGGAAATCCAGTCTTTCCTTGGAAGGGTGAATTTTGGGAGGAGGTTTATTCCTAATTTTGCTGAGATTGTAAAAGACATAACTAAGATGTTGAAGAAAGGAGCTGACATCAAGTGGACAATAGAAGAAAAGCACTCATTTGAGGAGATCAATAAGGAACTTACTAAAGCACCAGTGTTGATCAGCCCAAATTTTTCAAAAGAATTTCAGGTTTTTAGATTTGCATCAGAAAATACAATTGCTGGAGTTTTGCTGCAAAAAGGATAGCAAGGTACTGAGCAGCCCATTTCATTTTTAGCAGGACATTAGTTAATTCATAGCTGAAGTACAAAATCTTAGAGAAGCAAGCCTATGCTTTGATTAAAGCCATCAAAGATTTCAGAATTTACATTATGCATTCTCATGTCATAGCTTTTGTTCCTAATGCTGTTGTGAAGGACATCTTAACTCAAGCTGATCCTAATGGTAAGAGAGGGAAGTGGATAGCTAAATTGCTGGAATATGATATAGAGATCAGACCCACAAAATTGGTCAAAGGTCAGGGGCTGGAAAAGTTGATGGCACATTCAAATTTTGACTATATTGATATGAATTTAATTGCAGAAATTTCAGAATTATCAGATGAAGATGAAGAGTTGATTCCCATTGAAGAGAAGTACATCCTTTCAGACTGGTACAGAGACATTGTTTTTGTCTTACATGATCATAGGGCTCCTACTGAATCGACAAAGTATAAGGCAAGGTTTATGAAGTTAAAATCCCCGAGGTACTACATCATTGATAAAAAGTTGTATTGAAAAGATACTAGAGATATTATTTTGAATTGTTTGCTGGAAGAAAAGTCTGAAAAAGTGATTGATGAGTTTCGCAAAGGAGATTTTGGAGGTCATCATTATTGGAAGGCCACAACAAATAATATTCTCAGAGTAGGGTACTATTGGCCTACTATATTCAAATATGTCTACAAAAATATTGTTGCCTGCCATGAATGCCAGATTTTTTATGGTAAGAAAAAGCTTGTTCCTTTACCCTTGATGCCTATCTATGTTGAGGCGCCATTTCAGCAGTGGGGGGTAGATTTTATTGGTGAGATTCATCCATCATATTCAGGACATCATCGCTAGATCCTGACAGCAACTAATTATTTCACCAAGTGGATTGAAGCAATCCCAACTAGGCAAGAAAATGATTCAGTTATCATTTCATTTTTGGAAAATAATATACTATCTAGGTTTGGCTGCCCTATGAAGATCATCACTGACAATGCACAGGCATTCAAATCCAAGAGGCTGATTAGTTTCTGCCATCAATATCACATTACACTTGGGAATTCTACTGCATATTATCCACAAGGTAATGGTCTTGCTGAATCTTCTAACAAAAGCATTGTGAGGATTATTAAGAAGGTGCTGCAGGAAAATAAGAAGTCATAGCATTTAAATCTGAAGTATGCTATGTGGGTTGATATAGTATGCACAAAGAGGTCAATTGGCACTTCACCTGATGAGTTGGTATATGGAGCTGAAGTCATGTTTCCTACATCCTTGGGAGTGCCTGTCATGAAGCTGCTGCAAGGATTGGAAGAGGAGCCAAATGCAATTCAAAGGAGAATAAATTAGTTGATAGCCTTGCAGGAGAAAAGGGAGGAAGTATATAATAGTAATCAACAATCTCAAAATAGAATCAAGAAGACATTTGACAGGAAGGTCAAAGAGGAAAAATTTCAAATTCAAGAGGTGGTTTTGAAGTGGGAGGTCGGTATTGAAGAAAAGGGGAAACATGGTAAGTTTGAGAATATTTGGAAAGGTCCATTCAAAATAGCTTCATTTCATGGGAACAAAACTTACATACTGCAGGAGATGGATGGGCAACCTTGTGCTGGAGGGCCTGTCAATGGCAGGTTTTTGAAGAACTATTCCTCTTAATTTCTACTGATTTCTCATTCCATTGTATATATTCCATTTTTATATGTTTTTCTGCTAATAAAAACAAGCTAAATATCAAGCTTGAGACTGAGGTGAAGGCCATTAGAGTTTGAAGGAAAGCTTGGAAAATTTCAGAGTTTTTGTTTTCAAAGAAGATGGATAGCACTGGAACTACAGGTTCTTTGGTGTACCACAGGGGCACACCATCCCAAGTGGAGCCACTTTTATCACTCAGAAAAAGTGAAACATCATTTGACATAGTCTTAGGGGTTCATTTGTCACAGGTATGGTCATAGAGTTCATTTTTCATTAGTTGGTAAAGGAAAATTTTAAATTTTTTCTTATTAGCCTATCCTAAGGTCTTAAATCACCCCCATTCAAGTCTTTTCACTTCACATCAGTCATTATTTCCTAACATATTCCATTTCCAAAGCTTATAAATCCGAAAAAGTCTTTTTAGCCAAGATTTCCTATTTTCATAGCGAATTACACAGTAAAAACACAGTTTTCGCTACGAAATTGCTAATACTTTCGTAGCGAAACTACCAAGAAATTCACTAGCTATGCTATGAAAAGGGGTTTTTATATTTGTCTTTTTAAATTTAGTGTAAAGTGTCAATCAATGATTAGAAGTGTTAGAGTGGGTGTCATTCGAGTTAGTTAGGGTTAAGCCAAGGTACAATGGTCATGTCTGAGGTCATCACTTTTGTTTTTAGCATGTATGAGTCATGATTAGGCCATGAGTTGTCATCGAGACTTTAAAATATTTCCCAATTGAGTATTTTTCATTCCCCGCTTCATCTTTGCATGATATTGAGCTCTGGACAGCTGTTTCACCAAGCCAAGTTGGTTGCTGGCATTTTCAAGAAATTGCAGGTGTCATTGATCAAGCAAGGAAAAGAAGGTATAAAAGCACCATGGCTGCAAAGAGGAAGACCAATAAAGGAGGCCACTGTCTTAGATATGAGCCATCAGACATGAATTTTTTGAATGAAGACCTAACTTCCTTAAAAGTTTTCAGAAGAACAGGGTGTTTGCAGTTCTTCCAAAGATTGCAAGGGTGTCATGTGCATGTTTCCAAGGATTTTTCCATCAGTTTCGATGGGACAGCTTCAAAGGTGGTGATGTTGAACCTCAAAATAACACCAGAAACCATTGTAGTAACAGCAGGAATTCCTAGAGGAGGAGGATAATGGTTCAAAGGTTTCAAATTCACCATGTAGGATTGTAAGGAATTTATCAAGCCAGAGCATAGTGAGATTGATCTCACAAATTCCATCCCAAGGAGCTGAATGAAAGACAACTTCTCAAAGCTGCTGCTAATCATTCAGAAATATTTCACTTGTGAAGGGAGGTATCATATGGTCTATTTCTACCACTTCAGGCTTCTGCTACATTTTTTTGGTAAGAGGTCTCTTCATTTTCCTTTTTACTTATACAGAAGCTTAACTAAAATGTCAGACAAAGTTCAAGCTAAATCTGAAGGAAATGAAACCTCACTCTTTCATCATGGCTTAATCAAGTTGTTGGTATTAGAGGAGTTAAAAAGATTAGAAAGAGACTAGTCATATTTTCTGTTTTTTAGTGGATTTGAAGTAGATGCCATTACTCCTAAAATAACTCATAAACCTAGAGATATACCATCACCTTTAGTGGCAGAGTAGGTTGAGCTAGTTGAGCAAGTTGAGCCAGTGATCATGGAGACAGAGCCATTGCAAAAAGTTGACACACCCAAAGTTACACTTGCAAAACAAAAGCCAACAATGGGCAAACATAGTAGCAAGAGGGTTACAAGAAGCCAAACAGTGGCTAAGGGTAACTTAGATGACATTCTGCATGCTATTGATATTGAAGAAAATCCCATAGTCCAAGCTGAAGATATATATGAGGGAGGAAAGTAGCTCAAGAAAGCCAAATCAGCTAAGAAGTTAGAGTTTGCAAGAGAAGATGCAAGATTCATGTTTCAAGCTAGGAAACCAATGACAAGACATGCCAGAAAGGTCTTGGAAAGTAGTAAAGAAGCTTAGAAGGTCACTGAAATTTCCCAGCCACCACCAAGCATCATTGACCTTTCCTCACCTGCAAAAGAAGAAATAGTCATTACGCAAAGGAAAGGAAAATAGAAAATCATTGAAAAAACAGAGATTGAGGTCCTTAAGGAGTAGTTGAAGCTGGAAAATGAAGAAATAGCAATATTGAAGAAAGAGGCAAGGAAGCACAAGATTCAGAAGATACAGTTGAGAAAATGAATGAAGTTTGGGAAGAGCAGGTTAATAGTGTGTCAAATACCTTAAATACCACACATCAATTGATCAAATGGACTCAACCATTGAGAGGAGAGGTGAAGCATATCATAAAAATTAACTTGCACTTGAAATCTAGGAACTATAAATTGAAGGACCAAGTCAAAGACCTCCAAGAGCAATTAGAATTGATTCATGAAGAGCTGGAGAAAAAAGGCCTAAAAATGACTGTAGTTGAGGAGCCCATAGCTCAACTTATCATTAATGAAGAATAAACACCACAGGGGTCCTAAGTTGAGATTGATTATGTTTTAGAAGGCTTATGGCATGTTGAAGACCAATTTTTTATAGCTGGAAGTCAATTTTTTGGGACAGTGTTAAAATCTGTAATTTTTGTAGTTTTTCATAGTTTCGTAGCGTTTCCTAGGCTTAAAGCCAGGAAACGATACGAAAATTTCTGTAGCAGCTTATTGGCTTCCAAAACCAATTTTTGCAACTTTCAAGAAGGGAGAATGGTGGTGATGATATGTCATGTCTTGGTTGACACCCTGGAACAGCCAAAGAGAAAAATTTATAAGTGAAAAAACTATTTTTTGGATGCTACGAAAGCTCGCTATGAAACTGTCCTATTTTCATAGTGAGCTACTTTTGAAGTTTTTGAAGCATCCCAGTGGAATTTTTGGATAGGTGGACACATCCAAAAGGTCAAGGGACCTAACCAACAAACATTTATGACTTGAAGACAATGCAGTGGAGACAACTCATCAGCTAAAGCTTTCGTTGAAGATAATGTCTTGTACTCCTGAAAAATAGGGTTTTGTTCCACATGATTAGGAGGGTTTTTAATATCTCAAGTAGTGATGAGCTATTTCATAGCCTATTCAAACATGTGATGTTTAGTTGTAACTGATATGTAACTATTTTAAAGATAAGGTAGACTGATGTAATAAATAGGACTTTGAGTCCTACTAGGAAAAGTCATCTTTAGGGTGTAGCTGTCATTTTCTTGTTAAAAGACATGTTTTTATGTTATATGAGGTGTCATAAGAAAAATTCAATGAATCTAGCCAAGAGGTAGATCATCCTTGTTGTAAGAATGTCTATTTAAAGGCAAATCATCAAATTAGTCAAGGATTGGAGATTCTTTGCACCATACTGCTGCTTTATGTAATTTGACTTATACCAGTAATACAAAGGATTTTATTCTTAACAAACCTGATATTCTTATGGGGTTTCTAATGTTTTTCTGATCTATATCTTTATGTTTACCACTTGTAGTAGATTTCATCTATATTACTCAGAATTCATATGTTTATGCTCTAACTTCCTTTATTTGTGAAATGACTGTGTTGACCTATGTTCTATGTGTGATTTGCCTTTGTTAAAGACCCCTATCTACGTCAACTTCCATGTCAAGAAACCTTGCCATTGAATCTACTAATTTTTTGACTCCATAAGCTCAATGGTTGCACGCCTGCATTCTTTTCAACCTACATACAAGTTACTTTTCAAATAGAGTTAGCCATCTAGTACTATCATTATCTAATATCATAAACCCCTTGACTTTTCAAATATAGTTAGCCATTTAGTACTATCATTATCTAATATCATAAACCCCTTTGAGAGAGACCTCTCAGACTGAAGAGGCTAAGCTTAAGCCAAAAGCTAGTTTGAAACAGTTACATAGAGTTGTCTGATCAGCATCCAATCAAGTACAATTTTGTGATAACAAATTAAATAATATAATTCCTACACACACTAGTGGAACTTTATCTAAAGGGAATTTGTTAGATAATAAACCTAATAGAGATGAATCATGTATTGACTCATAGGAAAAATATATTCTCATTACTTGAGGGAAATGATACACACTAATTACTTCTTAACAAATTGACTGACTCTAACCACTATATGGCCTTGGAAACATAATGAAAAAGACTCCACAACAATGGTCTTAAATTATTATCTTTTGAAAAAAATATAGTAACATGCAAGCATCATAAAAAACTCATTGGAGTGATCAATGATGACGAACTTTTTTCGACCGTCACCAAAAGTAACCAAAAAGAGAAATGGTGAGGGCCAATAAAAGATCATCACTAGAAGTGTGACCAAAGAGAAAATAAGTGATGGGCCTTTAACAACCCTCACCAAAAGTGTCATTAAAAATGGATTTGGTGACAAACCTTAAAGGACCGTCACTATATGCATTTACAACAATGTTTTTTTAAGGATCGTCACCATATATGACATTGGTGACGGACCTTAAAGGTCCATCACAGGCATGACCCTCACTAATGTCCTTTTTCTTGTAGTGATTCACCCATGATGCATTCAAAGAGCCATATTCATAGGATGAGAACTTCAAGGAAGTGTTTCAACATTTATAGAGCTACAGTCATGCACGGGGGCTTCACTCAATGAACCTATGACATATCACGTACGTTCGTGGCATACTAAACAATACCCTTAATTTGACTACATATTGGAAAATAAGTCTAAAATCACAGTATTTAATTTCCTACCAATACAAACCTAGTAAACTTTCCCAAATTAAAAAACCCCTATTTTCACTAAATTTTGTAGGTATCTATTTTTTCATCAAAATTTTTACACCCCTTTATATTTTCATTAACTTTGAGCTCAATTTTCTATATCTGCCAATATAAAAACCCTTTACCCTGTAATATATGCTCAATATATTATGTCATTTTTCCTCAATATATATCCCCCAATATGAATGCATGTGGTATGGTATTTCTCCCCTAGAAAAGCCCTCATGGAGTCATGTGCACAATCGTGACAAAACAATTACATACCATCCCTAGGATGGGTTACTCTAGAGGTTGGATAAGTTATGTGTTGTTAAAGGTTAGAGATTGCAATTGATTAGAGAGGCTCACACCACCAATATTGTATGGTACTTTGGTGTAGGGAATATTGTGGCCAATTTGTAGAGGTATGTGTATTGGCCCAAGATGCAAGAGTAGGTAGTTAATTTCATAAAAGGATTCATGATTTGTTGTACCAAAAAACCTAGTAACAGGAAACATGGTTTATATCATCTCTTAAACATACCCACTCATCCTTGGGAAAAAATTTCCATGGAATTTCCAGGAGGGATACCAACAACCAAGAAGGGACATGACTACATGTTTTTGGTAGTTTACAATTTCATCAAGATGTTTTTTTATAATTCCTTGTAAAAATACCATTTGTGGGAGACACACAACAAAATTGTTGTTTGGACAGGTATATGTGCACTTTGGGATATCGAGGAGCATTGTTTCAAATAGGTAAACAATATTTTCTTAGTGCATTATGGACTACCTTGTGGGAGAATATGGAAATGAGGTTGAAGAGGTATAAAACATTCCATCCTTATATGGATGGGTAAACAGAATTAGCTAATAGGATATTGGTGTAGCTTTTGAGTGGTAATAATCAGAGTTGTCCAATATGGTGTATAAACAATAATATTATAACAAAACAATCAACACTTCAGAGTGCGGGTATAATCAGAGTTGTCCAATATCTGGCATGTTCTCATTTGAAACTTGTTTTGGGCATTTTCCACCTTTTGCTTTGGATATTTCATATGGGAAAAAAGGAGGAGTAAGGGAGGATCTTATAAGGGATGTGTTAAGGGTTGAAAATTTTGTTGAGAAGATCAGGTAGGTCCATATACAAGTATAGGAGACACTAAAAACGTTACAGGAAAAATAGAAGGATGGGCATGATCAATGCATAACATATAATTTTTCAAGGTGGGAGGTATAGTGTGGTTTCAGTTGAACAAGGAGAGGCCATAGGGTCCCGATGATAAAATCAAGGCTATGCATTATGGTCCCTTTAAGATATTGAAAGGTGGGATATAATTATTATAGACATAGTTTATCCCCATACATGCACATTTACTATTTTGTTAATGTGGAGAATATAAAACTCTATGAGCCTTTCATGTTAGACTAGGGAGAGAAATAGTTCCTACCTTCTGTAGAAGATTTGGCACCAAATCATCAAGTAGAGTTGATAGAAGATTCAGTTTCACATAAGCAATTTAACAACAATATGGGGGCAACATAACCTTTGGTAGATTGGTTTGAAAGGAAACTTCAAGGTAAAGCTAAATGGTACATGTGAGAGAAGGTGGAGGAAAAAATTCCTCACCTCATTCAGTATAATATTTTGTGGACCAAAATCCTCCCAAAATGGGGAGGTATGATCCAAATTGGATCATTATATTATTTCTCATCCATATTACTTATTTTAAAGTGAAAAAAGTGGATGAATAATCTCACAAGAGTATTTTGATGCATGAAACAACTTTTTGGGGGGGTAAAACTTTGTTTATTTAGCGTTTCATCCTCTATTCCTATTCTACACATGGCATCCTTTCCAACAATGAAAAAATCACCTTAATCAAATCCCATATGCAAATTTTATTCCACTCAGAATTTAACCTTCATGTTTTGTCCACAATAATTTGATAGGATGCAACGTTATCCCCCATTATTCATGGAAAAGGAGCTAGTACTATGAAAATTTTATGTCACCCGGAAGTTAACCTCCTTGTTTTGTCCAAAATAATTTGAGAGGATGCAATGTTAGCCCCAATTATTGATGGAAAAGAGGCTATACATGTGATCATGATGAAGAATATTATAGAAGTGTCGATATTGTAACTGGAGTTAAGAATTGAAGGATTCAAACCTAACCACTAGTAGACTATCAAGATGTGCTATAACCAAACCACTAGGAGGAAAAGGGGTTATATTATTTGTGAGGGAATTATATTCTATAGATTAGAAGAGTAGCCGAGATAAATGGAGAGAGGGCACAAAAAGAGGATTTGTGAAATGTAGTAGCCCATGGGACACGACTCTTAATTCCTTTCACGTGTATCCATTTTCTATTCAAATAAAGAGAGAATAGTGGACTCCTTCTAACTGGGTTTTCTCCTGAAAGGGTTTCCTAGGATATATCTGTTAGAAACCAACAAAATATTGAGAGGCGAGGTGAACCAGTATTATGTGAATTTTAAAAATTACTTTCACTAGCAAAGAATACTAGGACACCAATAAACACTTTTGTAAGAATTCATATGAGCATCACAATAATCAACACAAGAAGTACAAATAACACATACATATTCTTTAAACTTTTCTTCAATTACTTTCACAAAGGTAAGCTTTAACTTGTTATTAAAAATTTCTCTTGCTATGACTAGAAGGAATCTACTACTCCCTAATTTATCATCTACTACTCAAAGTAGCTCCTACCCCTAATTTATTACCAACCACTACTGGAAGTAGCTACAACCCCTAATCTGCAAGCTACTACTTTCTTGACCTTTTTGATTCATCTATCACACCATTTTCAAACTCGAATCATGAAGGCCACTTCCTTTCATAAAAAAAGATATTTCCTCACTTTAATAATTCACCTAAAACACCGTAAAATCACCTTCAAAAATATTTGATTGGTGATCAATCCATCAAACACACTAGCAACATCAATATCATCCACCTCTGAAAAACATCAACACACATCACCTTGCAAATTCAATTTTGCTTATATATAAATTGAGTTGATATTTTTAATTTTTAAACTTTTAGTTAAGTTAAACTCTTCTTCATGCATGAATTCATATTATTTTCTCATCTACCACTTCTTTCAAGTCTTATGAATGTGGTATTGAAGTATTCAAGCTTTTATCTCTTGTATTTGTAAGAAAATCTAAGTTAAACTGTCCAAATTTGAAATTTTGGAATTATATAGGTTTTAACAAAGCTTTTCTAAATTTGTTGCACCACTACATTTGGAAAAATTTCCAAATATACCGCCAATTATAGCATTTTCCACCAATTTTATAAAATTCCACTTAGTTGTGGATAGAATATTTGTTGACTTTAGAAAACTTCTAGATATGGCATAATCTTCCAAAATTTTCACTAGTTGTTGTTGTTCTCCACTGATTGTTGGAGTTCTCTGCCAATTGCTAGAGCACCTGCCTATTAGTTCTTTCACTAAAATGACCTAGAGTTGTGACCAAGACTAAATGAGGTTTACGTCTGATCAAGGTCAAAGGTCAATCAAAGTCAGAGGAGGAAGGTTCACAGTGCTTTACCTACTGTGTGCAACCAATTTTCCTCCTATTAGCCCACTTTTTTATTTTTCCTGAAAAAAATTTTACACATAAAAACTTCACAAAAAATGACCCTGGTGTAACTTATATTTTATTGCCACATCATCCTGTTAATGTCATCCTTATGTCATTTGTGCCATGTGGCGTCTCCTGATTGGTGCCATGTGTCACTCATATTTGGCCCACTTGGCCACTCAAAGCATCCAAAAACACATGCCATGCGTCACACCCACATAGGTGCCATGTCATGCTCATGTCATCATGCCACTTTGTCTCCACATGTGTCCATGTCATCTCTGTCAACCAATCAAAATGCACCATGTGTCATCCTCTGTTTGGTCCATGCGTTCAACTTGTACAATTGAAGAGGGGTCCCAAACCTTGATTTTTCATTGATTTTCTTTATAAAATTAAAAGGACCAAAACAAAAATTACATGGTTAAGGGTCAGGGGTCGAAGAATTTTCTTTTGTGTGCACCTGAATGCACTCCTAAAGGCTGGACCTACAGCTAGGTTGAAGTCCCAACTGGGTCCCACATTGTTAAGGGTTAGGGGTCAGAGCATTTCTTATGTTTCACCATCCCAACTCCTTTATGCCAGCCTGAGTCTTGACTAGGCCATACCCCCAAAGGCCCGATAGCCCGAAGGCTTGATCCAAAATCTTTTCAACTTGAAACCTTGCCCTGTTAGATAATTTTCACCTTTTTAAGTGTTCAACTTTGACCATAAATAACTTTTGATCCAAGAAGCCTTTTTCATGATTTTAATATATCATTGGAAATCTCTTTCAGATATATATCCATCTTAATAGATTCCAAAAGCACTTGAGATTATCTATTATACTAAAAATGTCTCCAAAATATTTGTTCATTTATCACTCGGCTTGTAACAATCCTTTCCTTTTCCATCAATGACAACTTATTTATAACATTCTCCCCCTTTGGAATTGATGGAAGAAAAGAAACGTGTACTTCTCACTTCTAATATACTTCTATTTCATTTGATTATTACTCCTCCTTTGGGTGTATTTATCCCTTTCCTTTTTTTGAGGTACTTATCCCACCTTGAGATCAAATGAAAAGAAACTAATGTGCTCCCCTTGTCAAGAATTTCACCCTTGTTTGGGTGATCTTGTGGACCTAGAAGCTTCCTTATTATATGTTGAGTTCATGTTGGCTACCTTTATTCCTCTCGAGTAAGATCTAGTAGAGGGATTTAAAAGTAACTACTCCTAATATTTCCCTTAAGTTATCACATTGATCTCTTGGGAGAGGTTTGGTGAATATATCAACTACCTTCTCTTTTGTGGGAACATAGTATAATTGGACAATCTGGGTTGCAAATAGTTCTCTGAGGAAGTGGTATGTGATTAGAATATGCTTTTCCTCTTAATGGAATACAATATTATTGGAAATGTTTATTGCACTTGTATTATCATAGATGATTGGGATAGGTTGATCATATAATATTAGTACATCTTGTAAAGTTTACTTCATCAATAAAAGTTGAATACAACAAAAAATTATTGTTATATATTCTACTTCAGTAGTAGAGAGATAAATTGAAGCTTTTTTCTTGCTCAACCATGAAACAATACATGCACCAAGAAATAAATCACCACCACTAGTTTTTTTTTTATCATCTACATCACCTACACAATCATCATCAATAAAAATAGTTAGTGAAATTTTTTTACCTCTCAAGTACTGATGTCCATATTCCATTATGGCTCTTAGATATCTTAGAATCCACTTTGTTGTTAGAAGATGAGTCTATATAGGGGCTACTTGAAATATTCCAATAATACCAACTTCTCACAGAGTGTCAAAGAACATTCCTCCATGCGAAATTTCTTCAAAACTTCCTTGATATACTTTCCTTGGGAAATAAAAATTTCCTTGAAAGATTGTGTAATCTACAAACCAAGGAAATAAGAAATTTCTCCAAACATGGAAATCTCAAATTTGGCCTTCATATCTACTACAAAATGGAAAGTTATAGAATCTAAATCACTAGAAAAAATAATAGCATCAACATAGACAACCAACACTAATAATTTTTTATCATTATATTTCACATACGAATTATTATCAACTACACCTCTTTAAAAACCACACTTAAGAAAATAACTATCCATCTTGGAATACCAAGCCTTTGGGGCTTGCTTAAGATCATACAATTCCTTTTTCATCTTGTAAACATAATCAACCTTATCTGACAACTGAAAAAACGCCAGGTTGCTCAATGCAGATTTCTTCTTGTAATTCTCCATTTAGAAAGGAATATTTTACATCCATTTGATATATCTTAAATTTCTTGAAACTAGAAAAATCCAAAAACATGTCTAGTGCCTCTAATCAAGGAACGAGAGAAAATATTTTATCAAAATATAATCCTTAAATTTGTGCATAGCCTTCGAAACCTAAACTTCCTTTATTTCCTACCACTTCACCATGTTCATTCAATTAGTTCTTAAAGACCCATTTCATGCCAATAACATTATTATGTGTTATTCTTGGAAGAAGATCCCATGTCTGAATTTTCTCGATCTGGTCAAGCTCTTCATTCATGGCCTTTAACCAATTTTAATCTTGGTTGGATTAAGTAAAATCCCTTGGTTCCATCATAGATACCAGAGCTACATGTGCTTGAATAGGGGAATTTAACAATCTTCTTCTTTTATACACACCTGGATTAAAGTCCCCAAGAATTTGGTTAGATGGGTGGTACTTTTGCACATACCTTGCAAGATATTTAGATTATGGATTGAGGGGCTATTCAATGTCTTCATCTGAAAATGGCTCATCATCCATCTCATGATTGTTGACTAGATTATTGGAGCTAATATTTACTGGTTAAGTATCTTCAAAATCAATATTTTTATCAACTTTAACATTAATGCAATCAACTATCCTCTTAGTATTCTGGTTAAAACATCAATAGCCCTTGATATTATGAGAGTATCTGAGAAAAATTCCTTCATCATCTCTTGCATCAAACTTATCAATATTTTCATCATTCCTTTCGATATAAAACTTTCTTCCAAACACTTTGAAATTATTGACTGCCGTAGGTCTTCCATACCAAAGCTCATATGGATTTTTATCATTTTTTGGTCTAAAGTGTCCTTTGTTTAAAATAACTTCTGCTGTGTGAATGTATTCAACCCAAAATAATTGTTGAATATGCCTTTCTCCCATCATGGATCTGACCAACTATTGAACTGATTTATTGGCTCTTTCTGTTACACCATTCTGCTTTGGAGTTTTTGCTATAGTAGTCTGCCTTTTGATGCCATGTTTCTTGCAAAAATCATCAAATTATTTTGAAGTAAACTCACCTCCATTATCAAAACTTATGCACTCTATTTAATAGTCTATATCATTTTTAGTGATGGCCTTAATGTTCTTAATCTTCTCAAAGGCTTTTGATTTTTTTCTCAGAAATTCTACCCACATCATTCCGTTGAAATCAACAATCATAAGCATGAAATCAATTTTACCTAAAGGTGTCTGAGTTCCTAAAGGACCACATAAGTCCATATGTACCAATTCCAATGGAATGTTTGATGATTTGTCCTTCGATATGAATGGTAATTGCACTTGTTTACAAACCCTAACAAGAATTGCAAATAGTATTCTTTAGTTTTGAAATATTTGGTAGAACTTTCACAACATTCTTCTTGCTCTAGCCTTCTATCCCACAACTAGATGTCATCAATATTTGACAAACCACACCTCTCTGTATTTTCTCTTAGAACATAGACACTATTGTTTGTTCTGAACAACTTCACCTATTATTTATCATGTTCCTACATACTTAATTTGACAATTTTTAGACTTGAGAAACACAACATAGCCTTGGTCACACATATAAGACACACTAAGTAAGTTATGCTTCAACCCATCAACAAAAAACACATCCTTGGCTTTACCTCTAACATTAGCAAGGTTGACAATTCCTTTACCCACAATCTTACCAGGTGAACTATTTCCAAGGGTCACATTACCTTTCTCAATTTGTTTCCATGACAAGAAATTACTTTTATCTCCTTACATGTGCCTCGAACAAACATTATCCACATACCAATGGATTCCTTCATTTTGAGTATATAAACCAACATTAGAACTCTCTATGATATCATTTTTCTTCCAGACTATGGGTTCCTAACTTTTTTGCTTTCTAATTGGATCAAGCCTTTTATTTCTAATTGTGTGATCCCTTTTCCTCTTTGTTGTTGCATTGGATCACTTTTTACTGCGTGCACAAAGGTAATAAGTTTATTTCCTTTCACACCATTTATTGAGGTTCACTCGACCTAAAATACAAGACCTGCTATGTTATTTGAGGCCCTTTTATGCATGAAGGAGCTCATTTAAGCTTTCAATACCTTTTCCAAATTGCTCATTAAATCTCAGTTGGGTTTTAATTTTTTCAAGCTCTTTCCTTAGAAAATAAATTTCTCCTTCAAGCCTTTCACATACTTGATTTTTCTCACTGATTCTTTATTTAGATATGTTGAAAAGTCAACAAGAAATGTGTGTCTAATTTAATTTTCACTTAATGAAATGGGACAATAAATTGTAATCTTATCTCATAATCACTTGTAATAGTTAACTAAGTGTGTGACAGACTCAGTTATCTTATGAAATTTTTGTTGGGGGTGGTTGGTGAGGCATGGAGAGTGATTCTATTTGTTTTAGAGTCCAACTTGCAGTTAGCTTATTAGTTTAATGCATGATAATTCAGTTAACTCAATTAAGTGAGTTAGATTCAATCTAACTAGTTGTAACTGATTGTTGTACTAGTGAAAGGTCAACTGAATTAAATCAGATTTAATTCACATGCAGTGATCTTTCAAGTGACTGATGATTTACTATTAATAGTTGCATGCATGTCAGTTCTGATGAAGACCTAGTTGAGACAAAGGTTAAAGGAATGTTATCTATCAGTGGTATTATTAGTAAATTGTCGACGTGCAATTAGACAACCATAGGATTTCCATGATTTATTTCGCAATTTTGGAAGGTTTAATTTCCTAATAAATAGGGATCAATTGTTCTAAGAATTGCGCAAGCAAGGTAGGTTGAGCAGAGGCAGGAAATTGGCTAAGTGTTGGCCGATTTTGTTCGGATCAATGTGAGATAGTTGGTAGAGTGCAACAAACTCTTGTGAGAAGAATGCATTGTAATTGTTTCATGATTCCTTGGTTTTATACAATACAGATAGAGGGGTTTTGAGCAGATTTATTTCTCCATAAAATTTCATGTGTTGTGGATTTGATTCTTTCTCTTACTTGGTGTGATTGTGCGACCGTGTTTAATTTATGCAAATTAATTGTAGAAGGATTCGGTATTTTTCTCTAGAATATTTCATGATAGGATTGAATCCATTGGTATACATATTTTTTGTATAATTTCTACATGGTAACAGAGTGCCAGAAATCGCTATAGTGGAGAAGAAATTGATTTTGTGTTGAACATCATTCGAATTTGCAAAAATATTCTTTGGTGTGACAAGTGGATGAAGATGGCTTTCAATGGATTAATATTGGAATATGCACTCGAGGGAAGTTCTAATTATATTACATGGAAATATAGAATGGAGACAGTTATGGAGGACAATGGGTTGAAATAATTTATCGACATTGATATTCCAATAATCGTAGCAGTAGACGTCGCTTTTCTTGATGCTTGGAAAAAGAAGGTTGCAAAGGCGAGGAGGATCTTAATAGAGGGAGTTTTATATCACACTCTCTCGAGTCTCCATGGCAAGGCAACTCCATGTACAATGTGGAAGGCCTTGAAAGATGTGTTTCAGAATAGAAGTGACCACAGAAAATTGGCACTGAAGGACAAGCTCAGGAAAATCAAAATGGAGAAAGGTGACACTATTTCGAAATACTTGACCAAGTTCATCCAATGTCGAGATGAGATTGGAAGTGTCAGGATTACTATAGTGGATGATGACTTGGTGAGCCTAGCACTTCTAAGCCTTCCCAAGAGCTGGAATAGTTATCAGGACTCTGTCAATGGGAGGGATAAGCTACCAGATTGGGAGCGACTTTGGTCGGATTTGGTACAAGAAGAATTCAGGTGGAATACCGGGGATGGATCCTCATCCAAGACAAATGATGAGGAAAATTGCACCTTGGCTGGTAAGGCAAAGAAGGGGAAGGAAAATAAATCCTATTCCAAATCTGAGATTGGCAAAGAAGGCAAGAAGCGTGACATGTTCAGAGTGAAATGTTTTTACTGTCATGAGCATGTACATTATGCAACTAATTGTACATAGAAGAAGAAGAACAACAAGAAGGCTTCAGGATCTACAGCGGGTGATGCTTTGGCTTCACAGTTCGAATTGGACTTCTCACTCATCGCATGCATGGTGTCTACTGCGATGGGATCAGTGCAGTACTTGGATAATGGTGCATCTTTCCACATGATGGGAGACAAAGACCTCTTTACTATCTTAGAGGAAAGGATATTCAGATGCACATCGAGATGGGTGATGACGGGAGGTATAGCGATACCAGGATTGATACAGTTACTTTCCAGAGACAAACAGGTAAACCCTTCTTATTAAAAGATGTCATGCATGTACTAGGCTTGAAAAAGAATTTAGTTTCAATCATTATATTGAAGGATAAAGGATATGATGTGGTTTTTAGTGAAGGGAAAGCATTCCTTCGTCACAAAGCCACAGGACAGGTTAAGAAGATTGGGGTTCATATGAAGAACCTCTAAAAACTTTATGTAGATGGCTATGCAACATTGATGAGTAAAGCAGACAGAGTGGTGAGCTGGGATGAGGGTGAGCTATGGAACATGATATTGGGCCATCTACACCGCACTTCTTTGAAGGTCATGCAGTAAATTTATACGAGGCTTCCAAAGGTACTCTTGCGTAGATAGACATATGCAAGGTATGTACCATGGGGAAGTATACAAAGGCCACTTTTCATGAGAAGGAGAACCAAGTAGCAGAAATCCTTGAGAGAGTTCACTCAGATGTGTGTGGACCATTCTCTACAGCTTCTAAATCAAAGCACATGTATTATGTGATTTTTGTTGATGATTTTTCTAGAAAGTGTTGGATCTACTTCATTCAGAAGAAAGTTCAAACGTTCTCAAAATTTTGTGAGTTCAAAGCAATGGTTGAGAAAGATACAGGGAAGCAGGTGAAGGCTCTAAGGAGCGACAATGGTGATGAGTACATATCCAATTAATTCAAGAACTTATGTGCCAAAGAAGTAATTAGGAGAGAGTTGATTGCATCTCATAACCCACAATAGAATGGGGTTGCCAAAAGAAAGAACAGAACAATTGTGGGTGTGACACGAACTATGTTACATGATCACGGCCCACCGTTGCATCTATCGGAAGAGGCATGCAACCGAGTGGTATTTGTGCAAGACCGTAGTCCTCATCGGATACTTAGCATGAGTACACCAGAGGAGGATTTTTCTGGTAAGAAACTTGATGTTTCATATTTTAATTTTTTTGCTCATCTGTCTATTGCCATGTGACCAAAGATTCTAGAAATAAGCTAGAACCAACAACAAAGATTGGGATATTTTTGGGGTGCACTGATACTCCCCACAACTATCAAGCATATTTTCTAAACAATAAATGACAATTGTCAGACGGGATGTAAACTTTGACAAGGAGAAAGCCATGTGATTATTCCTTGAGAGGGAGCTTGATTTGCATGCAGATGAGGAAATCTTGTTTCCAAAGGATGAACCTAAAGATGTGGAGCATCCAAATGAGGAGGATCATGGACTGGCAGAAACCACTCATGCATAGCCATCCACCAGACATGGTAGGCGGCACACCACAGAGGTTGACAGATTGAGACTTGATGTGGCAGAACATGTAGGACCACCTACATCACAACGCAGATAGAGACAGTCACCAAACAGGTATAATGCATACATGGATCTTATGATCAAGTGTATTGTGACAGAACCATCCTCTTTTTAGGAAGCAGTGCAACAACCAACTTGGGTTGATGCCATGGTTCAGGAGTATGACTCCATCATCAGGAACAGTGCATAGGATGTTGTCCCAAGACCAGTCGGGAAGTCAGTGGTTGGATCTATATGGATCTATAAGGTGAAGCAGACAGTAGATGGGAGTGTGGAGAAGTACAAGGCTAGATTTGTAGCCCGAGGATCCTCACAAGTTGAAGGGATTGACTATGAGGATAATTTTTCACTAGTTGCATGGTACTCATCGATTAGATCTATCCTTACACTCTCAACGCAGATGGGTTGGCAGATACATCATATGGATGTGAAGATTGCATTTCTCAATGGAGTTATTTAGGAAGAAGTGTACATTGAGCAACCAGAAGGTTTTGAGACATTTGACAGGGAGTCACAAGTGTGCAGACTCAATAGAGCATTGTATGGGCTTAAGCAAGCACCTCATGCTTGGTACACCAAGATTGACAGCTATTTCACCGGGTTGGGCTGCACAAAGAGTGAAGTGGATTCCAACCCGTACCAGATCATGGTTGATGGTAAGATTTTTATTATCATACTTTATGTTGATGATATTATTCTGACAGGTTATGAGTAGCTCATAACTTCTTGCAAAGAAGATATTGCAAGAGAGTTTGAGATGAAGGACATGGGAATCCTTCACTATTTCTTTGATTTGGAGATATGGAAGCGAGATGGGGAGCTATTTGTTTCTCAAGGTAAGTATGCCAAAGAGATTCTGAGGAAGTTCCACATGGAGAGCTGTAAACCCATGGAGACTCCTCTTGCAGAAAACTGGAGGAAGGAGGATGCTACTTTAGTTGAGGTAGTGGACACTACCATTTACAGGTAGCTTGTGGGTTCACTCATGTACTTGGTGAAAACATGGCCAGGCATATGCTACACAGTTAACCATCTTAGTCAACCTATGGTTAAGCTGATCAAGCTATTTTGGAAGGTAGGGAAGCATGTCTTGAGATATCTTAGGGGCACTAAAGAGTATGGATTATGGTATAGACAGACAGAGGGAGTGAAGATTTAAGGCTTCACTAATGCAGATTGAGCAGACAATCCATTAGACAGGAATATCACATCAAGAGGGATCTTCAGCATAGGATTGAAAATAGTTTCTGGGTACAGCAGGAAGCATAGATCAGTTACACTCGGTTCAGCCGAGGGAGAGTGCATGGCAGCTAGTCAAGCGAAATGTGAGGCCATTTGGATGAGGAAGATAATTTTTGGTTTGTTTGGTCATCAGATGGCTCCGATGGTGATACATTTTGATAACCAGAGTTGCATAAAACTCTCAGTTAATCTAGTATTCCATGACAGGTCCAAGCATATTAACATTTGTACCACCATCTTAGAGATTGTATTCAGATACACATTATGTTACTTTAGTACATTCCCATGGAGGATCAGGATGCAGATATTTTGACAAAGGCACTCGCTAAGAGAAAATTCGAATACCACAAAGGCAGGATCGGGGTAGCTGACAATACCTTTCTTTTTGAGAGGGAGTATTGAAAATTCAACAAGAAATGTGTGTCTAATTTAATTTTCCCTTAATTAAATTGGACAATAAATTGTAATATTATCTCATAATCACTTGTAATAGTTAAATGAGTGTGATACAATAAGTTATCTCATGAAATTTGAGTTGAGGGTGGTTGGTGAGGCATGTAGAGTGATTCTATTTGTTTTAGAGTCCAAGTTGCAGTTAGTGTATTATTTTAATGCATGAGAAATCAGTTAACTCAATTAAGTGAGTTAAAGTCAGTCTAACAATTTGTAACTGATTTTCGTACTAGTGAAAGGTCAAGTGAATTAGATCAAATTTAATTCACATGCAGTGATATGTCAAGTGATTGATGATTTACTATTAATAGTTGCATGCATGTCAGTTCTGATGAAGACCTAGTTGAGACAAAGGTTAAAGGGATGTTATCTATCAATTGTATTATTAGTATATTGTTGGTGTGCAATTAGAAAACTATAGGATTTCACATGATTTATTGTGCAATTTTGGAAGGTTGAATTTCCTAATTAATAGGGATAAATTGTTATTGGAATTGTGCAAGGCAGACAGGCTGAGAAGAGGCAGGAAATTGGCTAAGTGTTGGTCGATTTTGTCCGGATCAGTGTGAGACAGTTGGTAGAGTGCAGTAGACTCTTGTGAGAAGAGTGCATTGTAATTGTTTCATGATTCTTTGGTTTTATACAATATATATAAAGGAGTTTTGAGCAGATTTATTTCCCCGGAAAATTTCATGTGTTGTGGATTTGATTCTTTCTCTTACTTGGTGTGATTGAAAAATCGTGTTTAATTTTAGAAAATCAATTGTAGAAGGATTCAATATCTTGCTCTAGAATATATCATGATCAGATTGAATCCATTGGTATAAATATTTTTTGTATGATTTCTACAAGATATTCTTGAATATTCTTACCTTCTTCAATTTTAAGGAGAAAAGGTTTAATATATTTAGCTTTTTCCGTGATCAACAATTCCTTTTATATATTATTTTTCTTTATCAACCTCTATATTTTTTCAAGAGCACTAACCAACTCTCTTTCTAAGTCAACTTCGGCCTCTTCTCCATCAGAATCAACAACTTCTACTCCATATTGTCTATTTCCATAAGCATAAATTCCTTTGGGATTTCATTATCTCTATCATCATATGATGATTGGCTACCTTCAATTTAAGAGGAGTTGGAATCTTGGGTGTAGAATATTTTCTTATTATCCTTCCTTTTATCCCTTTTCACTTTTATAAACTTCTCTCTAGGATCATATTCCTTTTTCTTCTTTTCAGCATACTTGGAATCATAGTGACTTACTTTACCATAGTTAAAACACTTGAAAGGTATCTTACCTTTGTACTTTCCTGAGCCTCTCTTGAGATTCCTCACAAACTTAGCTTCCTCTTCATCTGATTCACATGATGAAGCATTATGTTCTTCCTTGGGCTTCTTATTTACTTTGAAGGTTGATTCCTTTGTTTTTAGCTTTCCATTAGAAATTCTCATCTCATAGACTATAAGAGTGCCAAGAAATTGGTCCAAAATAAGATTCTTTGAATCTTTCATCTCCTCAATGGATGTAACTTTAGGATTCAATCTAGCAGGGAGAGATCTTGACACCTTTCGAACTACTACATGCTCTTTCAAATATTCATCAAGACTTATTTTAGTGTTCACAACCTCATCAACTCTAAGAAAAGTATTTAACAACATCTTCATCATCATGGATCTTTAAGGACTCAAATTGCATTCTAAAACCTTGAAGTTTAGCTTGATTTACCTTTTTGTCACCTCCATAGGAGCTACTCAACTTGTCCCAAATATTGTTTATAATAGTGCAATCCATGACCTTGACTAGTCACTATAACAGCTACTCAACTTGTCCCAAATAGCTTTTGCAATAGTTCAATCAATGACCTTTAATAGTTCTAATTCAGGTAGGCTAGCGGGGAGGGAATTCATAGCTTTAGCATTACATGTAAATTTCATCTTTTGATATATAATAATCGAGGCTTGAGGTTTTTGATATTCTTCTTCCACTGCATTAGATACATCAACACCAAGTGATTGAATATAGGTTTTAATCCTTACCCTCGAAAACACATAGTTTGTTCCATTGAAAATCAGTTCCCTATTCATGTTTCCTCCTTCCTGGTTTTCCATGTTCCTTTATATTTATCACAATTGTTAAACTAATACTAAAGTAACCTAGTTGTTATGATACCAATTGTTAGAAACTAGGAAAATACTGAGAGGGGGGGTGAATCAGTATTACGTGAATTTTAAAACTTAATTTCATTAATAAAGAATACTGGGAGACCAATAAACACTTCAACAATAATTCATATGATAATCATAAGAATGAACACAATAAGTACAAATAGAAAACATATATTCTTCAAAATTTTCCTCAATTACTTTCACAAAGGTAACCTTCAACTTGTTGTTACAAAGTTCTCTGGTTACAACCAGAAGGAAGCTACCACTCCCTAGCTTATCATCTACTACTGGAAGGATATCCTACCCCTGATTGTTTACCAACCACTAGTGGAAGGAACTAAAACCCCTAATATACAAGGTACTACTTTCTTAACCTCATTTATTCATTTTTCATACCATTTTCAAACTCAAATCTTGGAAGGACGATTATTTTCAGAAAACAAATAATTTCATCACTTCAATAAATCATCCCAAACAAAATAAAATCACCTTCAATGATCTCTGATCACTTATCAATCCACCATACACACCAAAACATTGTTGTGGTGGATTAGTTGCACGGGTGTACGAAATCGCACCAGCTTAAAGAGTGTGGCCTACTCTTTAAACTATTGGTAACAGGCAGAAAGTGGGGGAGCTCAAAAGCATAAAAATTAATGGAAATAGTATGCTAAAGTATGCTCTGGTTAAATTAAAAACTAAAAGACAAATATACAGAAGCTATATAGAGATTCAAAATGATAATAATGCAAACAATGGCTCAATGGCCTCTTCTTGTTAAACTTTTGAATGGAGAAGAAATTTTATCCACTTGCCAAAGGGCCCCTAGGCAATGGCTCTAGGTCCCAATGCAAGGATGTTGCCTTCCAAGCTCTGCCTCTGATGCAATATCCCTCTCTCTCTTTGCTGTGGTGGACTAAGATGTTGGGTGACCAACTATCGAGTCCTCTTTAGCTCGAGCTCCGGGTCACACACAATGCTGGTGTTGCTTGGGCAAATTTGGCCAGCATAACAATGTGATCACCTTTTCTTCATCTCTTGGTGGGTTCTGCGTGGTTTGATATCTAGCCCCACTCCCTTATGGTACATGATGGATAGTGACCCAAGGGAGGGGTGTAAATTCAACCCGTGTATAAATATTCTTTATACCAGCCTCCATGTTAGTACGGAAGCCATTTGTTGGGCACGTCGCCAACTAAGGCTGCAAAAGAATGTTGTCCTTTGCTTGGTGTGGTCCCAGAAAGCGAATTTTTTCCATTTCCAAGAATGCGCACTTATCGGGCCAAAAGGCACGCAGAAGGCGCTCTTCTCGAAGGATAAAGCACACAATTCAGCATTTATGACTATTTCAAATCTGATTTTCTCAAAACCTTAGAGATTTAAAATACTTCTTGATTCCATAATGTGTTCCTTCCCTATAAATCCTTAGGCTCGACATTAATTGATGTCGTCTTTTGTTGTACAATTTTCCAATGTTAACAGTTTCCCCCTAATGTATGAGGTATAGGAAGAACTTTATAGCCAAAATACATTATAGTTTCATTTTTGTATCGTACACAGAGAGAGAGAGAGAGAGAGAGAGAGAGAGAGAGAGAGAGAGAGAGAGAGAGAGAGGTCTGTGTGTTTTTTGGAATTGACAACACCCTGCACCGTTTCCGAGATAACCAAGGCCTAAGGGGCCCCCTGCAAGCAAATAAAAATATACAAAATATTTAAAAAATTTCAACGAGGTGGGCATGTCCCATGCTCGTGATGCTATGGCTAGTTAAACAAAATTGACAGATACATGTGTTGTTTGTGCCACTACGGTGGTAGTGGTGGTGGTGGTTGTTGACGACGACTGCTGATGCCCTCAGGGGTGTTTTTTTTTACAATAAGTGGAATGTGGTACCCATATGCGTAATCTTGGTATGGAATATCACTGCGCAATGTACACATATGTACTGGTGGGGTCCTTCCCGTGTAAGAATTGTTGTCAGAGACGCTTATGGAGGCATGGGTCTTCGACAGATCTGATCAAAGTGCAATGGTTGCAAGGTATGATACCATCGTGACATGAAATATTTTGCTGTGGTCGAATTTCAGGAGGATCGATGACATCTATGGACAATGATGTCTCCCACAGTGCCACCCGAGGATACCCCTTTGCATGGGGAGGAGTCATCCAAGTTACCACTTCCTTCTTGGAAAATAGATGTTGAGGTCGACAAAAAGGAAGCCTTAACCGAACCATGGGTCGCCGTCCTAAGGGGTCAGGGACCTCGATGTGATGATTTCAATCTAGGCATGTTGGTGAGAGGTGACTGAAAACGGATGATGGGGATTTAGTGGCCTGAGGTTGAAGTATACTTGAGCAGCTTGGCGACAGTCATAGTTATTTCTAGAGGGAAAATCCCTAGAGTCAGTAGGACTTCCAGGGCGGGTGTGAATCGGCTATGAATGTCGTGATGGTGCGTGCATGGGGGTAAAATACTTTTACCAAGGGAAATGGGGGACAAATGCCATGGGGGAAAAGATGAAATATTAGGGTGAACTAGTGAATGGCATCATTTGCGGTCTTTGTACACTTACCAAAAGAATAAAATAATGGGGTTTGGTTTGAACAAAACATAGAGACGGGTACCCCAAAACATGAAAGAGGGTCTCTCACTGAAGGTGTGAGGACGGTGCTTTGCTGGGGGTAGGGGTCCCATTGGTTGGTATCATGTGCGGGGTTGATGAAGCGGAAGATGTCGCAGATGGGATTATGCTGATGGAGGCATGGTGGGCCAAATGCGATGTGCGGAGGTGCGCTTTCAATCTTCTTATACAACCTGGTCATCTAGGAAGGGGGTTGTGAGTTTGGATGGTAAACTTGATCTTATGCATGATAGATGGATGGGCATGAGGTGCTTCTCGGATTGAAATGGTATGGCCATGGCGTCACTTGTGTGGTGATATACGATCTACTTTGGGTGACGATCACCATGGAGGGGAGGCTCTATTTACCAACGTGGGCATTTATCATATGCAGGGTGAGGTGATGATAAACGTGGTCGGGTATCAGGACCCTATGCTTTATTTCTAATGGAGAAATGATGTCAGGATATGCAAATTTTTCTGGGACTCTATCATGCTGAGGGTAGAATGATACCTGCCCCGGAACTTTCAGTGTATGGTGATGTGAACGGTTTGCGGTTTCTACCTGAAAAAACAACTACCTAAAGTGAAAGCATCTTCTTTTCATCAAATATTATTGAAAGACATGAACTTTGGAAAGGAAGATGTGAGGGTGCACACTTGTCGGTGCTGAAAACATTATTTTTCTAGAAAGCGAATGTATGGCATCGCTTTCGTTCGTCATGGCATACTGATGATGGTGCAACTTACGGTTTGCGGAATGGACCTTCTGATATCCTGTTATTGACCTCTGAAGTTCTGGAAAAGGGTGATAAATATGGGATTATAGCCCTAATCCTATTCATTTGTACTTGCTAATTTTTGGGAGATCAAAGGTGATTGCAGAGCCTTTCTTGCCGTTGCAGTTAGCCTGTGTACCAGGGATCAGCGATATTATGCTGAGGTAATTTTCATGATGTCTTGCATTTCATTTTTTTCATAATGATGGTGCCGGGGGCCGTAAAAATTGGGTTTTTACGGCCTCAAAGGGACTTTTTTCCCTAGATTGCGTGAGCGATCTAGCCAAAGAGGTGCCCCCCTTGTGCGTGTTCCTGAGGGATAAACACGCGGGGGCGCGTTGTTCCCTCTTTTTTGCACGCAAGGGCGTGCCTGCGTAGGAAACAGGTACGCGAGGGCGCACCTATCTGAGAGACAGACGCGCAATGGGTGGGATGACAAAAAAACTTGGGTTTTTGTCTGTTTTGATGTTTTTCTCTATACTGATGGGTGCCTGTTGCTTGGCAGGTTAGTGTGGAGAGAGCGATATTGGCTCGAGATCCGGACCGCTCTGGTTGTTGATGCTGGGGCGCGTCGTCAGTTGGCCACATGGGGCCTTCTAAAATTTGTTGAGAATTAGTTCCTTCGATCACAGGACCGACTGTTACGTTACATTATACGACATTGGCACAAGAGGCACAATATGTTCATACTGAGGGGCACAAACTTGATTATTCGTCCAGAGATGGATATATACTTCGTGACTAGGTTACTACCTTAGGGTGATGCACTGAGGTATCCACTCCCTACTGGGAGAGTGAACCTACACAGGTTCCAGAGGAGGCATTGCGGTGGTGTGCCTCTTACTGAGGGGTGCATCAATATTTCATCGGTGACATATGTGGTTGAGCGGTGTGCTCTGGCCATTATTGTGTGACTGGCGGGGTTGTTTGCTCTGCATTGAGCATCGGGCCCATAGGTGGGGGTTTTACGCCATTTGAGGAACGGGCATTTTTTCGATTTCACCCATTTCTATTTTGATGGTATGATGTTGCAGTTGAACAGGGTCCAATGTGGATCCAAGTCATTTGTATACGCTAGCATCTTGTGCAGCATTATGTATGAGAGGGTGGTGCTACTGAGGCCCATTGTGGCAGTGCCTATTGGGGGGCTGCGGGAGCCATGCATGAGGAGGTGGGCTCCAGTAATGCCGCATGTTGGTGGTGGCATGGTGGGTCGTTATTGGAATGACACGACAGAGGCCTAGTTTGAGGCCAACCCGTAGATTTTTTTGCCATACCTGTATGTGGGGATAGACTTTCAGGGTGATCCAGATATCGGTCTCCCTTTTGGTTATGTTTGGGGTCCTACAGGTATGTGTTATATTCTTCTGCATTTGTTCGAGTCTTTATGTACTTATGTGTTTTGGTTTTTTGACACTGACATTGTTTTGGTTACTCATGCAGATGTTGGTGAGGTAGGTCACCCAGTGGCCTGTTTGGTGGGTCACGATCCTCCGGTACGACCTCGAGGTGGTCAAGGGGTAGGTGGCACAGGTGAACTGGGTGGTGGTGCCGGTGGACCTAGCGGGGATGGTGCTGGCCCTTCCAGTGAGGGCAGCAGCTGAGGTTGTGGCCAAGTGAGCTCATGTAGATGCGGATAAGGCGCACATTGCAGTACTTACGGCTCAGGTGGCCGCTCTAGAGGACTTCCGGGGTCGAGTGGACCACTTGAACTAGGGGATGCCTGCTTGTGGTTTCATGGAAAACTTCGAAGAGGCTTGGCTAGAGACGGTGATGGCCCACGAGAGGGATTATCGGCCCACTGTACGATGGTTGGCTATTGCAGTGGCGACAGTAGCTCCGGTGGTGGCACTAGGAGCAGTGGTGGGCCCAGCTGCTCCTCTTAAGGAGGCACCCCCTAGAGTAGTTTTGTACACAGGGAAAGCACTCGTTATGAGGATGCTTCCGTTATTTTTGACGACCTTTGTATCTTTGGGCTGGCTAATGGGCCAGCGACACTATTTTTGTACTCAGATACACATATTTTTTGATATATATATGAGAGATCTTTTTTCAGCTCTACATGGTGTGTTATCTATTTCGGTTTATGTATTTTGTGTTATGCTGATGGATATCTATGTTTTTGGTTTTTTATGGATGATGGTTTCTTCACGATGCATTCTAGTCTAGGATATTGTTAGCTATGCGATCAACTGCTTGGTTTTGATTCCTTGATACATGTGAAAATGTAATGTAATCAAACTGTATGCTTAATCTTTTGGCACACAAATATTTTCTAAACAGGTTTGTGTGTCTTATTTCAAATGTTTGGTTTAACTGCGATACTACTAACTGGGAATCGAGGTAGACATGCATATGGAAGATGCCCTAATGGAGGGCCTCACACATAAGTCCGATAATGGCATCATATTTTGCCTGATTGTTGGTTGCTGATCTGATGCACACGCCATTTGAACACAGTGGTGACTGGTCAGGGTGGTAAATGACCCAGGTGGCTGCAGCTAAGTTTTGAGACCATCGCGATGCTCCATCAGCAAATCCGAAATATGGTTCAAGTAGGTGATCCATGGTAGCACATAGGTCTTTGGGTCAAAAATATTTTGGTGTTGAGATTTTTGTGTACACTAACCCTAGGGGATAAGGGCTGTTGGGGCCCATATGGGTAGAAATTCTTGAGGTACAGGCCGTTGACGGGGTTAGTGAGGTAGGTCCCATCCAGTTCTACCAAGATGTATGCCCCCTGTCAGAGACAATGTTTGATGATATAGGGTCCTTTCCACAAGGTTTCAAACTTTCCTGACCCTAAGGCCTCTTTTGCAACATCATAGAGAAGGACTAAATCACCCTTAGAAAATGAGCGAGGGGTGATGTGGTGGTCGAATGATGCTTTCACCCTTTTCTTATGGGCCTCATTGTGTTGCAGTGATTGTCGCTGACTTTTGTCAACTAGCTCTAGTTGGACTAGGTGTTGTTCTAGAGGCTGGGTGTCATCAAGGAGTTCGATGGCGGCATGCAAGTTTGGGATCTTGTAGAAATCAATGCAAAAGCATAAGGTACCTTGGTCATTTGCGATAGGAATAAAGTGGAAATCCTAGGATGAGGGGGCTGTTGGAATCCTATCTTGGGTGTGAGATGATACAAGTCGTATGTGGTGAATTGTGTCACTAGTATGCGGCGGGGGAAGGATCTCGGTAATGGAGTCCTATGTGAGCATAAGGTCTGGTTTCCCACTAGGATAGTCAATTTCCAGTAGGTGGAATTTGTTCTTATCACAGAGGTGTCTGAATGCTTTCATTAGCGGGCATGCCTTTGGTGTGTGATCTTGGCTAGTGCAAATGGTGCACGGTATCGCTGTGCTGACAGAGTAGATAGTGTGAGATTCTACACTACTCGATGTCCATAATGTGGATGCTTGGAAAGGGTCGGTCATAGAAGAGGTCGTCTTCTGCTTCCATTTCCACGTCGTTGGTTTAGATTTGTCTTCCTCTTTGGTAGTTGGTAGGCTTAATGCTGCTCGAGCTGCTCTCAGCTTGGGGAGATGTGCACACTTAAACATATCATGGAAGTGTGAGAAAATTCGGCAATAAGTGCGTGTGATCCTTTCTTGATTAGAGAGAAGTTTTTGAGGGAGAGATGAGACTATGCAGAGACTGTTTGCAAGGGGCTTGAGTTCTCTGCATTGGTTGACTTGGTGATTGTTTAGATCACATAGAAAACATGTTATCCTAGGCTTTTCTTGGGGCACACGTGGTTGGTGTGTGGTCTTATCAGGCTTGACACACCATTGTGGTGGTGGGGACATTGAGCCGGTGATGTATCGTTTATGCCATTTCTGGAGATCGTTCATTCTCTTTTCTATGACATTAATCATGTTGATAGTGGGACGGATCTGCGAGACATAAGTACAATGTCGGTCATAATGATTACCCTAACATATTAGGCAAAATATCAGTGATATATGGGTCCCATCATGCTTGGTCTGAGGCCAGGCGAGGAACCAACATCACAATGCTGCTAAGTCAGGGCAGTGGATGACTATATGGTCTGTCTCTTTGCATAAAGTGCATGCGGGTGTGTTTCGTGACGTGCCGTTAGGGGTAACTAGGGGTTCCCTACTAGGATGTTCTTCGGCTGACAAGAACATAATAGACCTGCTCATCTCCTCTTCTTGGGTCATGGAGCTGCCTGTGGACTTAGCATCCATATCATCTTCTTGGGAAAGGCGAACTATGGCTGAGCGGAGGCTAGCAAGGGCTAGCCGAAAGCGAGGTATGTAGTGACAATCCTCCAAAAGGTGATTGTCAGTTGTGTTGCCCGTAGCCCAACATTGTAAACCCTTTTGATTGGATACCACTTGTGAATGAGTTCCTATGCGGCACACTCTTCGAGGTAGTAGCCATGTTCATTGCATATCTTACAACATATAATGGGCATTACTGGGGGTGTTTCTACGAATCTATGCTCCTCTTGTAATATAGGATGGTACGCGGCTCATCATTGACGGACTGGATGGAGGGATCCTCTTGATAGGATCGCTCGACCACATGTAAGGCGTCCCTATATCATGGTATTTCTAGACAATGGTGGGCATAGTGCCCATAGGTGTCACAGAGAGCGCATGCATGATTGGTACGCAGCGGTTTTCCTGTATTTTTGGTGGCTAGTTCCTTTTTACATGAACACGGCGTCGAGGTGCCTACTTTGGAGCCAAGGAGTGGTTTTAACTCGTCCAACTCCAGACATACGTGGGTAGGATGGCCTATGACATCACATATAGCACAGGCTGATGACTCCCTTTGCATGGTGGGGGTCACCACTTTCTTTCCTCTCTTGGCGATTTTCTTGGCCATGGTAACTGGTTTCACAATGGAACCTTCCCTTGCAGGGGCGGTTCCAACCATTTCTTTGGTAGGTTGGGGCTCCTCAGGACTGAGGGGCTTGAACGCAAATACAGTAATGTTTGTGGCTCCTGTTCCAGGAGGGGGAATGAGGTACCAAACTGGGAATGCCAACGATATGTTGGGTAACACCAGTGTCGCAAAAACCTGCTAGGAGACGAAGCCAGGAGGTGGGTAGAGGAAAGGGGTTTGGGAGACAGTGTAGGCTAGAGAGGCTGCTGTGGCTGATGCCTCGGTGTCATTACTTTTTGAGTTTGTGTCCTGACTGACCTCGGTGCTTGATTTGGACATCATGCATACCGGGGCCCCTGTGGCATCGGGCAACACCTTAGGGATTATGGGAGGATCTCCTAGGAATGACCCTAGGACGGATGACGGTTTGAATTGGCCAGGACCATATTCTTGATACCGTGAAAGACCATGTGCGACTGTATCTATGTAGGGTAGAATTACATCCGTGTTGGTTAGGGGATGATTTTCACTGTGTGTCAGCTGGTCTACCGTAATGATTCGATCCTCGTGGGGGAACATCATGATGCAGAAGACAGAGGATGCTATGGTAGACATGGCGTACATGTAACTCCGCCCAAGGAGTATATTGTAATCCAAGTGAGCGTCCAATACTTCGATGTCTATGTGGACCATCTTACTGGCTAAGCAGATCGGTACATTTTGGAAGAGACCGACGGGGGTTGAGGGACGACCGTTGTATGCTCTGAGTGTGATGACGAAAGGTTTGAGTTCGGGGGATCCTAACTTCTGCCACACATTTTTTGACATGATGCATGTGGATGCACCCTCGTCAATGACACATCGGTGAATAGTGATATTCTGTATCAATACTGGTATCTGGAAGGACACCATGGAGGGAAGCCGAGGGGTGGCATTGTCTAAGTCAAAAGCCATCATGTGCATATCGGCAGGGTTGACAACGCCTAATGGGGAAAGTAGGACTTTCCGTTGCTTTGGGAATGACTGCAGTACTTCCAACGTGGACATAGCAGTAGGTGACTGAGCTAAGTCATCTACGATGCTATAATTTTGGGCCGCTTTGGAGTAGTTACCTACTCGCCTATTAGGCCCTTTTACCATTTTCGGCAATAGTTCTGTAGGAATATTTGGAATGGTTAAAGGTTCAGTCAGCACGCTTGTACTAGCCCCTGACGTATTGGTGCCTAGTGGGGTGTCGTAGCTGTGATTCTGAGTTTGGAAAAACATTTCTTCCCCAGCCATGTATATTTCATGGTTGTTTTTCTAGGAATCATTTGGGTTTTGCTGCTGAGTGCTGACCGTTCCTTGATGGGGGAAGGGTTCTTACATCACTGCAGTTTGTTGGGAAGATCCTCCTTGTCCTCGGTTACTCTATAGCTTTTTAAGCTCGGGGAGTTCAGGACAGTGGTGAGTATAGTGCTTGTACTCACCACATATTGAACAAGAATGGTTTGTTCGTAGAGGTGGCCTTTTGCCTTGCCTTTGGGCATTGCTTGGCTCCTGGTTCTGATTCTTGTTGGAGTTACCTCCAGCCTGGGATCACGGTGGGTGTAGTTGGTTGCTGCCCCCCTGTCCAGGGTTTTCTTTGGGCTTGTTTTTTTTCCTTTTCTTAACCACGTTAGGAGGGTAGTTCTCCTGATCATACTGGTGTGGTTGATTTTGGGACGACTGCACAAAGTTCACCTATGCATTGTTTTGCATAGGTGGGTTGTGTGCATAGGACTAAGCATAATGTTGTCCCGTGTTTGCACCTGGCCATTGGGGGGGAGCTCTTCCATCAGTCTTTCTTCCTACATACTGGGTCCCCTCAGCCAGAGGATAAGGTCCTCCTTGGTGATACGTTTTCACCCTATTAGTCAAATTTTGCTGTGGCATATGATGACTTTGAAATCCGGGTTGTGACATGTTTTGGGTAGAACCATGTGTTTAACCGGGATCCTGACTGCTGCTGCCTAGGTAACCTTGGGTAGTTGACCCAATAAGTCCATCTGCAGAGTTAGACATGCCTAGAAATTCTTGCTAAGATTGCAGGCGTGGGGTGTTAGGCAAGATGTTGTAGATGTATCCTGACTGCATATAGATCAGTTCAAGCTGCAGGGCTTTACTAATTGTGTCCTCTTCGGATGTGGGGTTGCGCTGCACCACATCCTTTGAAATCTCTAGTGTCATAGTTTTCAAAAATAAATCTAAAAGGACTAGGTTGTCGAGTTTAGCTTTGCATAAACTGCGACGCCGCCTCCATTCATGGAGATGTTCTGAGATATGGATGGAGGGGGATTGTCTGAAATAAGTCAGTAATTCCATTCCAAAATCTTGGTGAATGGGAAACTGAAAGTGTGTGAGGAACACAGTAGCGAGGGTGCTAAAGGTTCCATGTGAAGTAGGAGGTTGCTCCACGTACCATTTCGCGGCCACTCCCGTAAGAGTGCATTGAAATAGCCTCAACCGAATAGTATCATCAATGATGCTATTCTATGAGCACCACAGGTGAAAGGTCATTATATGGTTACCTGGGTCTTCCACTTGTTTGCCTTCAAACTTTGGTATGTCCGAAGGGAGCTTCATGGGCATGGGAGGCCAATTGGGGTCGTGTGCAATGGGGTCATTGGTGAGCTTGGTTAAATCGGGTAGATTCAACGCCGCTAAAAAGGGTGATTGGGAGGTTGACGCCATGGAAACGTGTGAAGACATGAAGTTCTGGTTAGAACAAGGGTTAGTCTGTGACGTACCCTGTTGTGAATTCAGCTGGCTTCCCGTATTGGATGCGCTCCTCGGCCCCCTAGGGGACGAGGGGGGAGTGGTGTGCGGTGTGGTGTTGGGAGACCAAATAGGGTTCCCAACTAAGGTTGCTCCAAGGAAGGATGAACCAACAATTGTGGCAATGTTTTGTCTTTGACGCCTAAATGGCGAAAGACCTGGAACCCCTCCCGATAATGGGGGGAGGTCCAAAAGACACCTGGACCGACGAGGTTCCATTGGAACCATTTGGGTGTTGAACAGGTTAGATTTTGGAATAATTTTGAGGGGATGAGTCTATGATCATGAAAAATCTATGGCCACATACATAAAAGAAAGAGAAAATCAAATGAATTTTTCCTTTAACTTAATCTATGTGATCAATCAAGAAAAAAATGGTTTTGTTTGTTTACGTGTGATACTGAAAATCCTAGAATACCTATTACGTCCTCACAAACTCAAAAGTAACTGGGCCTTGAAAATATTTCTTGCGAGTGTTGGCACAACGTCCCGTAAGAGCTGGCGACGCCCCCAATCAGCCGAAGAGAATCCACCAAGGTAAGGGTAGAGGGTCTGGCGCTTGCCTGCACCATCACCTATAGGGTAAAGGACGCCCTAGTTTTTGGCCACTAAGAACCATTGTCCCATGTGAGCGTTTGAGTCTTGGGCTTCTTAGTAGTCAGCTAACAGTACCAAGTATCAGTCGAGTCAGGTAGCCCCAACTAATACCGCACACACTGTGCCTAAGCCTAACCCCCACTGAATCAGGTCTCTTCCGCGCTCGAGTTTTCTTTTCTGTGGGTTGATAGGTGGATTTTAAAGCTCCCTAGATACACAACTTCTATGTTTCAATGTGAAGTGTGGTCAAGGTGGCTTATTGGATGCCTACCCCCTTGATCCTAACTTAGTCTATAAATTCTTTTATGGCCCCTGTGGGGATAATTTAGTGAGTTGGTTTAAGATATTTTTAGATGGATTCCTTTGCTTAGTCGGTGAGCGTGTGTGAGCGTATGGTGAAAAATCTCATAATTTGAACATATGGATACCAGTGATCCTTTAAAAAAGTCCCCTAGTTAAACTATGTAACGTTGTTCCTAGCTCAAATGGAAAACATTTGCGGATAATGGGCCGCTTCCAAATCTTCCTAGTTAGTCTATGTGAGTAACTAAAGGGAGATGGTGAATCAAAAATGTAGAGTGTTCATATGGTTGTCTAGGGTCACCAAATGGTGCAAATATAGCAGATATTACTTGCTCTAATTGGTGATTCAATCCTAGTCCCGCAATTTCCTAGATGAAAAAATTGAATTTAAACTAAATAATTTCTACACTATCTTATGCATGTGTGGTCTTGAGCCACTTACTTGGACTATTTAAACTAAGTGTGCATACCAGAATTTGCAAAAACATAAATTTTTCAGAAAGCAATGGCTAACTCACTCCTTTCTTAAACTATGTGAACACTTTTGCAAAAACCAACTTAAATTAAAACTAACTAAATGCCTACAAAAAGCAGCAGAAAGTGAGTTCTCAGAAGCTGTAGGGTATCAACATAGGTGCTGGTAGATACATTAGGGGCTGCCCAACATACTTACAAGCAGAAAAATGCAAAAAAGAGAGAAAAAATCTTATTCTGTAATTTGCACAGAAAAGGATTTGACAGGTGTGCTTTCCTGCACGCGGGTTAGTCCTGAATGCGCGCACTGCGCATCTGTGAGAAGAAATTGCGCGCAAAAATACTGCAAGTAAGAAGATTATGATTTGCCTTCTTCAGTCTACACTTCAGTGAGTCTAGGGACTACAAGGTGGGTCAAAGTACTGTCAGCTCCACTCCAACATAGACAAAGGGTATCCTGCAAAATATGGCACAACTACATAAACTTGGAACACGTCAGTGGAGTCACCAATCCTGTTGTGGTGGATTAGTCGCACGGGTGTACGAAATCGCACCAACTTAAAGAGTGTGGTCTACTCTTTAAACTATTGGTAATAGAAAGAAATTGGGGGAGCTCAAAAGCATAAAACTTAATGGAAATAGTATGCTAAAGTATGCTCTGGTTAAACTAAAAACTAAAACACAAATATACAGAAGAAATATAGAGAGTCAAAATGATAATAATGCAAATGATGGCTCAATGGCCTCTTCTTATTAAACGTTTGAATGGAAAGGAAATTTCACCCACTTTCCAAAGGGCCCCTAGGCAATGGCTCTAGGTCCTGATGCAAGGATGTTGCCTTCCAAGCTCTACCTCTGATGCAGTCTCCCTCTCTCTCTCTGCTGTGGTGGACTAAGATGTTGGGTGGCCAACTATCGAGTCCTCTTTAGCTCCAGCTCCGGGTCACACACAATGTTGGTGTTTCTTGGGCAACTTTGGCCAGCATAACAATGTGATCACCCTTTCTTCATCTCTTGATGGGTTTATATAGGTGAGTTTCAAATCCTCCTTCCCTCCCTTGGTACATGATGGATAGTGACCCAAGGGAGAGGTGTGATTCCATTGTGTGTTCAAATATTATTTTGTGTGCTCACATGTTGTCTATGGAGGCACTGGTGGTTTTCCTTAGGCGGCTTTCACACAAGGAGTAACTGTCCTTTGCTTGGTGTGGTCTCAGAAAGAAAATTTTTTCCATTTCCAGGAATGCGTGCTTATCGGGCCAAAAGGCATGCAGAAGGCACTCTTCTCGAAGGATAAAGAGCGCAATTCAACATTTATGACTAGTTCAAATTTGATTTTCTCAAAACCTTAGAGATTTAAAATACTTCTTGATTCCATAATGTGTTCCTGCCCTGTAAATCCTTAGGCTCGACATTAATTGATGTCGTCTTCTGCTATACGATTTTCCAGTGTTAAAAAACATCAATATCATCCACCTCCAAAAAAATCAACACACGTCACCTTGCAAATTTGATTCTTCTTACATAGAAATTGAGATAATATTTTTAGTTTTTGAAATTTTAGTTAAGTTCAACTCTTATACATGCATGAATTCATATTTTTTTCTCATCTACCACTTTTATCAACTCTTTTTAATGTGGTCTTGAAGTTTTCAAATGACCCGTAAACTATCGTGGATATTCCATTGGACAGATCATCACAACATATCTGATAATATTATATTAAAAATTTGAGATTCTACACTATTACAATTTTATTAAACTTTAAGATATATAGATTTAACTGTAATTAGTGCATGCATGTGAATGGAAATTATGAAAAAAAGTAGATAACGATAAAATAAGGCCACATATACACATAAGACACAAGATACGCTCTAGGAAACCCTTTCGAGAGAAAACCCAACTGGAAGGTGAGGCCTTTTCGCTCTCTTTCTCTATATGGAAATATGGATGTAGGTACAGAAAAGTAATGCATGTGGCCCAGGGGCTACTACAGGGAAAATATACTCTCTTTTCCTCTACCTCCTATATCTCCTAGCTATATTTTCTCAACTATGGAACAAAATTCTTACGAAAGAATGGAATGCCTCTTCCTCCTAGTGGAAAAGTTATAACACAACACGATAGCCTACTAGTGGTTAATTTTGACTACATCAACTATTAAATATAGTTACAATATAGACTCTTATAAACTCTTTTACATAAAAAAACATGTCTAGTCCCTTTTCCATGAATAATTGGGGTTAATGCGGCCCGAACTATAGGTGTGAAAATAGGAACGTCAACTTCTTAGTCGCATAACTTTTGCATATATACTCTAATTGATGTTCTTCTTGTGCCGTTGAAAAGTTCTTTGTGTTTACAACAACATGATTTTTTTTTTCTTAAATCAGTAAATTTTTACCCCCAAGAAACGTGGTTTGATGCCTCAAACTGCTCCTGAAAGGTTTCAGATCCCTTTTCACCAAATGGGTCTTACCGGTAAAAAAAATCTCGTGAGTTGATTCCTCCACTTTTTCCACTCCAAATGCATCGAGATGGGTGAAAAATAATATAATTATCCAATTCATATAATCAAAATATTCCCTCTTGTATTTGTAGGAAAATCTGAGTTAAACTGTCCAAATTTGCAATTCATGAATTTTACATATTTGGTGCACCACCAGATTTAGAAAATTTTCCAAATATATCATCAAATATAGAAATTTTATTCCATTTTCATCAAAAACCACTTAATTGTGGCTAAAATGTTCGTCGAATTTAGCAAACTTCAAAATATGGCATACTATGCCAAAAGTTTTATTGATTGTTGTTGTTGTTTGTCGACTACTTGAGTTCTTTGTCAATTATAGGAGAACTTTCTTATTAGCGCTTTCACCAATATGACTCAGTGTTGTGACCAAGCCCAAATGAGGTGAGGGATTGATAGAGGTCGGAGGTTGATTGAAGTCTGAAATCTAAGGTTCAAAGTGATTTACCTACTTTGTGCTAACATTTTTCCTCCAACTGGCCTAGAGACCTAACAGGGAAAAAATTTTATTTTTCCCAAAAAGAATTACACAAAAAAACCTCACAAAACATGAATCCTAGTGAAAATTCTAATGTAATGCCACATGATCCTACTGATGTCATCCCTTCATCATCTGTGCCACATGGAAGCTCCTGATTGGTGTCATGTGTCAAGTCCAAAAACACATGCTACGTATCACACCCTCATAGGTGCCACATCATGATCATGTCATGCTAACATCATCATTCCAATGTTTCTCTACCTGTGCATCCATGTCATCTTTTTCAAACAATAAAAATGCATGATGTTTCATCCTCTAGTTGGTCCACATTGTCAACTCGTATGACAGAAGAGGAATCTCGTACCTTGATTTTTCATTTAATTTCTTTATAAAATTAAAAGGAATGGAACAAAAATTACATGTCAGGGGTCAAGGGTCAGGGTTCAGGGGTCAGAGCATTTTATTTTGTGCACACCTACATTCGATGCCGAAATCCTGACATTGGACTAGGTTGAAGTACCGACTGGGTCCCAGATGGTCAGGGGTCAGAGCATTTCTTCTGTTTTGCTAGACCAACTCCCATGCACCAACCTGACTCCTGACTTGGTTGTATGCCCAAAAGACAAAAATGTCGAAGACCCATGCTGGAACCTTGTCCTATTTGACTCTTTTCACCTTTTTCAAGTGTTTAACTTTGACCTGCAATAACTTTTGATCCATGAGTCATTTTTTAGACTTCAATATACAATTGGAATTCTCTTTCAAAGCTATATCAATTTGAATAGATTCCAAAATCAATTAAGATGTTTTACCATATGGAAAATGGCTCCAAAATATATATTCCTTTATCACTTTAATTGCAACCATCTTTGCCTTTTCCATCAATTTGTCATCAACAAAAACTTATTTATAACAATATCTTGTGTCAATTTTGGTTTGTGATTTTTTATTTCAATGTTCTCTATTTTCTGCATAATTATAATTTGCATGCAAATGAAATAATATATATATATATATATATATATATATATATATATATATATATATACACACAAATAAACCCTCATACTGTAGATTTTGGTTTTTAAGTATAATTTATCATATATGTTATGACGAATTGTCCAGTGGAATGTCCATAGCAATTTATGGATAATTTTTATTGTAACTTTATTGATATGTATATATTTTGAGATAAAAAAGCAAGGAATACAACACATTAGTCTTGTTTCTTATCCCAATTGTTATAGTATGTAGAATTAATAAAACACTTGTAACAATTTGTAATACAGTAAGATGTAGAGCTCACACACATGGATTAAGACTAGGCAATTCTATGGAGGTAAAGCAAATTGATCTATAAAATAAAATGGATATTCTAGTATAACAATTCATTATAATAGATCTTATATTATTATGATACCTTAGACTATGCAAATTTAGTTTTTGTTAAATGCTAGAATAATTAATTATTAGCTTTGATTATATTTTATGAAATAAATGAAATACAAAAATGAAAGGATAGGCACAAGTATACACTATCCAAACAAATAAACACGATATTTATCTTGGGAAACTCAATACAGGAGAAATCCTCATCATAAGGTGAGGCCTATGATTTGCTTTAGTTGTAAAATGCACATACAAATGAATAATAACTCACTATAGAGTTATCATTTTACACTGTGGCCTAAAGGATTACTATAGAATCCTCATATTTTATGCTCACAAAATATAACTCTTAAATGTTTCACTTAATGACAAAACAAGATATAATGCTAAATACTGAAACCCCTTTTCTTCCTAACAACTTTATATTTAACATAGCCTAATAGTCATCTTGGGGTAGGTTTTTTACTTCCTCAACCTTCAATCCTGATAAGGCTTTAGATATTCTAAAATATTATTAAAATTTCACATGTGGCTAGCCGAAAATGTGTGGCATACTTGTGTACAATGGTTATTAGTAATTATGTCAACTTGTAAGAGACACAACTTTCGAATATGAGCTCTAATTGAGATGAATTTTACTCCATTGGAAAGGTATCAAAATATAGATCAATGTTGAAGGTGTTGGAAATTGTAACTAGGTTCGATCTATATTTCTTATGTCATGATGTAACTCTTATGTATTGATAAAAATAATAAAGAAAACAATTGACTTATTAAAGCACGGGTTTCATGCTTTGGTATTGGTCAATATCGCAAAACACCCATTTCGTGCTCTAAAATTCTTGTATTGATTCAAAGTCAAAGTCATGACGTAATAGACCCATTGCGGCTCATGTAACAAGAAAAAAAATTTACTTTATCTAAAGAAGTGTCTAGAGTCCAACAAATATTAGGTCAGCCAGCCCTTCAACTCATCCTATAGGAGACCCTTCCAGCTCACAAAAAGCCTACATAAAGGAATGAATTCAACCTCCATTTGACATACATTGGAGTACATTCCTCTGATCCGATATGAGGAAAGAAAGAAGGTGCGAGGGTCTTATAAGTAGCCAACAAAGAAGGAATAAATAAGATCCCATTTTTTCTAAAGTGATATGCGAAGTTCTATAGAGAGTAGGGTTTCCATAGGTTTGAATCTTGTAGAAGCTAGAAGTAGAGCTTGTTGGAGGAGAAGATATCTTGGTTGGGTGGTTGGTCTGGTCTTGGTATGTTGGTCTTGGGTTAATGGTCTTGGAAGTCTCATTTGAAGTTGATAAGAAGAGAAGTTCTTGTGGTTTTTCCCTTATTGGAGGGGTTTTTCCCTGGCATGATGCCTACATCTTGTGTTCTTGTTATATCTATTTGTTTTTAATTTATTTGATGATAAAATAAAACACACATAATAAAAGGAGAATACTCACAAATCACTATCATGTATGGAAAATATAAATTAATAATCTACCCTAACTAGTTTTCCAACATGGTATCAAAGCTTAGGGCATTGGAATAAGGGTATCTGGGAAGTCACGACTGTGGTAGGGGACTTCAAAACAAGTGAAAGAAGGTAAACCTAGTTCCATAGGATCGAGTTCCTAAAAGAAACTATGAATATATTTCTGGGTATATTTCCCTATGACTAGGTCGCAAGCATGAGCAAGGAGGACAAAGGGCCTTGAGGCACTACTTTGAAGGATCGAGAGGCTAGGTAAGTAGACTATACAAGCCTGAGATCATTAGAAGGAAGAGAGAAGTTCTACGCTCAAAATTTAAGGTCTCAAAATTTTCCTTAAGACCTGAACATTCAACATTTTGTGCATGAACTCTATGCCACCTAACAGAGCTGAAATTCATAGTTTTGAGCACCATTACAGATTGACCAAATAGAATTTTGTAATGTATCTGTTGTTTAATTGAAGTAGTTATAAAATCCAACAAGGAATTTCAATAGTATAAGAACCAAGTCCAAGTTGTTTGAAGGTGTTTTGAGCCTATTTTGTAAGGCATGTTATCAAGAATACAATCACCATACTTGAAGGATCTGAGACTTCTATGGAAGGATGAAGAACCTAAGCATATAAATATATGTAGGCTAAGCCTTATCAGTGAAATATAATCCAACCTTTGAGATGACTATTCAAGTAATTATTCAATAGAAATATGTTTTAGTTGTTGACAAAGCATATAGCATTTGGACTAGTCTACAAACAAAAGCTACATGTATCCTATTAGAGCTAGTCAAGGAGATCAATGTAGGAAAGGGACCAACCCTATTAATGAAGAAATAAGTTCGTGTAAGCCTATCATAATGAGACGAAAAGTCTATTTGATTCTTGTAGCAACTCCTACATTGTTCCCTGACCATGAGTTGATAATTAATAGTGCCAAATATCTTCTTATTTGACCTTTTGAAGATCCATTGATATTGACAACATGAGAATATATTTATACACACCCTATCCTTGAGATATCTTATTATCTTTGTCTCAAGAAATGGAGCAGTCTACAATAGTAAGAAGAGTGTTTCAACCTAGCATATTGAAAGATTATTGCATCAACTTACGGAATAAGCCCTGAAAATATTATCAAATCAATGATTCAAGATGAAAATGGGAAGCCCTAACTAGTGGGTAGGATACATATAATATCACTTATTCAAGAGTGGTAAAATAGTAGAAAAAATAGTTTCTTGGAAGGATAACCTTGATTGGCATTTTAAAGATCATTAGAAGTCAAAATTATGGCTTTGGCATATTGGACTTAATAAGAAGACTGTGGAAGCTATGGAAGTGAAACTACCTTGGACAATGTAATCAAGGAGAAGTCCTTGCAAAAACTTCAAGAAATCTTGATATGTAATCATGAGGTGTGTGCATTTGCATTGTTGAATAAAAGGTATGTTTTTTATTGTGTTGGGATTTTTTATGTATGCCTTGATCATAGCATTTTTAGCCTTCATAATTGAAATCTAGGGATTACAAAACCCTAGATGATGCTTAAAGTAGAAAACCATTTTCAAGTGAGAAAACCATAACCCTAATTTGATAGAAACCCTAGCTCTTTACTTCTAGGGTTTGTAGTCTTCATCTTGATGAAGGTCGTTAATTTTTATAAAACCCCTTGTTGTTGGTACTTAGAAACCTTAACTGCAATGTGTTTGTTCCCTCACAGAAACCCTAAAATTTGGTTTTTAGGGTATGTAGGTAGTCTAGGGAAAATGGTAAATCATAGTAAGGGTAGAATTGGATTTGAGACTCAAACCCTAAGATTGATGTTTCAAAAGGAAATATCAAGAGAGTTAAGGTTTGGATCTGAAAACCTCAAGAATTATCCCTCTCTAAGGTTTCATGGAAACCCTAGAGTGAAAAATATGCATTAGAGGAAATTTCAGCCTAAAAGTGGCCTCCTAAGGAAAAATAATAAAATAACAGTTAAAATAATAAAATAAGAGTTATGAATTTTAGAGGGAAAACATGAAAAATAAAGTTTTTTAATAGTATTTTTGGCTTATCTCCTTATAGGTTTACTCAAATTTCAAGTGTAGACACTCATTGGATGCAGAATTAAATTCCACATCCAATGAGTACCAATTATGCATACTTTTGAGAAGACCCACATTGATAAAAATTGAAGCTACATTTAAAAAACCCGTTCAACATGCTTTTTAATGTATCTTCAATTTTTATCAATGTGGGTCTTCTAAAAATTATGCATAATGGGTACTCGTTGGATGTGGAATTTAATTCTGCATCCAACGAGTGCCTACACTTGAAATTTGAGTAAACCTATAAGGATATAAGCCAAAAATACAATAGAAAGGTATTTTTTTTTCTTTTCCATCTAAAATATTTTCATGTATCTCTTTTTAAATTTAAAGGATTTTGATCGGTTTACATACCATGTCATGGAAATTACATGAAAATTTCATGGGCACTTTTAGGATGAAATTTCCTCTAATGTCCTCATACTCTTATACTTGTATATTTTGCCTGGTTGTACTTTTTATTAAATAATGTAGGTAAAAGCAAGATGAGAAGGAGGAAGAAGCAAAGCAACTATTGTACTTGATGATGCCTCCTTAGAAATAGTAAGCATCATGAATGGATGGAATGGTAACCTGGTAATCAAGTTGGATGCTTGGGCACTTTGATAAAGATGGACTCATATGAAGTTGAACCATGAGGATGTTGATGTTTTGTTGAAGACTTTCAAGGTGAGGTAAGTATGATATATGTTATTGGTTATCTTGTAAACTTATTGTTTGTGATACTTAGAAATATCTTGCAGGTATACATAATAATAGTTTAGGCAAGTTAAATTTTGTGGATGATGAGGGAAAGCTCAACATCTAGTAACCAACGTATATGAAAATAAAGATGTGGTAATCCTAGGATTTGCAAGGTACCAATATGATGATAAACTAAATATCTATAAGGGAGATCACTTTCGTGAGGAATATATGAGTATCTTGTAGATTGGGAAGGTGAAATAGAAATCCTTCATTGATAAAGACAATATGAAAGTCATGTAGAAGGCATATGACCTAGAATCTATCGTGAGAATATGGATCCATGATCCGTGATTTCAAGATGCAGAGGAAAGAGGGATCCATGCAAGCTATGAAATAAAATTAAGAGGACTTGTGGTTGTGACTTATCTAAGGAAGTTGGAATCTCCTCTAGGTTTGAGAGGGATTAAAATGAGTCTCGTTGAATAGGAGCAAGATATATTCTTTGATTAAAAAGAGAATAGGGTTTTCTTCCCTGATTGAGAGAGAGTATGGTTGGACACTGGTTCTCCCTGTGTCATGTACTATACTAGGACCAACAGTCATAAGTCTAGTGCATGCATCACAAATACAGATAGTGATGACTTGTTTAGTTCTCCTTGTGTCAAGTACTTTGATGGATTAGGACTGATGTCCTAGGTCAAGTACATGGACATGGATAAGGAGATTGTTGGATTGAATAAGCATCTTGGACATACATTCTTGGGGTCATGTAATGTTATGGATTAGGATGAAAATCCTAAATCACATGGATTAGGATGCCTCACAACATTGTGCTCTGATCTTGTGAGAGATAGAGTGTACCTGTCAAGGAATTGGGTAATGTGATAATGTTGGTTATGATGAGTGATGTTTATCAATCTGGTTCTCTTCTTATAAGAAATTTTCAAATGGATTATATTCCTTGTACTCATTGGACAATTATGAATACCTCCATAGTTAAGAGTGACTATTGTAAATTGTAACTAGTTTCGGTATTCATAATTGTCATGTATCTTATGTGATGATGTAACTCTTATGTATTGATCAAAATAATAAAGAAACAAAAATTGACTGATTAAAGCATGGGTTTCATGCTTGGGTCATTAGTTGATAGGTCAAAGCACCTATTGTGCGCTCTAGGATTTTTGTATTCAATCAAAGTCAAATTCATGATGTAATAGACCCATTAGGGCTCATGTCACAAGAAAAACAAATTTTACTTTATGTAAAGAAGTGTCTAGAGTCCACCAAATATCAGGTTGGACAACCCTTCAAGGCAGCCTAGAGGAGACCCTTCCAACCCACAAGAAGCCTATATAATGGAAGGAATTCAACCTCAATTTGACATACATTGGAGTACATTCATCTGATCTGATCTAAGGAAAGAAATAAGGTGTTAGAGTTTTATAAGAAGTTAATGAAGAAGGAAGAAATAATATCTCACATTTTTCTGAAGTGATATTTGAAGTTCTATGGAGACTCGGGTTTCGTAGGTTGAGTCTTGCAAAAGTTAGCAGTAAAATTTGTTGGAGGAGAAGATCTCCTGGTTGGGTGGCTCACTTGGTCTTGGTGTGTTGGTATTGGGTCAATGGTATTTGAAGTATCATTTTAAGCTGATAAGAAGATAATTTCTTGTGGGTTTTCCCCTGTTGGAGGGGTTTTGCCCTAGCATGATGCCTACATCTTGTGTTCTTGTGATCTCTATTTGTTTGGAATTTATTTGATGATAAAAGAATACAAACATCATAAAAGGTGGCATAATCACAAATAAATGTCATGTATGGAAAACATAAGTTAATAAGCTACCCTAACTAGTTTTCCAACAAAGGGTGTATCCATAAGTTCTTGATGTTGCAACCTCAAAAATTATCAATTGATACCGCAAAATGGTTCCCTATGGTTTCGTACCCTAAAGCCACTGAAATGGACCTTACATACCATTTCCTATGATTTTCCACGCAAGCAATACCAAAATAGATAACGAATTATATGATGATTCAATCCAAACCAATAACTATTTAGAATATCACTATATCATAATTGCATATTTTTATATTTATCATATTTATAATAGGTTTTTTTAATAATTTAAATATTTATTTTCCATATAATATCATAAGTGAAATTAGTCTTTAGATTGAAATAATAATAATATAATTTTAGGGTCATGCCCAAGCCAAACTCCAAATTGGTGTATCAGATCCCCTTTATCTGGAACAAAGGACCCCACCTCCATACATTAATTTGACTACTAAAATTTATATAAATATATACACTCTACCTTTAAATTTAAACTTAGAATTTTTATAAAAGACACAAATCTTAACTATTATATAATATCAAAACTAATAATGAAATTTATTCTCACTAAATAATATTTTTTTATATAATTATATAATATATTTAAGAACTAAACAAATTCTATGCTAATTGAATAATGTGTTTGTAAATAAACATTTATTATATCCCTTTGTATGGGAATATTTTGTCATTTGATATGGGTGTATATGTCTTTACCCATTCATGTTGTTTTACCAAAAGAAAGTACATTCATTTAGAAATTTGGTTCATTCATCTATAAAATTTGGAGACCATTTATGATTGTGGTATATTTTACTTTACTTTTATATTATATTCACATTAATTTTGATATATATATATATATATATAAGTTTTTTGAAAAGATATTTTAATATTTATATGAGGAATATGTGTTTTGGTTTATCTTTGTATCCAAAGTTAAAATTCATTACAAGGATATGCTCAACATATCACATAAACTTTGGTGGTGGATAAGAACATTTATCCCAACCAGCTTAAGAGGAGAACATGAGACTATTTAAGACTAGGACATGGGGGTGTCTTTTGATCCACTTCGAATATGGAACATAAAAATATTTCTTCCAACCACCCTAGCCATATTCGACTTCCAATTGACTATTTAAGAGGAGGGTGCGAGAGGTATTTTGATCCACTATTTAATATAGTCTTTGTGGGTACAACCACATATTCAACCACTACCTAGAGGTGATCCATGAAAATTGAATCTTTTTCAATAATGAAAAACTTTATAATTTTTCATCTTTAAAACCAACCCCTTTGGATATATTCTACTAAAATTTATCAATCTAAAATTTATTTATTTATTATTTCATCTTAGTTAATAAATAAAAGAATATTCATACATATTAAAAATTTAGTTAAATTAATAAATTAACATTAATTTCAAATCATTTTTATGTAATCATATATATATGGTTACTTGTGGGACTTGATTTTTTATGAGAATAATTTCATTCCTTGCTCTTTACCACTCAAGATAACCTAACCTGAATGGATAACCCAGTTGGTTGAAGCACCCCTGCCATATCATTAGCTAATCCTCCTCAGATATACTCGTTCAAACTTTTTAATCAAGTCGGGAAAAATAACCAAAACAAAGTACTCAAAACATAACTTGATTTTTGACATGGGTATGTTTTCTTACCTATTCATATTCTTTTCACCGAGAGACATATATGGGTATGTTTCTTACCTATTCATATTGTTTTCACCGAGAGAAGGCACCTTCATTTATAATTTTGAGACTATTCAGTATAAAAACAACGTCTCAGCGCATCAATTTTAATTTAGTCTTAGGCTATCTCGACATCATAATAATTTCATAACTCGCAATTGCACCAAATGTTGCAAAGTAAACATCATAAGTCGATAATATATGGATAAATATCATAGATATATATGTTATATGTTACAATTTGAGTGAGATATGTTACAATTTGAGTGAGATAAATCTTCATATTATTCAATAAGGTATTCAAATCTGATGTTAAACAACAGAGATTTACTACAATGTAAGTGCTATGATACCTTAACATGTTAGAATATGGATTTGCTAAGCTGGAGTATCTACTAATAGTCATGCACAACTGAGCTAAGCTTATTTGGCATCAAGGAGAAACTTATTTGATAAGTAATAAAAGTTTTCAAATGTAAAATAGATGGGATTGAGAATGATTCCACTATCAAATTGAACTCCATATATGAAATTCATGTATGTGTGAAATAAAGCACCAAGAATTTGAAATTCTAGGCCTGCAAGGAAGAATGAGGTAGTTTATTTGTAACATTTTAAGTTATTTTGGGATTTTTTTGTTATTTTGATCAAAATTTTATAGAACTTGATTTGATAGAGATTTTTTAGAATCACAAGTTTGAGTTGTAAAATATCCACAATCCAAATGTATCTATTTTTTTTTTAAGTGCTAAATCCATATATATAATAAAAAACACATTTTAAATAACAAAAAATCACGATTTAACAACTTAGATTGTTTAGAGGGACTCTATCCAAAAACTCCAAAAATGTAATAATTAAACAATGTCCATAACAACCACATTAACAAGGGGCCAATTAAAGAAATATATAACATGTCATAAAGACACAATGAAAACATTTAAGGCACACCATTTGAAATGGCCTAAAATACTAAAACACATAAAACATACCCTTTGTCTAACTAACATAGAAGAAATGCCATTTTTTTCGACTTCTTTTTTCTAGTTATTTTTACTCAAAATTGGGTAGAGATTTTTAAGAATGATAAGTCTAAGGTGTTTAATTTCTAGAGTTCAAGTGCTTCATTTTTTTTTCTAAGTTTTGAATGCATTTATGCATTCAAAATTTCATTTTAAATAACAATAAATGACAATATCCTAACAAATTGCATTGCCCAATTCTGACTACAAAAAGCATTTCATCTATTAATTATAATGCACAGTTGATGTGTTAATAATGCTTAATCCATTGTAAAATAAGTGTGACATGGAAACTTATTTCTTTCCACTCAAGTTTGAATAAAGGTATTAATAATAATTCAAAGATAATCTTTGTAAAAGTAATATTTGATATTTTGTTTTTAAAATATTATGATAGGGTTAAAGATTAGTGAAATTATCTCACATTACTTACGTAGAAATTTAGCTAAATTTTTAATAAATATTAGTCCTAAATACCAATGTGAAAATGGATCTATACTATATATCATATAAATGATATAATAGATCAATAACTTCCTCTTTATTTGTTTTTGGATATTTCAATGAATGGAAGCATGAAAGGTCCCCTTCTTGCTTGAATTCTTTTTCTGGCTTATTGAGTATTTTTCTTAATCCCTTTAACTAGAGTTTCCAAAACCATTCATCTTAGTGATATATGAAAAAAAATTCCCTCTTCATTGTGATACATTATTGGGAAACCCTTCTTCCTAGCAACACACCACAAACAAGTCACTCTTCCTTTTGATATGGCATAATTTCCATTTTGCATTTCACTATGTGAATGCACTAGTATACTTTTCAACTACGAGTCACTCGAAGCTTGATGTTCGAGTGACACTATGCTATCACTCTCAAAAATTATGCATGGTATCGTTGGATAGCCATTCTTCCTTGTGACACATATTTCTCCTCATATCGCTTTTGGTTTCCTACAGTGCCTCGTCACACAAAATTATTCTTCCCCATATTCTATCACATTGATAACCAAATTTAATGTTTTGTATCATATCCCTTCCAAACTTCTATAGTGGAAAAATTTGGAGCATTTATTTCCCTAAAAGTCATGCCACCAACTTTGTTGGCTATACAAAGTCGTTTTTCTCATCAGTTGGCATTCCTTGTCAGTTAAGAGTCAATTCCCCATAATAAATCAAATGTAGTAGTTAGACCTCCTACCATGTCCACTACACATACTAATTGTGGTGCCATGTCATCTCCACCTCAAAAGGTAAGGGAATTTACCCTTTGAATAATTGTGTTATTTATTTCATATGCTCTAATTGATTATCTAGAACATTTTAGACCCCAACTTGTTCATTCATGGGCTTTAATCCGTAAAGTAGCATGGATATTCCACACAATAATTTCGTAAAGGGCTAATTAATTATGAAATTGAGAAGTTAATAAGTACATCATCAATGAAAGAACTTACTAGTGGAAGAAGCAATAAGGGAAGTTGAGTTGTTCATGCATAAACACCCATATATAGAAGTGTTGAGAACAACACTTCTTTCAATGGGAGGGGCATGCTAAGCCCTATATAAGCCCCATATGAACCCAAAATACCCTTATTATGCACTATATATTGAGTGATTATATTTCTATTGCGATATTATTATATAGGATAGAACCCCACTTGGTCCCATTTTCTTTAATTGTACTTTTTACCTTCGATATAGGATCATCAAATATTTTTTTGTTCATTTTATTTATTGTATAAGGAGGCCCCCCTTTGAAAAATATTATAGTGAACTGGTTTCTTACCATTTTAAAGGCACGAGGATAATAACACATAGTTTCACCTCCTTTGGAATTTTTTTCATTGAGCACCTATGATAGTGGTTACCTCCTATGTTCATATATAGGTTGAAAATTATACTCATATAGGATAAAAATACATTGTACTATTTATTTTGGAATACATTATCGATGTTGATGTGCACCATATTTCTCCTCCTTGAAGGTAACATCTAATCCATGGTATGTAAATGCTTAGATGAAAGTCACAACATGTACCCCATGACTCATTTTGAATAACCAATGAAGATGAACCTTACTGATTTAATATCAATATTCCTAACATTCACCTCAAGCAAGTACATGTAGCCTTCATAGCTAGAAACTTTGTGATGTGAAATTAATAGAATCTTGACACTTTATTCCTCCTTTTTATTCTTTTCACCAAAATTGAAATTCTAACATATCAATAAAATAATTGGTTGTAGAAGCCATGCTATGCTCAAGCTAGGATGAATTTCCTTTCATTATCCATTATGTACAAAAAAAAAATCATTGAAACTAAAGTTCAACAAGGGAATTCCATTATACCTAGCCCTATGTTGTAATTGTATCGCTCTCCCTAGAGTTTTCATAACCCTTGATCGTAGTGATATATGACAAAAAATTCCCTCTTCATTGTGATACATTGTTGGGAAACCCTTCTTCCTAGAAATATACCATAGAAAAGTCACTCTTCCTTGCGGTATGGAATAAATGTCATTTTTCATTTCATTGTGTAATTGCACTGGTATACTTCTCAACTATGAGTCACTCAAAGCTTGATGTTTGAGTGACCTGATGTTATCACTCTCCACAACGACGTGTGGTATCGTTGGATAGCCTTTCTTCTTTGTGACACATGTTTCAACTCCTCTCACTTTTGGTTTCCTAGAGTGCCTTGTCACACTAAAAGTCTTATTTCCTACATTGTATCACATTGATAACCAACTTTAATGTGTTGTATCATATCTCTTCCAAAATTATATAGTGAAAAGCTTTTGAGAATTTATTTCCCTAAAAGTCACACCACCAACTATATAAAGCTTTTTGCTCATCATTTGACATTACTTGTCAGCTAAGAGTCAATTCCCCGTAATAAATCCGACCTAGTAGTTGGCCCTCCTACCATATCAACTACACATAATAATTGGGATACCATGTCATATCCACCTCAAAAGGTAAGGGAATTCACCCTTTGCATAGTTGTGTCATTTATTGTATACATTGTAATTGACTATCTAGATCATTATGGACCCCAACATGTTCGTTCATGGCCTTTGATCTATAAATTACCATGTATATTCCACACGATAATTTCGTAAAGGACTAATAAACTATTAAATTGACTAGTTACTAACTACGTCATCAATGAAAGAACCTACTAGTGGAAGAGAGAACATGGGAAGATGATTTGTTCATGCATAAACACCAATAGATAGTCAAGTGTTGAGAATAATAATTCTTTCAATGGGAGGGGCATGTTAAGCCCTATATTGCCCCATGTTAACCCAAAAGCCCTTTATTATTCCTGAGATATTGAGTGATTACATTTCTATTGTTATATTGCTATATATGCTAGAACCCCACTTGGACCCATTTTATTATAATTGTACATTTTCTCTCCAATATAGGATCGTAAAATATTGTTTTGTTCATTTTATTTATTGTAAAAGGTACCCCCCTTGAAAAAAAGTATAATGAAAATATTGTCTTGTTCATTTTATTTATTGTAAAAGGTTTGCCCCTTGAAAAAAATTATAATGATTGGTTTCTTACTATTTTAAAGGAACAAGGATAATAACACATATTTTCACCTCCTTTAGAATTTTTTCATTGGGCACCTATGACAGTGGTTATCTCCTATCTTCATATATATAGCTTGAAAACTATGCTCATATACGATAACAATACATTGTACTATTTATTTTGGAATAGATTCTTGATGTTGATGTGCAGCATATTTATCCTCCTCGAAGGTAACATCAATCTATAGGTATGTAAATGGTTAGATGAATGCCACAACAAGTACCCCATAACTCCTTTTGAATAACCAATGAATATGAACCTTACACTTTATTCCTCCTTTTTATTATTTTCACCAAAATTGAAATTTGTGACATATTAATAAAATAATTGGTTGTAGCAACCATGTTATGCTCAAGCTAGTGCCCTTAGGCTACATGATTTCTCCATGATTTATCCATAAAGATTTGAACCGTCCTCTTAGTAATGTTAGGAGTTAAATAAACAAGTTAAAAATCTTGTATATGAATAAGGATCATAAAATAAAATTAACATTTGAAAATCAATAAAATACCATAATAAATACTTACATTTGATGCTTAAGAGTGAGAAAAAGAAAAAATCCTTGAAATTAAAATTCACACAAGGGAATTCCATTATTCCTAGACCTATGTTGTAATTGAAAAAAATGTGTAAAAGGTCATAAAAGGTCTATCTATAAGTTCTCATACTTAATTGCATTAAGACAAATATCACTTAAAACAACTATAATTGTAATCCTCCCCACTTGAGGTCATGTGGCAACTATGAGTTGTTGGTCACATGTTAATGCCCCTTGCATGACTAATTTTCTTAAGAATTCATACTTATTTAAACAGTAAATTTTTTAGCAAAAATTTCTAATTCTTTAAAATATTTAACAATATTTTTACAAAAATATTCAAATTTATAATAATTTTAAAAATTTTAACTAATAAAATATATTTATCTTATAAACTTTAACTAAAACACTTGAAAATTTTAATAAATAATTAAAATAAATTTTTAGAAAATATAAACAAAATAGAAACCAACATCCACTAATGAGGTTTTGCAAAGTTGAAAATGTAATTTCAAAATGAAGAATATATGCCTATAAAATTACAATCATTCTTGGATTATATCATTACTCCTATTCATAAAATTATCATCCTAATATCATTCCTACATCTTTATCCATCATCATTCACACTCAAAAAGTGAATTAATATATTGGCATGATTATCTTCCCCAGAAGGCCTCATTAATGTCTTGGAGGCTTTAGAAAAATTAGAATTTTGCAAAACTTTATAAAAAATATCATAAGTACAAGTGTCGGAGATATCTGAAAAAATTAGACGCTTTGTGCGTCATCCACACCAACTTTGTTTTTTTCTGAAGTTCAGCCAGCGTTCAACCAACTTGTCCAACAACGTCCCCTCATCACTCGGTTAATGGTGGGATTTACTTATTTGGGTTTTCGACTGAAACCATCTGCTTACAGGGTGATGGATTGGACATGGTTGGTTGACAAATTCAAAAATAGGATTATGAAATGGAATAATAAATGGCTTTCGCTTGGAGATAGATATATTTTGGTTCAAGCAGTTTTAACACAATTTGTGGTTTATTGGGCACACCTTTTCTATCTACCAGAACACAATCAACAAAATCAATTCTATTATAGCTCAATTCATTTGGTTTGGTTCCCTAAAGGTTAAAAAAGTACATCTTTGCAGGCTGGACTGTCTAACTACCCCAAAGAAGTTTGGAGGCTGGGGGCTCTTAAACATCCACACATTTACTAATGCTCTTCTCTTAAAGTCTTTATGGCGAGCTTTAAAAGGCAATGGGGTATGGTCTCTTATTATTGACAGCAAATATATTGTGGGAGACCCGATTTTTATACTGTACCATGGGTGCACTCTCCATGCGAAATCGACATCACAAATCTGGAGGAGTTTCATTAAAATCATGCCCCTTCTGGCTGCGCGGTTAGTATGGCTCTTTGGTAATGGCCAAAAAATTAATATGGGAAGTGATAGCATTTTGGGAATTGATGTTGGTTCTACCATTGAGCCGAGGTTAACACATAGACTGGCTCATCGTGGCATTTTTTTCTTGTCACAAGTTATATTTTGCTGGAACCTTGGATCACCGATTTGGAAATTGGTAGAATAGTTGGGCCTGCACGGTAGGGATGTAGATGCTTGGTAAAAATTTCTGAATGTGCTACAGGTAGTGGGCATGAGTTTCTGCGGGGATGGTGATCAATTAATATGGGATGGGAACATGTCGGGTGAAGCCCTGGAAGTTAAGGACATATATTTCAACATTATTTGCCAACATCTTTCAGACAGGTCTCCTTCTCCATTTCGTCATGCATGGAGCTAGAATATCCCTACTAAGATTCTATTGTTTGGTTGGTTGCTATGGAAAAACAAAATTTTGACATGGGACTATCTAAAAAAATGTGGGTTTCAGGTCCTGGGAGGTGTCCTTTCTGTCTTTCTAATGAGGAAACAACATTTCACCTGTTCTTTTCCTACTCTTTCACTCTCAATGTATGGTCTTTGTTTTCATGTTTTCTTCTGGCTCCTGATTGGAGGCTTGTTGATTGCATTAATACCATCCTGGTATGGGGTGCTACCAATGGTAAATTTAAAATGTTGCCTTTTTTTTCTGTTTTGGGAGATATGGTTGCATGAAATCATCTCATATTTGAGGGAAAGCCTACTAATATTTCTCTTGTACATGGTTCTATTATGTCATGGTTGGCTGACTGGCCTTCTCATCAGGTGATCCTTCAGGACTTATCCTTGCGCACTCGGCCTCATCCAATTGCTATTCCGATGATCTATTTTGAGGGTGCTCAGGAGCATGGGATTTACGGATGTGGGGCTTGGATTAAGATCATTGAGGTGGAAAGGTATCATGTTTGCTGGAATGGAGGGAGAGGATCAAATAACAAGGTTGAGCTTATGGCCCTTTGGAGTGGGCTCATGGTTGCTTACAATCCAAATCTTCCCTCTGTACATGTATATGGAGATTTGAAAGTCATCATTGAAGGCATCTCCGGTGTATCTTGCCTCCATATTCATGGTCTACAAGGGTGGATTGAAACGGTGAAATATCTCTTGTCCAAGTTTCGTGATCCGTCTTTGCATCACATATATAGAGAGAATAATTCTCATGCTGATGCCTTGTCCAAAAAAGGCCTTACTCTCCCTTTCGACAATATTCATATCACTCACTACAAGGATTCGCAGATGATCAAGATTTTTTTATTTTCCAATGCCATAGTTGATCTTGGAATCTTCTGTAAGCGAGCCTGTTGATCAAGAGAGCCAATTTCCTCTCCTATTTTTCGTTTTGGTTACTGTTCTATGATGGCCTATTCCTCGTACCTGTTGATGTATTTTGCAGTTTCTATTGGATGGCTAATTTTGGTGTTTTGATATTTTGAATCAGGAAGATGGATTCCTCCTATATTTGATCCTTACTGTGGCGACAATTCTTTTCTGGGGTCGATCCCGCGTCTCTATGTTATTTCACAAATCGACCCTTTTATGTTTGTTTATGATATTATGATGTAGATAAAAGCCAATATCTTACTATTTCCTGTGCTTTCTCAAGAGAGTGTATCTCTTTTATGATAAATCTGCATTGATGCTTAATGACTATGTACTATTTACTTAATATAAATAACGTTTTTTTTGGTTCTTAAAAAAAAATTGTTGTAAAAATAGATAAATTATAACGAGTTTTACTTTTTAAAAGTCTTTATGTGTATTTGAATTTTTTTTATTTCCAGTGGATACCAAAAAAAACCAAAAAAAATTTAAATATCAGTTTCCTTCTCACTAGTATTTAAGAATATAATTATAATAAAAAGTAAGATAAAATTAATATAATCCAATATGAGGGAAAGGGAAAAAACTGATTTCATACCCTTTAGACACCCTTTAAACATTTCTAGATTTAACCCACTTATATCTACAACATGCGAAAATGCATCTGTCTAAATTTTAATATTGTTGGAGTCACATCGCTTTTTTCTTTCGTGTTTGTGCAGGGCTTCACCATAAGCTCCAACGATAGAGATAGCTGGCGATGGAATTACCAACTAAAACATTCTTAGTTATGATATGTTGGACATTACTAATGTGCAATTCACTGTATTTCTATGGTGAAAGTCACAATGTGGCATTTCTGTTGTGTTAAAAACACTCTATTCTATTTCTGATGATCATTGTACCTTTACAGAACTATTGGTATTATTTATATGCCAAAGTGAAGCATCTTTCAAACCCTTCTCCTTCCAAAATAGCCCAACAATCTTCTTTCAAACTCTAAGAAGAAAAATAAAACAATTCATGAACGATGGAGTTTAAATCATTTTTTAAAGGATTAAATTTGGTGATAGACAACATAAAACCGTAAAATTCCCATCGTTTTTTATTATTAGATCCATGTACATTAAAAGAATGAAGTCTTATAAACTCTTATGTTTTAGGGTAAAAATATGAATGGAGGAGTCCTAAAATATGCTAGAAATCCTTTAAAATATTTTCATTTAAACCAAGGAGATACGTTGAAAAAAACATGTTATTTTGATACATATAAGTTTTCAACCTCGTTAACCATGAAAAAAGGTTGAGAACTAGAAATATTCGTAGAGGAAATTGTACTCTAGGACCCAAAAAAATTCAACCAAGCACGAGATATAATGTCTCAGAAAAAAAATTCTTCCCAAATATTTTACCAATTAGAATGCTTATGAAAAAATAGGAAAGGATGAAAGTTCAAGTGATGTAACTATTCAGGACCAAAAAACTCGACCAAGCATGCGATGTCTCGGTAAAATGATTTTCCTCACCGATTAGAATGCTCATATTAAAAACAGGAATGGAAGAAAACTTCAAGTGATTTAACTGTTCAAATACAACATGATTTTCAAACGAAAAATTTCAAAGGCAAAAAACCAATCTCTACGTTCAAAAAACAGATTTGTGTACACCTTTTTTCTAAAGAAAAAACAGAGAAACACAAGATCAAATGAGCAGAAGGTTTTTTCGGTTACCTTGCCGAAGGAGCCCTACTGGGACACAATCTCAAGATCTACATTCTCCTGTTACAACCTAAATTTCTTTCACAGATTGGATTTCTATAGTCCTAATGTAGCGATGCTGGAAATTCCAAAATAAAACACAACACACAAGGCTGCAGATTATATTCAAAACATCATTTTCGTAATGCGCTTCCACTGTATGGAACCACCCATCAAACCATAACACTAACCAACTGTTAAATCTAAAACCCCAAAGAAAGCATCGAGTTCAATCTCCCCCGTATAACATTTTCCTAATCTACGTGAAGGAGGCACTCGCCCACCTCTGAATTTAATGGCACTGCCTAGATATGTCGCATGATGGAGGCACTTGGCGGTCAGGCAATTTTGAGACCATGGGAAGTCTGTCAGTACATTTTTTTTCCTAACTCGATGTATACAATTTCTCGCCCTAACTCTTATTTTTAACCCCTTAACTATCAGTTTGTGTCTTACATACTAATTATTAATCTGATGGTATACACATTTTCAATCGTCTAAAATTAGATATGATGGTGTATCTGGTGTACACTGATGGTGTACAAAGGTACACTGTGGCGATTGGGGGAGTTGTTTTGAAAGAAGAATGCTTTAAGGTGTAAATATCTTGGACGTTTTTAATCTTTAAATCTATGTTTTAAATTTGTTTTTAAGTTTTTAATATGTAGAGTGAGAATTTATATAATTTTACTTTTTTTAATAAATTAGAAAATAATTATATATGTGATAAATTTAATTAAATTAATGCAAAATTTATAATTTTATTATTATTATACGTGAAATATATTTGAGAATTGAATTTCTGATCACTTGGATTCATAGAAACTTGCCGACATTTTTTTTCCAATTATACTACTACTCACAAACATAATTTTTTTAATATTATTATTAATCGATTTATATATTTAAAATAATATTTTAAAAACTTAATAATAAATTTTTCACAAATTCATTTTTTAGAAAATTATATATATATATATATATATATATATATATATATATATATATATATATATATATATATGTATGTATGTATGTATGTATGTATGTATGTATGTAAATTAATTATAATATAATAAAATTTATCATGATTCTAATTTTTTAGAAAATTATCTTAAATCTAATATATATGGTATAAATTAGAATATAATTTTGTAAACAACTTTTTAATAAAAAATTGTTAAAATTTCTTCATTGTTAAAGCATCTTTTAGGGGTGGTGGGAGGGGGAGGCGATATTACACAATTTCAATGGAATAATAGAGATCAAATTTGCATGGGGCCTCGGAAGGAAAACCAACAATAAGTTGAAATGTATGATCTCCTTCAAGTTTTATGCATTGCTAAAGACAAAGGTATCAACGATGTTATTATACTTGGAGACTCACTAATCACAATCCATTATATCATTAAGAGAGGCAACCCGAAGGAAAATTTCCTTGCACTGGTGCTTCAAAGAATCATAGGATTGGTCGCATCCTTCCATTCCAAAGAATTCTATCATATTCTTAGAATCAATAACATGGATGTTGATTCGCATGTGAATAAATCTTTCTCTATGGAAGATACCAAGATATAAATCAATGATTCGAGTCCTTTCTTCCCAATTCCCTAAGGCTATATGACTCTTAGCTTTTGTCCCTTCCCTTGGACCATCCCTTATATACAATTTTGTTCTCTAGAATTAATGCTAAAACTACTTTTCCCCATCGCCTTCTATTCCTAAAACTCCCTGACCCTCCTTATCCCCTATCTATTCCCCACCCCCTTCTTTTTTCCACCCTTTATACCCTTAGCATGCTCCTTGAAGGCTTAATGTTTTGGATGCATGAGTGAATATAGATTCCCCTTAACGTGGAAACACATGAGACCCGTGGTCACACATATGATACGCCATCCTCCTCACATGCTTGTTATTATTGTATCTATCTACCTCAATCTTGGAAACAACCTCCTCTCAAGATCATGATGGTTTTCTTTGGAAGCGGCATTGGGAAATTTAATGATAGAATGACAAGAATATTGTGGATGTACATGATAATTAGTGAAAAATTAGACTCTCGCCAGGCTCCTACATAATTCATCATTGAATTTGTTTCTTGGATCGATTCACCACCTCTGAGGCCCATTAATTTGGTTATAACTTTATCTTTGAATTCCACTGAGGTTTAAAGGTGTTCATCTTTCAGGAAAATTTGTGAAGATATTTGTCTCATATTTTGGTCACTTATTCTCTAAATAGTGCATCTGTGGGCTTGGCACCCTAGTTCATGGGAAATTTGGTGAAAGTGTCTCACCGGTTCTCAAACTACTCTGGCAGCGCCTGATCTCTTCTCTATGGATGGTCTCAGACTAACTTGGTCTCTTTTGCATGAAGGTAATTCTTAGCTTCTAGTTTCTAATTTGGCAACCTGTAGTAGAAAAGGTTTAGATGGAAAAACCTTTAAGGTAGGCTCTTATCATGATGCTTTGAGTACCAATTCTAGCTTTTTAGAATTAGAGGCTATGTCGGGTGTCTCTCCAACAGTCTTTATGTCCTCTCTCCCTAGATTTTGAGGAAGCCTCTAGTTCAGAAGAAGTCTGTCAATTTTGGGTCTTCATGATTTCAGTTGATTATCTTCTGCTTTGGTGACTTGGAAGGAAGCTTATTTGACTAGAATGTTGCAATATGTGACCAAGGTATCACTAATGTGGGATTCATCTTGGTAATACTATCTTCTCTTCCAACTAGTGGATTCCCCCTTCTGTGTCATCACCTTGGGGAGGTATAGACCATTTTATCATGAAGTGTTCAACTTTCATAGACTATGTCTGCGTATCATCGTGACTCTTGACTATAACTATAAAACTTCATTAGTAGTAAGCCCCTGTTCTCACAATCCGTCTTTTCATCAAGCCCTACAGAGGGTTGATTATGAATTGCAAGTTAAATTATGTCAATTGTACCACTCATGAGTAGAACAGACTGATAAAATTATTCCCTCCTATAACAACCCCTGGTTGATATCCTATGTAAATAAATAAAAAAATAATAATAACCAATGTCACAGGACATGTATTCCAAGCTAAATGTTAGGATAAACATAATGATGGGGATCACTTGCAATTAATAAATGTCTATGGAAATTGGCAAAGCCAAAGAGGAATTAAATGGCATTTTATTTATGAAAATAATGGAAAATAGGAGAAGACGAAGGTTAAAGCTCACAAAATTGCATGAGGAGGAAATTGTAGGAAAAATAGGGCAAAATGAAGAAAATAGAGGCATCAATGATAAAAAGGATTCCGAGGATCAGTTCGTAGCTTTTTTCACTCTATTTTTGGAGCTCTCTCTCTATTCTTTCTCACACACACTCCTACACACTTACAAAATTCTTGGAGCATTGCTGTAACATGCTTGGAGCACTCTAGTTTTCATTGGATTTGGAGAAATAAGTCAAAGGAAAAGAAGGAAATCACAAGGGGACAGTGGGATCAGCAGCTACAATGCACTACAACAACACAAGCAATTTGTGCCAGATTTTGCACCATATTTTAGTGCATTTTTTTTAATTGGGATGAGTAGCCTAGGTGCTAAATCTTGCTCTATTGTACAATTTTTATAGCACCCTTTTTTGCACCATATTTTGCATTTTCTTTTATGCCAAAATTTGTATCCTTTTATGCATCAAATTTTGTGCCAAGATTTGCTATGGTTTTACCACAGGTTTTACTTCTAGTTTTGCTCCATTTTTTGCATCTCTTTTTGTGTCATTTTCTTCTTCTTGTTTTATGTAATTCTTTGCTTCCAATTTTTCACCATCATATGCATCGAATCTTACACCAAATTTTGCATCTCATTTAGCACCTTATTTTGCATCCAATTTGCGTCAGTTTTTGCATCTAGTTTTATGCTAGTTTTTGCATCTATTATTACACTATTTTTTTCTTCTAATTTTGTACTTATTTTTTCATCAACTTTTGTGCCATATTTTGTCTATTTTTGCACCATTTTTTTCATCTAATTTTACACCACATGTTGAATCTCATTTAGCGCCAAATTTTTCATCCATTTGTGTGACCATTTTTGCATCTTTTTTTGCACCATTTTTTTCATCCACTTTTGCAGTTGATTTTTCTCCATTTTTTGCATCCCAATTTGCACCATACTTTGCATCTACTTTTACATCATTTGTTGCATCCAATTTTTCACGTTTTTAACACCATTTCTTCCATCCATTTGAGAGTCCAAATTTGCATCTAGATTTTCATCCTATGTTGAGCCATGTGTTGCATCCACCTTTGCATCCCATTTTTTGTTTAATGTTATGTTCAATTTTGAGCCATTTTTTACATCCACTTTTGCTTTTTTTTTTTCTTTTTCTTTTTTTTGCATCAAGTTTTGCATCACTTTTTACACATCATTTTGCATCTCAATTTTCATCCAATTTTGAGCTATTTTTATGTCCATTTTTACACCATTTTTTGTGTCTACTTCTATGTTCAATTGTGTCCATTTTTTACGTCCATTTTTCATCCAATTTTGCATCTTTTTTGTCATCCAAATTTGCATTGTTTTTTCTGCCTCATTTTATGTCTGCAATTGCATTTCATTTAAATTTGCATCATTTTTTCTGCCTCATTTTATGTGCGCAATTGCATTTCATTTTGCACCTAGAATTGAGTGTGAAGTTGCATCCAATTATGCATGATTTTTGGCATCCAATATGGAATCCTTGTTTTCACCTTTTTTAGCCCCATTTTGCATTTGGTTTTGTGTCTTTTCTTACATCCTTTTTTCTTCCCTTTTTGCACTCAATTTTACATCCAAATTTTACACCATTATTTGCATCCTCATTTGGCCTCTATATTTGCATCATTTTTTTCTTCTTTTTAACACCCAACTTGGCATCCTCTTTTGCATCCAATTTTACATCCAGTTGTGTCCTTTTCTGTATCTAGTTTGGTGTCCTTTTCTACGTCCTTTTTTGTTCCCAATTTGGTATCCTTATGTACGTATTTTTTTGTTCCCTTATTTGTGTCTAGTGTTGCACCTATTTTTACTTTTAGTTTAAACCCTTTTTATGTCCTTATTTGCATCTGTTTTTGATGCCTAGTTTAACATTTAATTCTAATCCCAATTTTGCATTCATTGTTACATCCACATTTGGCTTCTTATTTAGAGTGTACTTTTCTTTCTGTTTATGACCCCCTTTATGAGTTCATTTTACTAATTTCAATTACATAGTGAAATATATTACAATTTCTAAATATCAATAAATAAAATAACACAATTCAAATTCATAACAATGTTTGTAAAGAAATTTAAGGCGAATCGACAACATCCATCCAAAACAACACAATATCATCATATATAATAATTCTCCATCAAAAAATCATTAACAATTTTCAATATACATATATAAATACCAAATCAACACCTACCCCGAATATCATTATTCGAAGGTAAATTCACAACATCCATCCAAAATAGTAATATGATCGTACATAATGATTCTCCATCAAAAGAAATTGGCAATTTTCAACACATATATAATGTAACAAGATAATACTAATAATATCATAATCTTTAATTAAATCAACTAAAATTCAAATGTGTTATTACGAAATAAAAGTCTTTCATGAATATCATTATTCTAAGGTAAATTCACAACATCCATCCAAAGATAGGAATATCATCATAGCTAATAATTTTCCATTAAAATAATATTGATAATTTTCAGTATATATATATAAAGTAACAAGACAATATTGATAATAACATCATCTTATTTAATCAAATCAATTAAAATTCAATGTATGATTACCAAATCAAAATCTTTCATAGATATCATTATTCTAAGGTAAATTCAAAACATCCATCTAAAAATAGGAATCTCATCATTCACAATAATTATTCACCAAAAAATGAATATTGGCAATTTTCAACATATTCATAAGATAACCAGATAGTACCAATAGTATCATCATATTTATTGAAATAAATTAAAATTGAAATGTATTATTACCATATTAATACATCCCAACTAAATATAAAAAGTAATGTGTGGCTAGCTAGCACCACCATGATGATAGTTAAAATCATCTTCATGATGATTTCCATGATCATCATCTTGACCATCTTGATCAGTCTCATCCACATCATCATCACCAACGTCGTGTACATCATCATCATCATTTTCTCCTATATCAAATGTATGCTCAACATGGTCTGGATCATCATCTATGTAGTCATTACTTGCAACATTATGGTAAAATAAAATAAAAAATCAATATTACATGTTAGTATTAATTCCATAGAAAAATGCATATTTTTTTTACAGTATTAACCATAAAATGAGGTAGGATATAATAATATATAATAGTACTAAAAAATAAAATGAAAATATGGTTTAAAATATATTGGAGATCCAACTAAGAATACACTTGTAATTCACATTAAGTAGTAGAAGCGATTTTTAATGCATATGAAGTAGGTACCAAATTGTTCTTCATATTATATTGTTAATGTTTCTTATGATGCCCATGCACCATCATTAAATGAGTTACTAGAATCTTTAGTTCAAATTACAATTGTAATTCAAATTAACAATAGAAGGAGCTTAACAAAAAAAGAATTTCGCATAAAAAAGTAAGTTGTTTTTAATGAAAAAATAAGTCACATACAATATGAATGTCACATGAAATATTGAATTGATTTTAATGCATATACTTTTCACTATGATATAATAGACCCTAATGTTCATTCAAGAACAAATGCTAGCAAATAATTACTTCATTATATCCATTGTGACACAAAATCCATTATACCTCATTATACCTAGTGACGACAATGATTCCATTTTATTTCTTTTGAACTCCCTAAATTATAATGTAAATGAAATAAAAAAAGAGCCCAAACATCACCAATCATAAATTAATTTCAAACAAAATTAGAAAGAATCCTGAAAACAAGCTATCATAAACAAATTTTAAAGGCTATGACATATTTGACAATAAAACATGAGATCCAAATAGAAAACCATAACCCACATAATACAATGTTCAAAATAAGATTTTTTTTTTCTTTACCCTTCACTTCAAGGTTCCAACTGTACAAATGGTGAGAGGAAAAAAACAAATCACTAAATAATGGTAAGTTAAAACACACACATCCACATTATACAAGAATATTATTAGAAACAAAATTTTGAAAGAGGAGGGAGTGCAAAATAATCATAAGTGGTCTCTTTAGAGAACCACTTATGTACATGTCATGAAGCTCCAAAAATGCCTTTGGCCAAACCAATATCTTTTCAATGAAAGAATGAGGCTGTCCAAATATTTGAGTTGTCTAGAAGAAACGGTTTAAGAGGCATAAAGTTAGATAATATTAAATACACAGATAGAAAAATGGTGTAAAAGAAAAAAAAAATATGAATGGGCATAAAGAGCATGGGAAAGCTAATGATGTCAAACAATATCAATTGAAATGTTATGAATAAATTTGTAAACATTTGTTTGCGCATGTGTAAACCTTCAAACATGTAGAAAATTAGTGAATTAGATATATGAAGGTAGTATTGAAGACATACATCAAATATTATACACAATGCTTGCAGGAGCAAGATACACTGAATAATACATGTAAAAGTTGGAAATTAAACACAAAACAATTAAATATGGCAATGAGAAGAGAGAAAAAAGTAGGCTTTATTCTAGTCTTATATATTTATTTTTATGGGTTTTCTTCTACAGAAGTGCTTTCTACAAAAAGGTAAGCATATGGGCCTTCATATTATTAAGCTTTCAATAATCAACATGCCCTGTTAGAAATGATGAGAAACATGGGACAACAGAGAAATGAATCTTAGGAGTTTCTGAGATGTCTTTGGGATGTATAAGTTGTGGAGCCATTTCAAAATGGAAAATTGGGGCAGATATGGAGTTTTCCATGACAAAGGCTCCAAAAAATGAAAGTTTAGGTGATAATATCATTTGTAGAAAAAGGCTAGTAAGAAATATATTAAACATAGCAGAAGAAATAACAAGTGCATTTGGAAAGAAAATCCATGTCATATTGACGCTTGATTTAGTAATGAATGCATTGTGTGTTGACAAGGCTCTTTCATAATTCTGAGCACAAGGATAAGTGAGAAATTTGACCATCTAGATGTCTTCTCTTCTGGGTTCTTAATGTAATTGTAATTAGAGTATAAACAAAATTGATATGATAACCTAATTTTTTCGGGTTGAGATCATTAGAAGTTGGTTTGTAGTTTCTTCCAACTCTTGTAGGTTATAGAAAACCCCATTTAAAACACTGAGGTGTCATCACATTGTTGGTATAGCATAAGGAGATAATTGAACATGTGGAGACTTTATCATAATGTTGACATGAAATGGCATGCTTTAGTAATAAACATGTGGACATAATTTCACATTTTCAACATGCCATTGTAAGTGATCACCAAAGTATCCTCTCATGCTGAGATTCCTCTTCCAGATCCATCACAATGAAATTATTTGTGCCCACATTTTGAATCATCAAGTGTGGTTCATTCTTTTGTCATGGAGATGAACCACACTTTATGGTGCAAAACATCAGCACAAATAATTTCAATGTGATGGATCCCTAAGAGGAATTTCAACTTAGTTCAAATCACATAAGCCTTAATTCTAAAATCCTCTAATGCTCCATGGTCGAATCGTTTCCCATGCAATTTGTTTCAATGTCCTTCCAATTTTTCCACTTAGGAAATTAGTAATCTATATTTGGCCTAATTGTTGAATTCAAGAGAAACATGGCATCCAATTTGGTCAACAACAATAACCACAACTAAGTCATACTTTAGTATGGTGTATGGCCCTAACAAGAATGTAACAAAATGTGAAAGACATTGAGATATACAACAAATTTGAACAAGGTTCACTGCATATGACAATGTAATGATTCGAAAATATGTTAGCTATTTGTGTGCACAACTTGCATAGTTAGGAATAAACAATGACTTTTAGTTACAGTGAGTTGAGATATGACAATATAAACCAAAGTTCAGATAACCAAAAGGAAAAAGGCAACAATTACATAATTTGTTTCTTTCATTATCATTGATATTGGTCTCATTTCTTGTATATATTTTTGACATGTGGCAGATACAACTCTCTTCTAAACTTCAAACCATTCCACAAATGGTACTGTTAGCACTTTATTTTTTTCAAAAAAAAAAATCGAAGTCTAGTCATCATTGTAAGTTGTGTCTTTGATCCTCTCTTGTCTCCTGACCTATCATTGAGAGCCCTAGAGGGTTAAAATGTATTAGTTTTTATAATTTTTTTAATAAAAATCCAAAAGAATTTTGAGTTCAATAGTTTGTTTTTGTCATAGAGTCATTAGGGTAAATTTTCTTTTAATAAGTCTTTTAACTGCTTTCAGTAGTTAAGGTCATGGGTTTAACTTGAGAAGTCTTATTCATTCACCATGATTTTTCTCTCTAAATTTAAAGACAAAATGTCAGAGTCATCAGTTGTGTTAGAATTAACACAGGAATAGCTACCCTCACTAAAGAGGCAACTATTTTCATTAGAAGATCTGCTTTTACAAGCAACACAGGAATAGTCGCCTTTTTTCAAAAAAGTATCTATTACCTGCAAAAGTGGTACAGGGAGATAAAAGAAGCATTACTCAGGTGAAACAAACACTGATCTTTGAATAGTGAAGTTCTGATAGAACAAGAGGTGTTACTCATCTGAAAGGTGGTTATTTTTTATTGGAAGATTCATTAAAAAAGGTTGGCTATTTATTTACTAAGGCTACTCAAATCTAGTGCTACTCATTAAAGGTGAAATGTGTTAAAGTGAATTACGAGTAGCTATTATTAAAATATGTGATGGAGTAAAAGGTTCGGTGAAATGAGTTGGCATCATAGTTTGAATCATTTCAGTTTCGTGTCACTCCCTCTCACCGAGTTTTAGGGAATCCAGAGCTCTGTCTCCGTTTACTCTTGTGACAGCTACAGAAAAATGTTTTTACCTTCCAACAAAACAATTTGTTACCAAGTGCCAATAGTTAAGGCTTCATGGAGGGTTGTTTTTCCTTGTTTTACAGGTGTGCACTTATGTTTAGGTTAATTGTTAACAAGATGGGAAAGGGTGGTAAGGTGAACCATTCAGAGACAGTTAATACCCATGTTGTTGACCATTGTGCTAAGCCTCAGTTAAAAGTAACAAGGTGGTATCAGTTTTTAAGGAAGTTTTCAAGTGAAAATGTGGTAGTGGCTCAGAAATTTTCTGAGACATTCGATGGAGAAAAGGTCAATTTGGGGTCTCAGAACTTCAAGATCATAGAGACTATCATTGCAAGGGCTACCCAAACATCAGCTACAGGTGAGTCCTGGCATAAGAATAACAAAACTCTTCTTAAAGTTGATTTTAATCCATATTTAATGCCTGAACATGAAAATATTGGTTGGACCCCTATTATTCATATTTCATATTTTAGGCCTGAGTGGAAAGATGTCATTACCACTGTAAAACATTATATAACATGTGAGGGTAGGTTTTATACTATGCATAAATACTAGATGATGCTTCTAGCTCACATCTCAGGCTCTAAGCCTATGAATCTACCATTTTTCCTTCATAAATCTCTGTTGTCAATGTCCCGAAAAATACAGAAAACCCCAGGCTATTCTCTTCATAATCTCTATCACAGAGGTTTGATCAAAATACTGGTGGTTTATCATCTACGAAAGAAAATAACCACACGGGAAAAATTTTTATTAGATGAGGGATTTAGTAGTATTAACTCAATGAGAAGGGTAGGAAGGCCTAGAAGGCTAAATACCCAACAGCAGCAGTTAAGCCCTACACCTACATTGACTCCTTCACAAGCTAGTCCATCTTCAATACCATCTAGCAGACAGACTAGGAACTCAGCTAGGAAGGCTAGAGTTCAAACAACCACTTCTACACCAACCATCACTCCTATGCCTACAATGCAACCAGCCAAGGAGGTCTACACTAGAAGATCATCTGAGGAGCCACAGACCTTGAGGTCTTTCATGCAGGAGCATGCAAACAAACTCAAACAAAAAGTTACCATGCCTGAAAAAAAACACTATGTCTAAGAACAAGGAAGAGGCATCTTCCTCTTTAAAGAGAAAACGCAAGAGAAAACTTATTTTGACAGAGAGACCTTCAGTGGAAGTCAGCCCTGAAAATTTGACACCAAATCCTGTTATAGAGGTTAGACAGGAGAATCAATAAAAAAATGTCACTCCAGCACCAGAGGTGCCTACACTTGCACAAGTCTTTCCCTCACTCAAAAAGGGGAAAATCAAAGTTTCAGAGACCACTACAGTAGAAGAACGTAACATAGCTCAACGTTACTCATCTATTAGTTCTTCAAACAAAGCGAAAAAGAAAGCTATAATCCATTCATATTAATCCTTTGAGGAGGATAGCAGTGAAACATAGTTTAGTGAGTCATAATTTGAAGAAGGACTGTCAAGTAGAGTTATACATGGGAGAAAGAGACCTTTATATATTCCAAACCCATACAGTCAAAGGCCTCACACCAGACCAAAGAACAAGCTCAGATTAACAAGAAAACTCATAGACAACCCTACTCTCAGGGATGAAATCATAAACATAGATGAAAGCCCAGAGAATGAACTAAGGAAGAAAAAGAATCAACAGAAAAAGCAAGTACAGAAGAGAAAGTCAAACAAAAGAGTAACCAAGGTAGAAGCTATCAGGATTTTTTCTTCTATACTAGATCTCTGATGATTGAATGTACAGAACCATGAAAATCTGAAGAATCATGTCATTTTTGGCTTATACACAATATTTTCAAATATAGCTTCCCTTTTCGAAAAAGTAACTATTATTTTTGGATATTGTATAAGGAAGGGTAAAGGTTGCTTTTTGGTTCTGTTCTCAAAAGAATGACACTAAATGATGATAAAGTGAATGCAACCTCAAGGGTAATAGCGTTTTGCCAAGTGTCATTCATTCAAGGTATCTTTCAGTTGGTTACTCCTTTCAATTGGCTACTCCTACACTTTTGCAGATAGGGGTCCAGGTGTTATTTTCAGTTGGCAGATTGCACTTTTTGTGGAGGCAGTTTTTCCAAGAAACGAGGAGCACTCAGCCACTTTGAGCTCCATACTGTCATGTTATATCTTCAGTTGTATTTCAACTTATTTTTTTTCTAAGTCTAAGATAAGATCTAATATATGTAGAGGATTGTAATAAAGTCTCTAAAAACATAATTGCACTTTTTATGGAGGCTTTTTTGTAGAACTCCTTTTTTGTATATATACTATGTAAGGCAAGGAAGAAAGGGTTCGTTGGTTGTCTATTTCATGGCATACTATGTTCTTTTGAACATCCAGAGGCACTCTTGAGGACTCACAAATTGTATGGTGTATGTATTGTTTATCTTCTTATGTGTTTTCATCATTTACTGCTTCATTCCAGATTATGATTTACACAGTTCTATCTCATGTTATTTTTAGTATTGTGAACCTTCATGACATATTAATCTATTTTTGTAAGTCTTGTTTTATCAAGCTTTCCCAATCCAGTATGAATTGAATATAGTTCATAGCTATTCTTCGAGGTTGAATTAAATCTCGTCTCATACTCTTATAATTCTTTTGAACTAGCATACATGATTAATCTATTTTTGTTAGTCTTGATTTATAAAGCATTTCTGATTGATGAGGTCATATTAGTTGGAAGCATTCTATGTAGTAGGATTCTTAAAACTTAGAGTGAGACTTGTAAGTCTTTTAAAGCTTTCTTTCACTATATATTTCAGGTCTAGAATTTGTGTCACCCTTTCCTCTTAACAGTCAACTTCTGTTTTACACATCTACTATTTATCTTACATTTTTCTAACCATCAAGCTACAAACCCAACCTTGCTACCACATTATGCACCAGTGCCCTCATATGTGTGAGAGGTTCATATTTTCTCAAAACCCCTTTTCAGTGTGTGATTTCCAACAACTTTCCAAAAACTCAATCAAGTCATAACAAAATCCCTTGAGCTTAAGATGTGTCTGGTCGGGTGCTTGTCACAATCCAAGTGATGATTCCAGCACTCACATCTTGTCACAATAAATACTAGTCACTCTTTCTTATTGTAATTCGTTCACCTGTCAACTCCACAAAGAGGACGAGGGGTTTCAAGATCGCCTACCAAAAGAAGAAATCAGAGATCACCTCTTGTGATTCCAATTTCTGACCCAGAGAAGGTCATAAAAATGCAAGAGGGAAACAAAATTCAATTGAAGCTACATCACATTCAGTGAAAAAGGTGCATTCAAAATAAATTCCAAAACAAAAGGTACCATCATCTATCTTAGAACCTAAAGAAGTTTCAGATTCAAAAGAATTTGCTCAACTATTTCAAGTTGAAACTACTTACATAAAAGACAAAGTAGATTATGTTAGCCTAGATTAAGCTGAAAGTATCTCTCATTCATCACTTAGTAAATCAGAAACAAGTATTATTCCAGTGAAAGAAGATAAATAAGAGGTTTTAGGTGTTAGTGAAGAAACCAAAAATCAGAAACCTTTGTGCTGACAGAATCTGTAATATTTCTTTTTTTGGTATCACCTATGACAGGGTTAGGATGGACTTCCAGAGTTAGGAGCAGACAGGTCACAGATATAGGTTGGTGTCATTAGCGGGCCCAAAGGATTTTTGGAGGAGTTTTGAGGAGTTTCTATGAGGACCAATGGCATTCACTTGATATATTCCATCATCTGCACAATTTTCCTTTCGTTCTGGTGCATTCTGACAACTTTTAGAAAACTGAGTTATTTTTGAGCTTAAATCAATTAATAACGCTCAAGGTGGCATTCTGGGAGGAATGCATGATAGAACACCTTAGTGTAATAGCTTGTTGGAACCAGAATCTGGAGATCTTCAGGAAGAGATGCTGAGAAGTGACCTAAAGTGGCCAGAGATAGTACCATGGGTGATATACCATTTTCCTTAATAAAAATTGACTTTAATTAGTCATTTAATTAAAGGAAAAATAATATTTAGAGGAAAAGGGGCCAAAAGTGACTTAAGTGAAACATAATTAAATTAAAGTCACTTTGATAGAGTCAATGGAGGATCTTCTAGAATAATAATAAAATAATAAAATAAGATGTTTCTAGAGGATTAGAGATCTATCCATCAGATCTATAAAAGGAGAAGCAAAGGTCATTTGGATATATCTTTGGATTAGATCATTTCTTATGTGAGAGGTTTGAGATGTGGTTCTCTAATTCATTGGTAGCCCCATGGCGGAAACCCTCAGGCAATTTAGTGAGAGTGGGCGAGTGCCCATATCTTCCCTTGGTGGATCCATTCAGCATTCACAGGTTGTAGTGATTGTTTTCTTGTTTTCAGTTTGGAGGTTGGCTTTAGCATTGCAGCTATCTTGGAGGGTTGCTTCCAACTATTGTATTGGCATACCTATTTCTGTATAATAAAGCTGGGTTTTTTTATGTTGCTGCATATCTCATTGTTCGCCATATTGTAATATTTTTATGATATTGTTGTACGATTCTGGGTTTTTTTTTTCTATCGTATTTATGGTATTTTGTTTATGTTTATGGGTGAAATTGTACAATGTTAAAACCCTCGTGATATTTTAATGAAAATTCCCGAAAAGGATATTACAGTGGTATTAGAGCTAGTGATCTTGCCAACTTGAGGGTTTACTTTCCAAATTACCAGAAAAGCCAGGTTCAAGGGTTTTACTACACATCAACGTCAGAATAAGATCGAAGATTTATTACTTTTGCATGCATTATTGCACCATTGATTCTGATCTCAGTTGTTTGAGATGTTTATCTTCAGCTTCTACATTTTGTTGTCTCATTTTGGAGTCTGTATTTCTAGAGGACGCATTTGGGTTCTTGTGTTTGTTATTGGTTGTGAGGCTCATTAGCTTTTCATTTATAGGCGAACCTCCAAGGGCTAAGATTAATATTCTATCTCTGGAGTAGCGTGGTAGTCTCTAGGCTAGTGTAGAGGAGGAGAGTTGAGTCTAGTTGCGGAGGAAGGTCTCAACTATTTGAGCTGGGAGATAAAGGAAGTGAAAGAGGGATTAGTTGTTGCACATTTGGAGTGTTGTTGAGTATTTTGCTAATCATTTTGTAGACAACGTATTCAACAGCTACTGGGAGAGCATAGGGCTTATTGGGGTCAATTTTGGAGGGTCGTGATTTGGCCAAACCATTTCTGGGTTTTGGTTGGATTGGCTTGAGGAGTCCGGAAGTAATTTTTTATAATTTTTTGAGCAACATATGTAGGTATTTTTTCCAATCCATTGCAGCAACTAGTGCAGAATTGCTGCCGGAGAGAATTTTGCTGGACCAAGTTTATATTGGAGGGCCAAAATTATTCAGCTATAATTTGCCCAGTATTTTTCTAGGTTTTCTTAGTAGTGTCCATGGTTAAAATCCCAACATTTTCTGAGCAGTAGATTTGCCCATTTACACAGTCCCTACTTAGCCAACAACTATAGGCGCTAGGCAAAAAGGGCAAATTTTGAAAGTTGGAATTAGAGAAAACCATTTCTGGGTTTTTCTAGGTTTTGTGAGTAGAGTTCGTGGTTAAAATATCAGAATTTTCTGAGTAGTAGATCAACTCATTTACATAGTCCCTACTTATCGAGCAGCTACATGAGCTAGGAGAAAAATGGTCATATTTTGAAGGTTGGAATTCAAGGAAACCATTTCTGGGTTTTCCTAGGTTTGGGCAAGGATCGCCTTCCCAAATCCTAGAATTTTCTAAGCAGTAGAAGCAGCCCAACCGACAGTCTGAAGTCAGCTAGTAACAACATTTCCAACAGTTGTATAATTTCTAGAGTCAGCATAGAGCTGAGGAGAGATCATTCCCTTGCATATGGGGTAACTTTTTTTATCTTGCTTTGCTAGGATGAATTCATCTTATTGTGAAAAAATGATTTTGCTAGAGAAAAATTTATTTTCCAGAGCCTAAATTATTTGCTGGAGCTAGATTTATCTGTTGGGGCATGGTATTGTAATGAGAAATGTTAATGTATGTAGGGTGCTTTTGTGGTACCTTTCATTGTTATCATAACTTTGTATAGTTTCCATAAACATGGGGTTCTTAAAATACCTCTTAAGCCCACATGGCAGCACAACCGTTGAAGCTTTGAACCACAATGTTTCTATGGACCAAGAACCCAAGCAGAACAATAGACCTTTCTCAAAAGGGGTCTATTCCATTCTTCAAAATGGGCAATCTAGGGACCTACAGAAAGAATCAGAGATAGGGCACAAAATCCTTGCGCTTGGGACATATTTGAAACACATGAAGATCACATGGAGAGTTATTTCCAAGCTTGAGGAACTTAATGAAATCTTTTCCAAAGTAAAACAGTCATATGGGAGAAAATTAATTTGGGCCTTAAAACTATGTATGCTTGCTCTCATACAACCCAAGTTCTTGGAGGGAACTTGTGGAGGGGTCACACTTCCACTTGCAGCTTGTCGCAGCAACATCATGAGAATAACTGCCCCTACAGCCTCTTACAATGATGAAATTATGAGGAGAGTTTTTAGACTGATGGTAGGGACCTTTTAGGATTTGGACAACAGTGTAGGCTCTACCTTTGGGAAGAAGCTTGAGGTTTTAGGAGGTATGGCCACATTCAGAACATATTGCATCATGTTTGATCTTGGATGTGATGGCTTGATTCTACAGATGTTCCAATGCTTCTTCATCATTAGGATACATCATGTTGACACAGTCATAGCACACATGCAATCCATCGTGTCGTCATGTATGAGAGACTGTAAGGCCATTTGTCGAAAGTTGCAGACTAGGGTGTTGAGCATTTGAAGGAGAGAGCAGTTGGTCTCACCTGCTACTTATGAGCTAGCCCAAGGGCTAGTTGAGCATAATATTGGGCTATTCAGGAGACAGTTGAGAAAGGAGGAGTTGCTCCAATTTGTTGGATCAGGCAATAGAAATGAGCTGAGGAGGAAGGGACTTTGCTTCATCTTCAAAGAACCTTGGGGGCTTGATCACTCATGCTTGACTGATGCAGATGACGTGGCAGAGGCAGAACAGAAGGAAATTCCTTCTGTATTCCAGGATGAGGACTCTTCATCAGATGAGTCTATGGGATCATATGAGGATGCTTCTCAGGAGTGAGAGTAGTCATGTGGAATTGATGATAGTAGGCCGAAGTTGTATTCCAATGTGTAGGGTGAGCAGTCAGGGGAATCTACTGGAGATACTATGGGTGATGAATCACTTGTGATGATTCAGCTAGATCAACATATGATGGAGCATGAGTCAGCAGAGGAGGAGGCTATGCACATCATGCATGATAGTCCTTTGGAGGAGAGCCAGATGGAGGCTCACATTGAGTCTGCGATGGATGTACGACTACCCTTAGGGTCAGCCATGGGTGAGGAGCAGACGAATATACGAGCATCTAGCATGGAAGCAGTAGGTGCAGATACTTATCCTCATGAGATGTTGGAGGTTGATGGGATAATTCTGCAGGAGGCTAGTATACAACAGGAGCATGACATTCCTGATCAGGAGAGGGATGAGAAGTTGGGGATGGTGGAGCATCCATCATCAGGAAAATACACAGATGAGGTGCAGATAGATGCATGTGCATTCAGCAGAGCAGGAGTGATTTCAGGGAGTAGCACTCTCCAAGAGTACATCGATGGGGCTTGCAGCATTTCTCACCCACTTTGGCCTTTTATAGAGATAGGGGATTTCCTCTACAGGCAGACCTCATCGGCAGACAAGACAAAGCAATGTGAGTTGAGTATGGGCTGGTGACAACACTCTAGAAATGTTATATATGCAGATGTCACTACATTGGATTCTTCTTCCAAGTTAGATTAGTAGGAGATCATGAGTTTGGTATGATCTTCTTCGTAGGGAGCATAGCAGAGCAGGGGCCCTTAAACATGACAGATGCTACATATTTCCATTGGCAGTGGGGCACAGGCCGACAGTTCTTCATCATTCCATCTCGACTTCAGGAGAGCAGGGTTAGCATCAGATCAAGTCTGTAGTTGGATTGGAGAGAGGTGATGAGTTGGTATTCTATTATTAGATTATCATTCTTAGTCCTAGGCACATTTTGGCAGGAGCACTTGGACGGGAGAGATGTGACATGTTCCATTGGGCCGTGGATTGTGGACCGACAGTCCATCAATATTTCATTAGCACTAGCTCGACATCCACATATCAGTATTGACCTCGACCTAGACCAGGATTTGGATTGGAGAGAGGTGATGAGTTGGTACGCAGTTGGCGGGGCAACTTATACAGTTAGAGGTACATCACAACAGGGGCCATGGAACATTGATGCTCGCTGGCAAACTTCACTTCATGGGGCAACAACTATAGCCAGAGGTAGTACGCAGTTTGAGCCATGGGACTTGGGCGATGATCAGCCATGGTGGCATTGGGATCCGGGAGGCTTGTTTGATGACAGGTACAGTGAGAGATCAGTTTGGGATCCCAACATTGAGGGGTCTATTCCGGGTGGCTTGACACAGGTGCATAGTAGCACCCAAGGGTTTGTATGGGATCTGAGCATTGGGTTTTAGTTGCATCGGGCCAACAGGGTGGCCCAAATATTTTGATTGCTTAAGGGTAAGCAATATTGGGGTAGAAGGTTTGTAATATTCCTTTTTTTGGTATCACTTATGACAGGGTTAGGATGGACTTCTAGAGTTTGGAGCAGACAGGTCACAGATACAAGTTGGTGTCATCAGCGGGCCTAGGGGATTTTTGGAGGAATTTTGAGGAGTTTCTATGAGGACCGATGTCATTCGCTTGATATATTCCATCATCCACACAGTTTTCCTCTCGTTCCGGCACATTACGACAACTTTCAGAAAAAAATGAGTTATTTTTAGGCTTAACTCAATTAATTACACTCAAGGTGGCATTCCAAGAGAAATACATGATAGAACACATTAGTGTAATATCTCATTAGAACCAGAATGAGGATATCTTCAGGATGGGATGCTAAAAAGTGAATTATAGTGGCCATAGTTAGTACCATGGGTGATATACTATTTTCCTTAATAAAAAATGACTTTAATTAGTCATTTAATTAAAGGAAAAATAATATTTAGAGGAAAAGGGGCCAAATGTGACTTAAGTGAAATATAATTAAATTAAAGTCACTTTTATAGAGTCAATGGAGGATCTTCTAGAATAATAATAAAATAATAAAATAATATGCTTCTAGAGGACTGGAGATCTATCCATCAGATCTATAAAAGGAGAAGCGAAGTTCATTTGGAGATATCTTTGGGTTAGATCATTTCTTATGTGAGAGGTTTGAGACATGGTTCTCTACTTCATTGGTAGGCACAGTACAGAAACCCTCAGGTGATTTAGTGAGAGTTGGCGAGCACCCATCTCTTCCCTTGGAGGACCCATTCAGGATTCACAGGTTGTAGTGATTATTTTCCTATTTTCAGTTTGGAGGCTGTCTTTAGCATTATAGCTAACTTGGAGGGTTGCTTCCAACTATTTTATTGGCATACTTGTTTCTATATAATAAAGCTGGGTTTTGTTGTGTTGTTTCATATCTCATTGTTCGCCATATTGTAATATTTTTATGATATTTCCATATGATTTATGGGTTTATTGTTTCTATCATATTTCTAGTATTTTGATTATGTTTCTGGGTGAAATTGTACAAAGTTAAAACCCTAGTGATATTTTAATGAAAATTACTGAAAGGGATATTACAGAATGGGAATTAGAACAAGTGTTGGTAGTTGCACCCTTCCTAGATAGGGTTATTTTAACTGAAGAAGACATTAAAACAATTCTGAGCTTTCTTCAAACTCATCCTGAATATCAGTCTTCTTTTAGCCCACAACAAGAGTATTTTCCTTTGTCTCAAAACCTAGCTATTGGCTCATCTTCTTCTCATCAAGGAGGAAGTAGCCTTCCTAAAAATGAGACCTTTAATCTCTCTAACTTTTTAGCTCAGCGGGAAAAAGATGAAGTTTCCCCAATCCTTCAAGAATCTACATCTGAAACTGATTCTCTTGGAGAAGTTGAAATAAATCCTTTTTTTGTCCATTTCTTTGAAAATCCATTGTTTTTAGCATCAAAGCCTGAAAAACAAGCCCAAGAATTTCAATCTTCTGCAATTCCAAAACAAGTACAAACTCCACAAATTAAAATCTACAACACTCAAACTTCTGCATCAACAATTTTTCCACTATTTGTACCTCAACAAGTCATGGCTCATCCTTTTCCTACAAGGATGCAGCAGATTGTTGTTGCAAGATATGTACCAATCGCTCTTCCTCAACCTTTGCATCATCTTCCTCAAGGGGATTATCTTAAATATTTTCCCAAATTCATAGGGGAGGGAGAAGGAGTATTTGTTGAAGAACACCTAGTTTCCTTTTGTAGTTATGCTGATAACCAAAACAATGAACATGAATATGTTTGGTCAAGACTCTTTTCTCAAAGCTTAGATGAGAAGCTCGTAAATGGTTCCGAAATTTGCCACCAAATTCAATAACAGGAATAGATGTTTTGGAGGAAGTGTTTGTAAAATAATGGGGTGACCGTAAGGATTACCTATATTACCTCACAGAGTTTGGAGCTTTTAAGAAAAATACTGATAAGTCATTAGCGGAATTTACAAATAGATTCAATAAATTCTATCAAAATATTCCTGTAGAAGTCAAACCACCTGAAACCACATCCATGATAACCTTTTCCAATGCCTTAGACTCCAAGTTTGCACTATGGTTGAGCTGAGAAGCCATAAACATTGGTGGGTATGCAGGAGGCTGCTATTGGATTGCAGTCCAATCTTATGGCCTCAGCCAAACTGAAAATTGAAGAGGGGAAGGGGGCAAAGGATAAAAAGAAAATGAAAGAGGATAAACCATCTTCCTCCTCTAAAACTTTAACAGCTGAAGAAAAGCTTGATCAAATGTCTAATTTTATTAAAGATCTTTCTTCCAAAATGACAAAACTGGAGTTAGAAAACAAGCCTGCTGCTAGGCCCATTCAAAATGAAGGAAATAGAAATCAGGCTCCTTTTAGGAGACCCTTTTAGCCACAAAAAATTTTACAACGCCCAAGAAGAAATCCTGATGATCAAAATGTTCAACCTCAACAAGAAGAGGAGGATGAATATATAAATATTGTTGGGGAGACATCACAGTCAACTTTTTTGACCTTGCAAGAGTATGAAGATCAGTCTATGATAAATCTATTTTCAAATGATGAAGAGGCTCATATTCATGTTCAAAATGAGAAAAAGCAGCCTAAAAATCAAACAAGAAATTATCCTTTGAGATCAAAAGGGGTTGTTCAATAGCCTTTAAAAAAAAATATTATGAAAAAATTGTTGCCAAAAAAAGGCAAAGGTAAATGATGTTCCTCCATCACCTAACCTTGCCCCAATCATTAAAACTATTGTAGAAAAAAAATATTTGACCCCACTTAATTTTAGTTTCAAGTTAGAATTGAATTAAATCAAGATTCCAGTTCCACTCCTTGAATTGTTGAAAAATCCAGCCTAGAGAGAGTCATTTAAAATTCTGTTACAACCATCTCTTTCTCCTGATTCTATCAACCTTGAGGATGAACATCCTACTATATTCTTAGGCAGTCATGCCTAAGATCAAAATGATGATAATTATCCACCTTTCTATCTTTCACTCAACATTCATAACAAATTGTTGCATAAATGCCTATTAGATTCTGGGGCCTCTCACAATCTAATGCCTAAGAAAGTGATGGATGAATTACGACTAGAAATCACTAAACAATACCATGACCTCTACACTTTTGACTCCAAAAGGGTCAAGTGTTTAGGAGTGATCAAAGACTTGGTAATTTCTCTTACCCAGCTCCCCATGAAAAGTCTAATGATGGACATAGTGGTTGTTGACATACCATATAGATTTGGAATGCTTCATTCCAGATATTGGTCCAAAAAGCTTGGACGCACTCTTCAAATGGATATGACATATGCCACTATCCCAATCTTTGGAGGAGAATTTAGGAGATTGTATAGGGAAACACAGATGGCTTATGCCATAAGTGATTGGAAAATCCCTCAAATCATCCTGTATATGCAGAGGAGAAGGAGTTAGGGTCATCTATCTTAAACCTTGCTGATGATGACAAAAATTTTCAGCCTGAAATCAGTAAAAAACATCATTTGAAAGTCACAAAAGAGCAGAATTTAGAAGCAGGACAGATCTAGAAATTGTATTTTGATGGAGCTTGATCAAGAGAGGGATCAGGGGCTGGTGTAGTTCTTATTTCTCCCACTCAGTAGGTAGTGAATTTATCATACAAATTAGAATTTCTCACTACTAATAACACTGCTGAGAATGAAGCACTGATTCTGGGAATGAAGGTAGCAAAAGATTTGGGAGATGTAGAATTGATTGTTTTTTGTGATTCAGAGTTGGTGGTACAACAGGTGAGAGATAACTATTAAGTGAAAAATTAAAAATTGAAGAATTACAGAAATTAATTCTTGGATTTTATTGAACATTATTTTTTAGCATTCAATTTGAATTTTGTTTCCAAAGAAGAAAATGAATTGGCAGATTCACTGGTCATAGCTGCTAGTAATTTTAAGCTTCCTCTTGATGTTAAAACAACATATGATATTCAGATTAAAAACAGACATTCCATTCCTAAAAATATCAAATAATGGCAAGTATTTGAAGATGATAAAGAATTTCAGGAATTTTTGGAATGTGTGGAGGAGTTTTCAGAAATTCAGATTGATAATGAACAAGACACGGCTGAAAGTCAAAACAACAAGCCATTCAAAAATAATATAGCTGTAAAAAACATTATTGATCTGAAAAGTAACTTCATTCCTAAAGGCTTGGTTCCTTTAGAGAGGTTGTTTGACAATAATTATGTCTTTTTAAAGCTTGATAGTAAGACAAATGAAGAGAGTACAATTGACTGCAATATTGGTACTAAAAATCAACCTAGATATGTTAAAGTTTCTAAATTTATTCCTCAAGAAACTAGAACTAAATGTGTCAAGTTGTTAAGGTAGTATGCAGACATTTTTTCTTGGTCTTATAGTTCTTTGAAGACATATGACATGATTATAATGGAGCATAAAATATCTCTTAAATCAGAAGAAAATCCTGTGGCACAAAAGATAAGGCATATTAATCCTATGTTGCTCCCTATTATTGAAAAATAAATCAGAAAAGTGTGGGAAGCCAAAATAATTCTGCCTTTAATATTTTCCAATTGGGTATCTAATATAGTCTCAATTTGAAAGAAGAATGGAAAAATCAGAATTTGTGTTGATTTTCGCAATTTGAACCAGTGTTCACTGAAGGATAACTATCCTTTACCCAAAATGGACCATATTTTGTAGAAGGTTGTAGGCTCAAAGAGATTGTCAATGATAGATGGATTTTCAAGATACAATCAAATTTCAGTTGATAAATAGAATAGGGAGAAAACAACCTTTACTGCACCCTGGGGAACTTTTATCTACAATAATATGCCTTTCGGTTTAATGAATGCATGTGCAACATTTCAGCGGGCAATGGAAATTGCCTTCGCAGGAGAAAAGGAAATATTTGTTATCATTTATTTGGATGACATAACGGTCTTTTCAAAATCTGATTACGATCATTTAAGACATTTGCAGCAAGTGTTTGATAAGTGTAGAAAATTTGGTTTGTCTTTAAACCCAAATAAATCATGCTTTGTTGTTTAAGAAGGAAAACTGTTGGGGAATATAGTAACAGAAAATGATATTTTCATTGACCTAGGGAGAGTTGAAGCTATACAGAAAATTGGTTTACCCAGAAATAAGAAAGATTTGCAGTCATTTTTGGGTAAGATTAATTTTCTGAGGTGTTTTGTTCCAAACTTTTCAGAATTAATTAAACATATACATGTCTTATTGAAGAAAGATGCAAAGTTCAAGTGGAAATATGAAGCAAAAAACTCTTTCTTAGCAATAAAATATGCCTTGACTGAAGCCCCAGTGTTAATCAACCATGATTTTGAGAAGGATTTTCTGACTTATTCATATGCTTCTGAGGAAAATATTGCAAAAGTTTTACTTCAAAAGAACAGGGAAGGCTTGGAGCAGCCAATTTCTTTTTTCTTCCGTGCATTAAGAGATGTTGAACTAAAGTACATCTTAGTTGAAAAACAAGCATATGCACCGGCGAAGGCTTTGAAGTCTTTTTGAGTTTATGTTTTGCATTCTAAAGTCATTGCTTTTGTGCAAAATATTGTTGTCAAGGATGTATTGTTGCAGCTAGACACAAATGGTAAGAGGGGAAGATGGTTGACAAAGATTCTGGAATTTGACATTGAAATCAAACCTACTAAGTTGATAAAGGGACAAGGTTTAGTCCGCTTGATGGAAAAATCAAATTGCAAAGCTCTAAATCTGAACATGGAGATAGCTGAAGAAACAGATAAAGAAGGTATAAATGATTATCCTAAAATATTTTATTCCAATTGGTACAAGGATATAGTGTACTTTTTATTAAATCTCAATTGTCCTCCAGAAATGGAAAAATCTAAGAGGAGGTCTTTTAAACTAAAGGCTATTAAGTATTGCATAATGGAAAATCAACTTTAATGGAAAGACCCTGTAGGAGTTTTGTTGAGATGTGTAGGTGAGGTTGAGTCATAGAAAGTTATGGCAAAGATACATGCAAGGGTGCGTGGTGGTAATTTATACTAGAAAGCTACCGAAAATAAAATTCTAAGAGCTGGATATTATTGGCCAACTCTTTTCTCTGATGTTTTTGCTAAAGTCAGAGCTTGCACTGAGTGTCAAAAGTTTTCCAGTAAGCAAAATTTGCTCCCACTACCTCTCATTCCCATTTCAGTAGATGCTCCTTTCCACCAGTGGGGCTAGACTTCATTGGTGAGATTCACCCACCATCTTCAGCACAACATAGGTGGATTCTTACAGCCACAGACTATTTCACCAAGTGGATTGAGGCCATTCCAACCAGAAACACCACTGACACAGTAATAATTAAATTTCTGTTGGAAAATTTTATGTCTAGATTTGGCTGCCCTCAAAATTTGGTGATTGACAATGCAATGGATTTTAAATTTGCCAAGCTGAAAAATTTCAGTCAGAAGTATAACATTGATTTGACTCATCCTACAAATTATTTCCCCTAAGGTAATGGTTTAGTTGAGTCATCGAACAAAATTATAGTAAGAATTATAAAGAATATGATGACATAAAACAAAACAAATTGGGATACTCAACTATTTCATGCTCTTTGGGCAAATAGGGTGAGTAGCAAAAGATCAATTGGAGTTTCTCCCTTTCAAATTTTTGATGGTACTGATGATGTGATGCCATTACAGCTGGCCCTTCCTATTATGAAATTTTTACAAGATGAAACTGATAATTCAAATCCCATTCAGAGAAGGATGCTACAACTGATAGAAGCTCATCAAATCCGGGAATCCCTCATGGATAAAGCATAGAAGTACAAATCCAAAGTAAAATTTGTCTTTGGAAAAAGATAAAAACAACAGGTATTCCAAGAAGATGACTCAGTATTGCGCTAGGATGCAAGAAGATAAGACCATGGAAAGCATGGTAAGTTTGACAACTTGCGGTTTGGGCCATTTAAAATTTCTCAAGTTTTGGAAAATAATACATTTCTGCTAAAGCATTTAGATGATGATCAATTATCTGGAGGTCCAGTCAATGGTCATTATCTCAAAAAGTTATTGGTTTGTTGAGTCAGTCAATCTTTCCATTGTAAATATTCGAAGTTTTTTTTCAATAAAACTCAATGCCCAATGGTAGTTGTGTTTGTAAATAGAGTCATTTTCAGTTCATTCAATAAAATTCAATTTCATCAGTGAGGAAAAAGATAGTCATGACAGTCATGACAACAGTCATGACAGTCATAAAAACAGTGAAAATAGTGAGCTTCACAGTGATGATGATGATGCTAGGGACAACAATAAAACTTAGAGCCACAATGACAGTAAAAACAGTGAGGTTCCTAGTAGTGATAAAGGCAGTGATGATGTTGGAAGCACAGAGGTAAACAAAGAGGAAGACATGGAAACAAATGATGACAGCCATGATGAACACACCAAAATGATCACAATCAAACCTCTTCCATTGACATATCGAAGAGGAGAAAGGCATGTGTTTGCTGCCTCTAAAAGGCAAGGGGCCATGCCTTCCACTTCTACCAAGAAGCTATATAAAGGCAAAAAAAAGGTGAAGAAAGGTAAGAAAGGTAAGCATGAGCTTGACATCATGGACTTTGACAGTGAAACTGAAGATAAGGAGAGGGCCACTAGCATACTGCTCCAAAGCAAAGATGTAGAAATTAGGGATCTAGAGAGATGCCTTGGCATGCCCATGTATAACATTAACTACTATAAGAATGAAAGCAAGCAGCTAAAGAAGGCAAAGAGGGACCTTGACCTCCAAAGGAAGATTACCAAGCACTATGCATTGCAAAATCAAATTGCAAAGGTTAAACTCAAAGGAGCCTTGCCAAAATAAAATCACTCAAGGAGGCAAAAGACCAAGAAAACCTTGGAATATTGGTTGAAGCTTCTCTATAGGCCTCTCAAACCCCATAAGGAGGACATCCACCAATTTTGGGAAACTTTTGACAAATTTTGGTTTTTTCGCAAATTTTGAGGCCTCTAGGCGCAACACCCTTAGCGCTACGCTTTCATCTCAGGCATCCTCAGGAGAAAAAATTTGCATTTTTGGAATCCTCAGCTCAAGTACAACATGCTCACCAAATTTCATAGCATTTGGAGCATTTTTGGTCCCTCAAAAGGCTAAAACACACCTTAGTTTTCACCTTTCTGCCTCATTTTCAGGACTGGAGCTGCGCCTAGAGCAGCCTTGGGAAATTCACTTTTAGGATAAGTAAATAAAGCCCAATAAAAAAAAAAGGCAGTTTTGGAAATTAGACTTGACAGGCTTTCCAACGAGCCATCACGGATCCAATTCCGGCATCGAGAAGGGCACCAAAATTTGGCTGCAAGTGGACCCAATTTTCCTGTGCATGTGCTACGCCTTCAGACCTCATTGCTGTGCCTTTAATGTGCAAAAGTCAACAAAAGACACTCATTGATGGAGAATTGATATTTTAGTGTGTTTTGGGGCAAATCACTCCAAATTTAGGTGCTAGGATTTATTTTTTCATTTATTTCATGAGATGTTTTGTTCCTTGGGCCTTGCATGGTCTCTTAGACATAAATGACATTTATGAGTGTTTTTGACATTTTCAAACCATAGTTAGGGTTTTTTCCCTCCTTTTCTAGATAAATATAGCATGAGGGCCTTAATGTAAAAGGTTGGCATTTGATAACTCTTGAGAGCAATATATGGTTTTCTTGGAGATTGAAGAAGAAATTGGTGTAGTGGAGTTTGTGAATGGCTTGTTTTGATTGATGATGGAGAAGGCTAGCTTACAAGATCCCTGAGCTTGGTTAATGGTGATGCGCTTCTATTCAGTTCTTGTTTTCTTATGTATCATGTTGTTTCATCCTTCTATATTGCAGTAGGACAAAGGTTTTAGACTAAGAAATGTTTTTCAAAGGCACCTTAACTCTGTTTGTTCTTCACTCTCTATGTTTTCCTTTGCTAGGTTAGTTTAGAGAATTCTTAGTTGCTCTCTAGACCCACCCAAGCTTTTTTATCTCATGAATGATTCAATACAGTAGATATCAAAGATGTTTTGTGGTTATCCTTGCGTGTTTGATTTCACTAAAACATTGTTCTTGAGATCTTTCTTTGAAGTACCACTAATTAGGTTTTGCCAAAGAGGCTATGTTTCGATCATACCCTTTTTCCATGCTTGAATAGTTGTTTCGGAGATATTTATGGCTATAATCATATGATCTTTAGGAGTTCCCTCTTCTTTGATTAAATTTATATGTTTATCTTAAATGTTTTCTAACCTTGAAGGTGAAATCACTAGAAGTTAAATAAGTTTCTTGCCTTCTATATTTCATTGGATTGTCTGTCTTAAATGGTTATTTGCTTGAGTTTAATCAAAGAGTTATTGGTGTGCCCTGTCTTATGATTAATTCTTTATGCTAAATAGTGTTGAAGGCCCTTCTTGTTAAAGTATTTGACAGAGGATTCTTAACTTCCCTTTTCCCTACTTTGTTCACAAACTTGATGTTCATTTCATCTCACACAAACCTTGAAAATCCATTTGACCATCCTAGATTTTCCCTGTGATGAACCTTGATTCATTTTTGAACTTTCCATGACTTTTTATAGACTCCATAGCCCAATGACTTGAAAATTCCCTCACTCCATCTATTCTACTTTATCATCTACCCAACCAAAACAAACAAACAAACCCTAAACTTAACAACTAGCCTAAAATCAAACCCTAAAAGAAAACAAGTTCACATCCTTTGCAAAAACTAGAGAGAGCCCTCTCTGAGTCCAGGAAGGCTAGGTCCTAGGACTCCAAAGACTGGTCTGATGTTACCCCTGTTCATTTGTTCTTACCAATCTAACAAATCACGAGGACCTAACAACCTAAACTATCTCTCTCTTCAAACTCTATGTGAAAAATTATGGTGACAGGTCTTCCTATGGTATCTTGCTGAGATGGTGTTTGCTCCGGATGTGTACTCGGAAAACATCATTAGGATAGTTTTGAAAAACGTGCCTCTTGGCACGCTTCAGCCCTTTGTAGCTTGTGGACAATGATTTATGTGGTGCACTTCCTATTGTTTCTTTCTCTGGTTGCAAGTACTTCTTAACTTTCATTGATGGATTTTACAAATGCACTTGGGTATACTTCTTAAAACTCAAGAGTGAATTTTTTAACATGTTCTTGGCCTTTAAGGCCTTTGTTGAGAAACAATCTGGACATCAAATTCTTAAGTTAATATCAGGCAATGGAGGAGAATATGTTAACAACAAATTTATCAACTTTTGCACAGAGCATGGCCTTCAATTGCAACATAATGTTCCATATACTCCACAACATAATGGTGTAGCTGAAAGGAATAATCACACCTTAAAATAAATGGCTAATTGTATGCTTCAATCTAAAGGACTTAGTCTCAATTTTTGGGCAGAAGAAATTAATTGTGAAAATTACATAGTAAAACGCACTCTTACTAAAGTTTTAAGGAATGTAACTCCAAAAGAAGCCTGGAACTCAATCAAACCAGATGTAAGTCACTTTCTTGTTTTTGGAAGTGATGCTTGGGCCCATATTCTAGATGTGAAACATAAAGCCTTAGAACCTAAGAGTGAAAAAATGAATTTTTTTTGGATATTCTGAAGATGTTAAAGGATATAGACTTCGTCAACTAAAATCCAAAAATATAATCATTAGAAGAGATGTAAAATTTGATGAAAATATACCGGTCTACGAGCCTAGTTAAGCGGGTATGCCACCTTTGGCCCACGAGCCTGATTCGACATATGTGTCACCTCTCTCCATCTCTTCTATTTTTGATAGCATTCCTTCTAGTTCAAATGATGATAGCGAGGATGAAAATCCTCCTCCACCTCTTGAAGATATTCCTTCCACTCCACAGCTTCCAATATGGATCCGCTCTACTCGGGATGCAGCAGGTTCTCTTGCAGGTGACCTTGCAGATCGACGACGTACACGTTCTCTGTTCAAAAGAGACTCTTCTTTTTTGGCTCAAGTTCCAGAAAATCTTGATCCAGACACCTTTGAAGAAGCTTCCGAACATCCAGTTTGGGATGAAGCTATGAATGAATAATATTGTTCCTTATTGGAAAATGATACTTGGGATCTTGTTCCTCTTCCAAAAGGAATAAAAATTGTCAGATGCAGATGAGTTTACAAAAAAAAGTTTGGACCAGATGGAAAAGTGGATAGACATAAAGCTTTCCTTGTTGCTAAAGGATTTTTACAAGTTGAAGGCATTGACTATACTGAAACCTTCTCCCCTGTTGCCAAAATTAATTATATCCACCTTGTTCTTTCCCTTGCTACCTCCTTTAAATGGGAAGTCCATCAGATGGATGTTAAATCTGCCTTCTTACATGGAGATTTGCATGAAGAAATCTGCATGGAACAACCCCCTGGCTTTATCCAAAAATACTCTAGCCTTTTTTGTCACCTTAGGAAATCTCTCTATGGTCTCAAACAAGCTCCTCAGGCTTGGTATGCCAAAATGGATAGATTTCTATTAGATAATGGCTTTTCTAGGTGTCATTATGATAGCGTTGTCTACACCAAGAAAGTGGGTAAGTCCTTCACCATCCTTGTTCTTTATGTTGATGATCTTATCCTTATTGGTAGTGATCCCAACCATATAAACCATGTGAAGTCTAGCCTCAAAAAGAAGTTTGAAATGACAGACTTAGGACACATGCATTATTTCCTTGGTCTTCAAGTCTTGCAATCCAAAGAAGCTATTACCCTTTCTCAGTCCAAGTATGCATGTGATATTATAAACTAATTTCACATGGAAGAATGTAAGCTAGCCCCTTCTCCCTTCCAGTCTGGAGTCAAGCTTTCAATCACTTGTACTACCCCTGAAGTTGATGCTACCTTATATCGTCAACTTGTTGGTAAACTTCTGTATCTAACCCATACCCATCCTGACCTTTCTTTTGTTATTGGTCTTGTTGCTCGGTTTATGCACCAACCTCATGAAAGTCACTGGAAAGCAGCTAAAATAATACTTCGATATATTCAAGGTACATTTTAGTTCGGGATTCATTACAGTGCATGAGCATCTCCATTGTTGATTGGTTTCACTGATTCTGATTGGGATGGTGACCCTGATGATCAAAAATCTACTGCAGGATATGTATTCACTCTTGGTTCAGGACCTATTACATGGTCTTGTAAGAAAAAAAGCTCCATCTCTCTTTCTTCAGCAAAAGTAGAGGATCGTGGTGCAGTTTAGTCCAGCAAGGAAGCCATGTGGCTTTGTCAGATCCTATCTGAATTTGGTCTTCATCAGCAACATCCAACTACACTTTGGTATGATAATAAGAGTGCCATTCAGCTATGTAAAGATCCAGTTCAACATTAGTGTATGAAACACATTGAGCTCCACATACACTTCATCAGAAAGCTCATTCATGATCGTGCTCTTGAAGTGCATTATTGTCCAACCAATGATCAAGTAGCCAATATCTTTACAAAGGCTCTCACAGAAGTGAAGTTTACCAAACTTTGATCCATGCTTGGAGTTCAGGAAATTTATCATTAAGGGGGGATAGGCTCTAATGCCACCTTCCTTCTCCTATTGTGTCACATTTTTAAATCCTTCAATCCTATCCCAAAGTTCTTCTTAAGGGGGGATGTTAGGATATTTCGACACATAGGAAATAGGCTCCTTTTGTGTTACCTTTGTAAATCCTTCAATCCTATCCCAAGTTGTTCTTAAGGGGGGATGTTAGGATATTCTGACACATAGGAAATAGTTAAGTATAACTTGGTCTAGTGTAGAGTTAGGTAAAGTGTGTTTCTTTACTATGTACATTTGTAACTTATAATCTGGCGGTCACTATTTGTAGTGATCCAATGATTCACTCTCTCCTCGTTATTAACGACACTTGATTCGTGGCTTAACACCCGATTGGTCCATGATATCTATTTAAAGAGCATGGAGGGTCATTTTTCCGGTAACCGTTTATGAGAGAAACATATGTAAAAAAATTTTTTATATTAATAAATTTCTTGAAGTGGTCACGTTGGCTCAAGTCATGGATTGTTTCCCTCTTCGAGGGTTTTAACAACGTGATATACTGGTGTACTGATTTGTGATCTTTTTGTGAGTGGTGACCTTTGGTTTTTTTATCTAAGGAACTTACCCTTTAAATTCCTACAAAATTGGGTCTAAAAAGGATTGGAAAGATAATGATAATAATAAGGGAAAGTGAGTTAAGAAGAGAGGAAAGCCACATGATACAAATGACAAGGAGAATGTAGAACTGGAGAAGAAGTTCAATGCATCTGACATAGAAAATGGATTTCATTCTAAGTATCAAAACAAGGGTGATGGCAGGAAGCCTTTGCAATGTTGGAGTTGTGGCAAGGATCACTATCGAAGAGATTGTACACAAAAATAGGGTGGAAGAATGTATATTTATAGTTCTCAGGGGGCACAGACAGTTGGGGATGATGGAAAAACTATTTCTCGGATCTATGTAGTGTTGGATAATAGGCAAGTTGATCATAGAGCATCTATTATCGAGATGGAAGGTAAGGTTTGTGATCAATTTATTTATGTTTTGATTGTGTTATGTCCCTATAATACTAGTGTATCCCCTTATTTTTATTGTTAGTGAGGCCCCCTTATTGTTATTTTTCTGCCCATGTAGTCCCCATATTGTTATTATTGTGCCCCATAGAAGCCCACTATTTTTATTCTTGTGCCCTTACATTGTTATTGTTATGTCGGCTAGGGTTATATTATGACCCCTTGGACCCCTATATATAGAAATGAGGCTTTTTCATTTGTATCATCCAAGAATTATTCATTTATGTAATGTAAAGGAGGTTTCCCCCTCGAAGAGGTTGATTTCTAAGTCGTTGATCTCTATTTTCTTATATTTTGTGAGCTGGTTTCATAACATTTGGCATCATAGCTTTGGATTCTAGGGTTTTGCTACTACAAACATGTAATCTTGGAATTTTTGCTATAACCTTTTTTCTACAAAGTTTCTTAAGCTGGAAAAAAAAAACCCATTTGATCTGAAATCAGAAGGAACTTTGTGTAAAAAAATTTCTTGGCTCACTATAGTTTCAAAGATATGATCTAAGGAAGTTAGGTTTTTTGCAGGCTCCATAATTTCATCTCAAACAAGTGACCAAGGGAAAATATTCATAACTTTCGTTTCAGACATTGGATTGGAATTCTGTAAAACATGGCCGCAAGTACACGGACTCTAGTTTCTTTTGTATCAATTGCATAGTTGAGAGTTATAACAGTGACATGTGGCACACCATACAAGTTCAATCTGCTAAACAAATCCATAATAAGGTCATTGTGTGAGATAGGGCATACTTTATCTTGAAGAATCCAAATTAGTTCTGACCTGTGGAAATAGAAAGAGGACTCAGAGGGATACTATAGGACCGAATATCAAATCTTAGGGTTTCTAAATTATAGAGATACATCAGTTTCAATATTAAGCTCCTCAAAAGCAAGAAAAAGGTGTGTAAATTTTTTTTTTAATTGCATAAGTTTTGGTTGAAAAATCAGTTTGAAGTGATTCCAAAGGCACATTTAAGCATAGATATCACTACTAGGTTCTAAAATTCCCCCAAAAAATAATGCCACGCCCATTAAGCCCTCATAATTCTTTACTATGACTCATGAAGAGGAATATGTGCAACATGATATATCAAAATTACGAGACCAAGTGCAACAAATTTCGCTCTCGCAAAGAGTAACAAAAAATGAAATGGAAGCTAAGATGGATGATTTGAAAAAATACATGGATGGATTGAAGAAAGGTGTGGAAGCTAAGATCGATGGTACATAATAAAAACTCAAAGAAAACATGGAAGACATGAAGAATGGTATAAAAGCAGACATGGAAAATTTGAAGGAAGGTTTGACAAAGCTCCTACAAGAAATTATTCCTAATGGAAAAACGATAGTAGATGAAACTCATGATGATAACAATAGAAATGTTAATCATGATTTCATAGACTCTAATTTTGGATTTAAGACCCACCATATTACAAAGATCAATATGATTAAGTTTGTTGGCAAGGATCTGGTAACATGGATACTACAGATGGAGCAATATTTTGATCTCCATCATGTGAAAAACACACAAAAGGTACGCATCGCAACTTTATATTTAGAATAAAATACATTTGTATGGTATTGATGGCTTTGATCTCGTAAAAAATTGTCACTTTTTTATGGAGGAAATGATAGCACATTATGAGGATACAAAGAGCAACACCTTCTTTAGCCAATAAATCTCAAACACAAGGGTTCAATGGTGGAGCACATTGAAGACTTCCAAAAATTAGGTAACTGATATTCCAGAGGAACACAAGATTTATGTCTTCATAATGACTTTAAAGGATAACATCCAACATGAGGTTCACCATTGGGAATCTGATTCATTAGAGAAGGCATTCAAGTTGGAAACAAAAATTGAAAGAAAAATTATGGCGACAAGGAAGCTTCGCACTCACAACTATAAAGATGGAAGTGATGCTACTCCTAGAATTCTATTGAGAATGCAGCAAGATGATGGAGCTTAGTGAAATGAAGTCGCCTTCACTAAGTGGGCCCGCAGGCAAATTCTGGCGCAAAGTCTATTTTTAGACTATGTCCATTTTTAGACATACGGAGCATAATTTGGGAATTCTACTTGGAGATTCTTGACGTATGCGACATGTCAGTGAAAATAGATGAGACCCTAATTTTTAGGACCCAGGCTATTTTTAGACTGTATCTCCTAAAAATATGGAAGTCAAATATTATTTACCCTTAATAATATTTTGACTATAAACAACAGTTTACTCTCTTGGAGCACTTCAATTCGAGTCATGGAGGTGGCTCATGCAACTGACAGAGGAATCACGTGGTTCCTAGGGTTTGATGGCATCTTGCATGGTTGACTTCAGTTGGACTTCAGTGGCAGAAGTTTTGGAGGAGTTAATGAGAAGGATAGTGGAGTTGTGTTCTGTTTATTTTAGTTGAACTAGTTGAGATTAGTTTAACTAGCTAATCAATTAGTTATGAGTGGAGTGAATTAAATATTATTTAATTCACTAATTAATAACTCATTAGTCAACTCAAGAACACTTCAGTTCACTACAGTGCATGATCAGTTCAGTGGAGACCAGTGGAAGAGGTAGATGAAAGGGTGAGTAAAGCTATCAGTTGGTAGATTGTTTTGCATGAGATTTGCATTACACTTGGAGGAATTTTCCATGACAATTACGCAATCAAGGGAAGGGGATTCGAACCTTGAACCTCTTCATATACAGGCCATGATTGCGCAATAGAGGCAAAGGCAATTGGCGGGGAGTTTTGAACCTCAGACTTGTTCAAAACTGAGTCAGATTGTGAGTAACTTCATGAGAGAGTACTGAGTACTTGTGAGGAGTATTGTACTTGTTTGGTTACTTGATTTCTCCATTATAATATACACAATAGCTGCGGGGTTTTTCAGCTATAGGCTTTCCCCATACATATTGAGTTAATGTGTGATTGAATTGATGTGAGATTGCTTCTGTTATTTCCGCATGTGACAATTAATTGTAGAAGAAGGTTATGTGTTATGTATGCAATTCGAAATTGATATATGACCAGGTTAATCTTCAGTGAATAAGTGATTTATTGAGCTAATTTCTACATGGTATCGGAGCAAGATTAATTGTCGAGATCTGCATTACAGTCGATTACAAACTTGTTTCATAGGAAAGAGTGCATACGAACAGGGGAAGCCTCAGGATTCATCTTTCTTCGAAGTGAAAGTGCAAGTAAAGCCCTTAGAGTCAATCTCTGATTTGAAATAATTTAATTTCTCAAGTGTAGATCTAGAGCGATAGAGCTTGGAGTTTGGAATTCGAATTTTGCAGAAGGTTGTTCTTCTTGGTGCCGGTGTTGAAAGATGTCTTCTTTCAATGGTTTGCGACTCGAATATGCTCTTGAAGGCAGTTCGAACTATGTTGCATGGAAGGATCGAATGGAAGCGGTGTTAGAAGATAATGGTCTGAAGGAGTTCATGGATGCGGATGTCCCAGCCCAGTGTCTTCAGTGAATGCTGGCAGAAGATAGCGAATGTGGATCCACAGTGGAGGGCGTCTGGAATCATACAGTAAGCCATTGAAAGAACACTCTGTTACTGTCTGAAGTTTTGGATCTATTCAAGAGTAAGAGTGAGCAAAGGAAGCTGGCGCTCAAAGATAAGCTCAGGAACATCAAGATGGAGAAGGGCGGCAGTATCGCCAAATACCTCACGAAGTTCACTCAATGCAGAGATGAGCTGGGAAGTGTGGGGGTGACTGTCGAAGACGAGGACATGGTCGACCTGGCTCTCCTTGGTCTTTAGAAGGCTTGGCACTCATATCAAGATAGTGTCAATGGTCGGGAGAAGCTGCCGGGATGGGAGCGCCTTTGGGCGGATCTCATGCAGGAGGAGATAAGGAGGACTACTCGAAATGGATCTTCATCAAAGGGAGCTGATGAAGAAAACTGCGCTTTGGTGTCCAAAGCAAAGAAAGGGAAAGGTAAGAAAACCTCTCATTCTGGTGCAAAGGGCAAGAAGCAGGATATGGCGAAAGTGAAGTGTTTTCACTGCCATGATCACGGACATTATGCTACCAATTGTCCAAAGAAGAAAAAGAACAAGCAAGCGGGAAGATCTGCAGATGGAGAAGCTTTGGCTTCACAGTTCGAGCTTGACTTTTCACTGATTGCATGCTTGGTTTCAAGTGTGATGGGATCGGTGTGGTTCTTGGACAGCGGTGCGTCATTTCATATGGCGGGAGATCGGGAGTTGTTCTCAGATCTGGAGGACAAGGATTTGGGTATGCACATCGGGTTAAGTGTTCGTGAATCTGATGGAAGTGGTGGCAGGTGCCGTATCCTTTAGGAGGGTTTTGGTAAACCCTTTGTCTTAAAGGATGTCATGCATGTGCCTGGATTGAAGGAAAACACAAATTTCGACGTGATAGCGTGATGTTGGAGGATGGGGGTGATGTGGTCTTGGTGAGGAAAAAGCCCTTCTGTGATGCAGACTCTTGAAGAGAAATCTGGAAGATAGGGGTTCGAACTCGAGAACCTTTGCAGTTGAGGTAGATGTTAACGCAACTATGTATGCAGGCGGAGAAGTGGTGAGGTGGGTGGGGATGATGAGGAGAGAACCATGGCCTGGGAGATTGGAGCCATCTTCACCACTCTAGACTTTGAAGATTCTGCGGTAGATTTCTACTTCTCTTTGGACTTCCTAAGGGCACCCTTGCGCAGTCAGATCAGTGTAAGGGGTGTACTTTAGGGAAGTATGTGAAAGCCACCTTTCACGAGAAGGATAGTCACGCCACGACAATCCTTGAGAGATTTCACACAGACGTGTGTGGTCCTTTCTCAGTTGCTTCGACAACAAAGCACAAGTATTATGTGATCTTTGTTGATGATTTCTCTCGGAGTGTTACTGGATCTTCTTCATGCGAAGAAAATGATGATGCGAAGTTACGCGAGTTTAAACAACGAGTCGAGAAGGAGTGGGGAAGAGGTGATTTGCTTTGAGGAGTGATAACGGTGGTGGGTTCATTTAGTCAATCTTGGTGCTGATTCTAGGAGTTACTGCGGCGTGAGGGATTTGGAGAGACTCATGTGCCCCCGTAACCACGGTAGCTGAGGTGGCTGAGCGGAAGAACATAACGATCGTGGGTCTTGCACGGGCGATGTTGCATGATCAGGGCCTACCCCTTCACTTGTGGGCTGAGGCATGCAATACAGCAGTGTATGTGCAGAACCGTTGTCCTCACAAGGTTCTTGGCATGAGTACACCAGAGGAGGCTTATTCTGGCAAGGGGCCTGATATTTCCCATTTGCGGATTTTCGGATCTCCTGTCTACATGCATGTGACGAAGGATGCAAGAAGGAAGCTGGATCCAACTGCTGAAGTTGGAATATTTGTGGGGTATACTGATACACCTCACAACTATCGGGTGTATGTGCCAGACAGTCGCAAGACTGTTGTGCGACGGGATATAAAATTTCAGGAGGAGAAAGCCATGCAGTGTTCGCTTGAGAGGGAGCTACACTTGCATGCGGATGAGGAGCTGTTAGTTCCTAAGGAGGAGCTTCCGGATGTGGATCAGCCACAAGAGGAGGTTCAGGAGGTGGAAGAAACCACCCAGGCAGCGCCAACCATCAGAGGGCGCATGCGCACTACAGAAGCTGAGCGACTGGCTCGGGATGCAGAGAAGGTTGTAGGACCACCTCTAGCACAGCGCAGACAGAGACAGTCACCGGATCGGTACACTGGATACATGGCTCTTGTGAGTCAATGTGTTGTGGCTGCAGAATATCTCTTTTTTAGAGGAAGCCACTTGGAGGGAGCCACGTGGGTAGATGCCATGATGAAGAATATGATTCAGTCATCAGAGCAGTGCATGGAGATTGTCCCAGGACAGGTTGGAAGTCTGAACTGGTGGGTTGATGGATCTGGCGACGGCGTTGTGAAGTGTGGAAAGTACTTAAGCGGATTTGTGCCCGCGCTATGAGATGGGGGATTGACTATGAGGAGACTTTTGCAACTGTCGCAAGGTACTCTTCCATACGGACGATCCTTGCTCTCTCAGCGCAGATGGGGTGGCACATTCATCAGATGGATGTGAAGACTGCGTTCCTAAATGGAGTTATTGAGAAAGTGTACACAAGGCGACTGGTTTGATATCTTAGGCGTTGATCACATCATGACTCAAGAAACCACAACGGGCTGGAAACTGGCACCTGTGCTTAGTACCTCGGATAAACGCTGAGCTAGCAGACCAGGTTACCTTAAATGTAGGATCAAGCTTGTGCAGTTAATGGTGGAGGGGAAGCTGTTGATCATAGTACTGTATGTAGATGATCTGATTTTGACTGGCGACGAGCAGTTGATACTTTCATGCAAGGAGGATCTTGCACGAGAGTTTGAGATGAAGGACCTGGGCATCCTTCATTATTTCATGGGATTGGAGATTTGGCAGCGCAGTGGAGGACTGTTTGTTTCTCAGGGCAAGTATGCCCGGGAGATTCTGGAGAGGTTCAACATGCAAGGCTGCAAGCCTGTTGACACTCCTCTTTCTGGTGGTTGGAGGAAGGAGGATGCTACTTCAGCGAAGGTAGTGGATGCCACTGTCTATCGACAGTTGGTGGGGTCGCTTATGTATCTGGTCAATACACGACCCGATATATGCTATGCAGTTAACCAGCTTTCGCAAGCTATGGTTAAGCCTACCAAGCTCTTTTGGAAGGCAGGCGAGCATGTATTGCGCTATATCAGAGGCACATCGGGATATGGTCTATGGTACAGACAGGAGGATGGAGCGAAGCTTTCTGGCTTCACTGATGCAGATTGGGCAGGGAGCCCAACGGACCGGAAGAGCACTTATGGAGGAGTTTTCAGCATTGGGTCGACAGCAGTTTCCTGGTACAGCAGGAAGCAGAGATCCGTGGCACTCAGTTCAGCAGAGGCCGAGTACATGGCAGCAAGTTTGGCTGCATGCGAGGCTATTTGGATGAGGAAGATCCTCGCGGGTTTGTTCAGGTTGCATTTGGAGCCTACAGTGATCTACTGTGATAACCAGAGCTGCATCAAGCTCTCGGCTAATCCAGTATTTCATGATAGGTCCAAACATATCGACATCAGGTACCATCACATCAGAGATTGTGTTCAGCGGAGGATCATGGTGCTTTCATATGTTCCCACGGAGGATCAGGATGCCGACATCCTGACGAAGGCGCTCACCAGGAGCAAGTTCGAATTCCACAGAGGCAGGATAGGGATTGCAGATAATCCATATCTTGCTGAGAGGGAGTGTTGAGAATGCAGCAAGATGATGGAGCTTAGTGAAATGAAGTCGCCTTCACTAAGTGGGCCCGCAGACAAATTCTGGCGCAAAGTCTATTTTTAGACTATGTCTATTTTTAGATATACGGAGCATAATTCAGAGATTCCAGTTGGAGATTCTTGAAGCATGCGACATGTTGGTAAAAATAGATGAGACTCTTATTTTTAGGTCCCAGGCTATTTTTAGACTGCATCTCCTAAAAATATGGAAGTCAAATATTATTTACCCTTAATAATATTTTGACTATAAACAGCAGTTTACTCTCTTGGAGCACTCCAGTTCGAGTCATGGAAGTGGCTCATGCAACTGACAGAGGAATCACGTGGTTCCTAGGGTTTGATGGCATCTTGCATGGTTGACTTCAGTTGGACTTCAGTGGCAGAAGTTTTGGAGGAGTTAATGAGACAGATAGTGGAGTTGTGTTCCGTTTATTTTAGTTGAACTAGTTGAGATTAGTTTAACTAGCTTAACTTACCACAGGAGGGAGTGAAAGGAATTAAATATTATTTAATTCACTAATTAGTAACTCATTAGTCAACTCAAGAACACATCACCACACAAAGGCATGACTGCATCAAAGGGAGACCAAAGCAAAGAGGTGATGAAAGGGTGAGTATAGTGCCACGGGCTTGACAAATCAGTTGTGCATGAGATTTGCACCACACTTGGAGGAAATTTCCCATGAGGATTGCGCTGTCAAGCCAAGGAGATTCGAACCTTAGATCTCTCATTAGACCAGCCTTGATTGCGCAATAGAGGCAATTAAGGAGTTTTGAACCAAGAACTGCTCAAAACTAATGCTCAAAACTAAGCTGATTGTGGTTCTAGGCAAAATTAGAAAGTACTGAGTACTTTTGAGGAGTATTGTACTTGTTTTGTTACATGATTTATCCATTATAATATACACAATAGTTGCGAGGTTTTCAGCTAGAGGCTTTCCCCATACATACTGAGTTAATGTGTGATTGATTTGATGTGCGATCGCTTCTATTATTTCCGCATGTGACAATTAATTGTAGATGACATTATGTGTTATGCATGCAATTCGAAATTGATGTGTAATCGGGTTAATCTCCATTGAATAAGTGATTTATTCAGCTAATTTATACAACTTCCACAACCTACAAGGCTTACATCAGAACAATTGGAATAAAAAAGAGCAAAAGGGCTTTGCTACAGTTGTGATAGAAAATACACTAAAGCTCATAAGTGTGTTAAGAAAAAATTATTTTACATAGATTGTGAAGAGGAGGAAGAAAGGAACAAGAAAATTCAAAGAAGAGGATATAAACTAGGAACCAACACTAGAGTTCAATATTCCTTTTTTTGTTATCACCTATGACAAGTTTAGGATGGACTTGCAAAGTTGGGAGTAGACAGATCACAGATACAGGTTGGTGTCATCAGCGGGCACAGGGGCTTTTTGGAGGATTTTTGAGGAGTTTCTATGAGGATCGGTTGAATTCTCTTGATATATTCCATCATCCGCACAGTTTGCCTTTCGTTCCGGCATATTCCGACAACTTTCTGAAAACTAAGCTATTTTTGGGCTTAACTCAATTAATTATGCTCAAGGTGGCATTCAAGGAGGAATACATGATAGAACACCTTAGTGTAATAGCTCGTTGGAACCAGAAAGAGGAGATCTTTAGGATGGAATGCTGAGAAGTGACATATAGTGGCCAAAGATAGTACCATGGGCGATATACGATTTTCATTAATTAAAAATTACTTTAACTAGTCATTTAATTAAAGTAAAAATAATATTTAGAGGAAAAGGGGCCAAAAGTGACTTAAGTGAAATATAATTAAATTAAATTCACTTTGATAGAGTCAATGGAGGATCTTCTAGAATAATAATAAAATAAGATGCTCCTGAAGGATTGGAGATCTATCCATCAGATCTATAAAAGGAGATGTGAAGGTCATTTGGAGATATCTTGAATTGGATCATTGTTTGTGTGAGAGTTTTGAGAACTTGTATTCTCTACTTCAGTAGTAGCCCCAAGACGGAAACCCTCGGGTGATTTAGTGAGAGTGGGCGAGCACCCATCTCTTCCCTTGGTGGATCTATTCAGGATTTACAGGTTGCAGTTATTTCCAGTTTGTTTTGGAGGCCAGTTGTGGCATTGTTGTATATCTATTTGTGGCCATTGCTTCAACCATCTCTAGTTTTTGTACTAGAATTTTATATTAATAAAATAAGGTTGAGATATTCTGCATGATTATAATGCCTATTATTCAGTTGCATGTTCTATTTTCCAGTTGCCGTCAATATTGTGGTTGATTGTTATAATGTTGATGGCTTGAATTTTTGAAGGTATTTTTACACAACAATCTTCTGGTAATTTTATCTTCAGCTTCAACCATAAAATTACCAGAAGATTGCCATGTAAAAATACCTTCATAAATTCAAGCCGTCAACATTATAAACAATCAACAACAATATTTACAGCAAATGGAAAATAGAACATGCAATTGAATAATAGACATTATGATCATGCAAAAGATCTCAACTTTATTTTATTAATACAAACTGCTAGTACAAAAACTAGAGATGGTTGAAGCAATGGCCGCAAATAGATCTACAACAATGCCGCAACTGGCCTCCAAAACAAACTGGAAATAACTGCAACCTGTGAATCCTGAATGGATCCACCAAGGGAAGAGATGGGCACTCGCCCACTCTCATTAAATCACCTAAGGGTTTCTGTCCTGGGGCTACTATTGAAGTAGAGAATCCAAGTTCTCAAACCTCTCACACAAAAAATGATCTAATCCAAGATATCTCCAAATGACCTTCACTTCTCCTTTTATAGATCTGATGGATAGATCTCCAATCCTCTAGAAGCATCTTATCTTATTATTTTATTATTATTCTAGAAGATCCTCCATTGACTCTATCAAAGTGAATTTAATTTAATAATATTTCACTTAAGTCACTTTTGGCCCCTTTTCCTCTAAATATTAATTTTCCTTTAATTAAATGAATAATTAAAGTGATTTTTAATTAAGGAAAATAGTAAATTGCCCATGGTACTATCTTTGGCCACTATAAGTCACTTCTCATCATCACATCCTGAATATCTCCTCATTCTGGTTCCAACAAGTTATTACACTAAGGTGTTCTATCAGGTATTCCTCCCATAATGCCACCTTGAGCATAATTAATTGAGTTAAGCCCAAAAATAACTCAGTTTTCTGAAAGTTGTCGAAATGCGTCGAAACGAAAGGAAAATTGTGTGGATGATGGAATATATCAAGCAAATGCCATCAGTCCTCATAGAAACTCCTCAAAACTCCTCCAAAAATCCCATGGGCCCGCCGATGACACCAACCCGTATTTGTGGCCTGTCATAGGTGATAACAAAAAAAGGAATATTACAGACCTTCCACCCAAATATTTCTTTCCCTCAAGAAATCCAAATATGTAGGCCACTCTGTTGGCCCGATGCAACTGAGACCCAATTCCTAGATCCCATACAAACTCGTGGGTGCTACTATGCACATGTGTCAAGCCACCCGGAATAGACCCCTCAATGTCAGGATCCAAAACTGATCTCTCATTATACTTATCATCAAAAAAACATCCCAGATCCCAACACCACCATGGCCAATCATTGCCCAAGTCCCACAGTAGGGACTGCGTACTGCCTCTGGCTATAACTTTTGCCCCATGAAGTGAAGTATGCCAGCGAACATCAATGCTCCATGTCTCCTACTATGTTGTATCTCCAACTGTATAATCTGCCCCACCAACTGGGTACCAACTCATCACCTCTCTCTAATCCAACTCTCGATCTAGGCTGAGGTCAATCTTGATCTATGGATGTCGAGCTAGTGCTACTGAAATACTAATGGAATGTCGGTCCACAATCCATGGCCCAATGGAACATGTAACATCTCTCTTGTCCAAGTGCTCCTGCCGAAATGTACCCGAGACTAAGAATGATACACTATCAATAGAATAAAAACTCATCACCTCTCTCCAATCCAACTCTGGACTCGATCTGATGCTAACCCTGCTCTCCTAAACTTGGGATGGAATGCTAAAGAACTGTCAGCATGTGCCCCACTGCCAATGGGAATCTGTAACATTTGTCATGTCTAAGGGCGCCTGCTCTGCTATGATCCCTACGAAGAAGATTGTACCATCAAGAGGGTACCAACTCATGATCTCCCACCAATCTAACCTGGAAGAAGAATCCAATGTAGTGACATCTGCATACGGAACACATCTGGAGTTTTTTCGCCAGCCCATACTCAACTCATGCTACTATATCCTATCTGTTGACGAGATCTTCATGTAGAGGAATACCCCTCTCTCTATAAAAGGCCAAAGTGGGTGAGATGTGTTGCAAGACCCGTCGATGTACTCCTAGAGAGTGCTACTCCTTGAAAGCACTATTGCTCTATTGACTACACATGCATCTATCTACACCTCATATGTGTATCGACTTGATGATAGATACTCCACCATCTCCAATAGCTCAACCCTCTCCTGATCAGGAATGTCATGCTCTTGCTGTAGACTAGCCTCCTGTAGAAATATCCCATCAACCTACAACATCTCATGAGGATAAGTATATGAAACTACTACCTCCCTGCTAGATGCCCGTACATCCGTCTGCTCCTCACCTATGGCTGACCCTAAGGGTAGCCGTACATCCATCACAGACTCAATGTGAGCCTTCATATGGATCTCCCCCAAAGGACTATCATGCATGATGTGCATATCCTCCTCTGCTGCTGACTCATGCTCCATCATATGTTGCTCCAGCTGAATCATCACAAGTGACTCATCGCCTAGAGTATCTCCCGTAGATTCCCCGGATTTCTCACCCTGCACACTGGAATACAACTCTCACCTAATTTCATCAACTCTGCATGACTGCTTTCGCTCCCCAGAAGCATCCTCGTATGATCCCATGGACTCATCTGACGAAGAGTCCTCATCCTGGCATACAGAATGAATCTCATTATGTTCTGCCTCTGCCACATCATCTGCACCACTCAAGCATGAGTGATCAGGCCCCCAAGGTTCTTTGAAGATGAAGCAAAGTCCCTTCCTCCTCAACTCATTTCTACTACATGATCCACCAAACGGGTGCAGCTTCTCCTTGGTCAAATGTATCTTAAATAGCCCAATATTCTTCTCAACCAGTTGTTGGGCTAGCTCATAAGCAACAGGTGAGACCAACTGTTCTCGCCTCCAAATTTTCAACACCCTAATCTGAAACTCTCGGCAAATGGCCTCATAGTCTCTCATACATGACAACAGGATGGACTGCATGTGTGCTATGACTGTGTCAGCATGATGTCTCCTAATGTTGAAGAAGCATTGGAACATCTACAGAATCAAGCCATCACATTCAATATCAAACATGATGCAATATGTTATTAATGTGGCCATACGTCCTAAAACCTCAAAATTCTTCCCAAAGGTAGAGCCTGCACTGTTTTCCAAATCCTAAAAGGTCCCTACCATCATTCTGCAAACTCTCCTCATAATGTAATCATTGTAAGGGGTTGTAAGGGTGTTTAGTCTCATGATGTTACCGAGACAAGCTGCAACTGGAAGTGTGACCCCTCCACAAGTTTCCTCCAAGAACTTGGGTTATATGAGAGCAAGCATACATGGTTTTAAGGACCAAATTAATTTTCTCCCATCTGGTTGTTTTACTTTGGAAAGGAGTTCATCAAGTTCCTCAAGTTTGGAAAGAATTCTCCATGTGATCTTCATGTGTTTCAAATTTGTCCCAAGCGAAAGGATTTTGTTCCCTATTTCTGGTTCTTTATGTAGGCCCCTGGATTGCCCCTTTTGAAGAATGGCATAAACCCCCTTTGAGAAAGGTCTATTGTTCTGCTTGGGTTCTTGGTCCGTAGAAACATTATGGTTCAAGGCTTCAACCATTGTGTTTCCATGTGGGTTTAGGAGGCATTTTAAGAAATTCATGTTTATGGAAACAATACAAAGTTATGATAACAATTAAAGGTACCACAAAAAAACCCTAAATACATTAATACATTGCACATCCATCAATTGGAAATGAAACTAATGCCAACAAAAATGATGCATTATTGGCATGTTGTTACAATGCTCATTTCAATACCCTGCCTCAATAGATAAACCTAGCTCCAGAAAATAATTTACGCTCTGGAAAATAAATTGGGCTCTAGCAAAATTATTTTTTCACAACAAGATGAATTCATCCTAGCAAAGCAAGATAAAAAATGTTACCCCAGATGCAAGGAAATGATCTCTCTTCAGCTTTGTGCTGACTCTGGAAATTCTGTAACTGTTGGAAATGTTGTTGCTGGCTGACTTCAGACTGTCAGTTGGGATGCTCCTACTACTCAGAAAATTCTAGAAATTTGGGAAGGTTATCCTTGCCCAAAACCCATAAAAACCCAGAAATGGTTTCCTCAAATTCCAACCTTCAAAATCTGACCTTTTTTTCTCCTAGCTTCTCTCCCTGCTGGCTGAGTAGGGACTGCGTAAATGAGCTAATCTACTAAGGGTAAGGGTGGGATTTATGCTCCAAAACACCCTGTGCTAAACAAAAATGAAAACTTAGCTAAACAACATAAGCGTATATAGAAATTTCCTAAGACAAATCCAGATCAAAATATAATAATCCAAACATGCCTTCTATTGTGCCTTCATCTTCCTTATATAGATTATGAGCCTTCCATAGCTTAGGCCCACCTCATAACTGTGCTGCACATGTGGACATAGGTGTTGAAGTGTGTTTGGTGCACGTATGTACGAAATCACACCAACTTAAGGGGTGTGGTATACCCACTTTATTTATTGGTAACAGGCAGAAAAAGAAGTGGAGTCAAGCAAGTTAGTGGAACAAGATAGAATCATGAGCATACTAGATAGAGAAATAACATGCATATATAAACTAAAACTAAACTAAAACTAAAATAAATAAACACGAGCTCTGAAAAATAGTCAAACATCTACAATAATACGAACGGTGGCTCTTCGGCCCCTCTTATTGAGTGCTAGTAGGAAACAAGGATGAAACTTTACTCTCTTGCCAAAGGGCCCCTAGAACATGGGTTCTAAGTCCTGATGCAAGGATGCTTTTACCCCGAGCTTGCCTCAGTGCAAAGTCTCCCTCTCTCTATATTGTGGTGGACTGAACTTGTTGGATGGCCAACAATTGAGTCCCCTCTATCTTTAGCTTCGAATCACACACTGTTGGTATTACTTGGGCAATTCTGGCCAGCATAACAATGTGTTCACCCATTCTTCATCTCATGGTGGCCTTATATAGGAGATTTTAAATCCTTCTTCCCTCTCTTGGTACATTGTGTATGGTGACCCAAGAGAGGGGGATGATTCCATTGTGTACCACAAATATTCCTTTATGTGCTCCCTTGATGTCTAAGGAGGTGTTGGTGGTTGTCCTTAGGTGTCTTCAAGTGAAATCATTGTCCTGGAGTGTGCTTGTGTGGTCCCAGAAAGTGACATTTCACCACTCCTAGGATTGCACGCATATCAGGTCAAAAAGCACGCAAAGGCACACTTCATGAAGGAATATGCATGCAAAAGCATTTATGACTTGCTCAAATTTGATTTTTCCTCAGACCTTATAGATTTTAAATACTTTCCAGATTCTCTAATGTCTTTCAGCCCTATAAATCCTTCTGCTTGACGTTGAATAATGTCGTCTTCTTCTTGTACGATTTTCCAGTGTTAACAGTTTCCCCCTAATGTGTGAGGTCTAGGAAGAACTGTATAGCTGAAATACATTATAGTTTATTTTATGTATATCGTGCGTAGAGAGAGAGAGAGACCTACGTGAAGCTTGGAATTGGAAACACCCTGCACTGGTTCCAAGAATGACCATGTCCTAAGGGACCCCTGCAAGAAAATATAATACAATACATATACAAATTTTCTACGATGCGGGCATGTCCCATGCTCATGATGTTGTGGCTAGTTAAACAAATCTATTTGACAGATATATGTTCTGTCTGTATCATTGATATGGTAGCGATCTGGTGGTTGCTGATGACGACTGCTGACGCCCTCCAGGGAATTTTTTCTTTGACAATAGGTGGAATATGGTACCCATATGCATAAACTTGGTATGTAATATAGCTACGCATTCTACGCATAGGGGTTGGTTGGGACCTTCCCGTGTAAGCATTGCTGAAAGAGATGCTTATGAAGGCACGGGTCTTTGACAAATTTGATCAAAGTGCAATGGTTTTAAGGTACGATACCATCTTGACATGAAAGCTTTTGTTGTAGTCGAATTTCAAGAGGATCGATGACATCTATGGGAAATTATGTCTCCCATAGTGCCACCCGAGGATGCCCCTTTTATGGAGAGGGGTAATCCAAGGTACCGCTTCCTTTTTGGAAAATAGGTGTCAAAGTTGACAAAAAGGAAGCCTCAACCGAATGAGGGGTTGCCAACGTGAGGGGTCGAGGACCTGGATGTGATGGTTTTAACATAGGCATGTTAGCGAGGGGTGATTGAAAACTGATGATGGGGATTCAGTGGCCCAAGGTTGGAGTATATTAAGCAGCTTGGTGGCAGTCATAGTCATTTCTAATGGGGAAATCCCTGGAGTCGGTAGGACTTACAGGGTGGGTATAAACTGGCTATGAATGTCATGGTGGCTTGGGCATGGGGGTGTAATACTCGGACCAAGGGAGTTCAGGGACTGTTGCCATGGGAGAAAAATATGGATGAGAGGGTGAGGGGACGTAGTGCACCGTTTGCGGTCTTTGTACACTTACCAAAAGTAAAATAATGGGGTTTGGTTTGCAAAAACACAGAGACGGGTACCCCAAAACATGAAAGTGTTTGCTCACTGATGTTGTGAGGAAGGTGTTTTGATGAGGGTGCAGGTCCCATTGGTTGGTCTCATGTGTAGGGTTGATGAAGCGGATGAAAAAATATCGCAGATGGGATTATGTTGGTGGAGGTATGGTGGGCCAAATGCGAGGCGTGGTAGTGCGCTTTTGATTTTCTTGTACAACCTGATCATCCGAGAAGGAGGTTTTAGCTTGAATGATAAACGTGGCCTTATGCATGGTGAATGGATGGGCATGAGATGCTTCCCAGACTAAAGTGGTATGGCCATGTCATCACTTTTGCTGTGATATATGGTCTACTGTGGGTGACGAGTGCCATGGAGAGGAGGCTCTATCGACCAACAAGGATGTTTATCATGTGCAGGGTGAGGTGATGATAAACACGGTCAGATATGAAGACCCTATAGTTGATTTCTGATGGAGAAATGATGTCAGGATATGAAGAGTTTACTGGGACTCTATAATGCTGGGGGTAGGATGATACCTACTCTGGAACTTTCAATAGATGGAGTTGTGGATGGTTTGCGAAATTTTCCTGCAAAAACAAATACCTCAAGTGAAATCATCTTCTTTATCAAATATTATTGAAAGTCACGAGCTTTAAAAAAGAAGATGAGAGAGGGAATACCAGCCAACGCTGAAAATTTATTTTTTCGGGGGTGTGAATGTGTGGCATCGCCTTTCTTCGTTATGGAGTGTTGATCATGGTGTAGCTTACAGTTCGAAGAACGGACCTTCTGATCTCTTGTTATGGTCCTCCCAAGTTTTTGAAAAGGGTGATATATGGGTGAATATGGCCCTAATTCAATTCATTTGTACTTGTTAATTTCTTGAAAGGTCAGGAGCTTCTGCGTAGTAGTTCTTGCCATTGCGGTCAGCCTAAGTACCAGGGATTAGCGATATCATGCCCAGGTAACCTCCATGACGTCCTGCACTTTATTTTTTTTAGTTTGATGGTGTCGAGGTCTGTAAAAACTAGGTTTGTACGGATTCTGAGTGTTTTTTTCCCTATATTGTGCGGGCGATCAGGGAAAAATCACACCTTTTGTGCGCATTTTCCAGGGATAAGTGTGCTTAAAGGGATTTGTTCCCCTTCTTTGGCGCACCTTAAGCACGTCTGTGGAAAATACAAGCATGCCCTAAGTGCGCCTGTGTGAGGGACAGACACGCAAAAGGCCAAGGCAATAAAATTTTTAGATTTTTCCTATTTTTGTGTTTTTTCTGTTGCTAATGGGTACCTGTTTGGATGAAAGGTTGTTGTGGAGGGAGCAGGATTGGCCCGAGCTCCGTACTGCAGTGGATGATGATGTTGGGGCACACCGTCAACTAGCATAATGGGGGCTCCTGAAGTTCACAGAGAACGAGCTTCTTCGGTTACAGGACCGATTGTTACGTTACTTGATTTGACATTGGCGCAGGAGGTGCAACATGTTCATGTTGCATGTTCATGTTCATGTTCAAGTTTTTTATTTTTATTTTTATCTATTTATTTATTTAATTTTTTTTTATTTATTTATTTACTTTATTTATATTTATATTTTCTATGTTTTATATATTTATTTTTAATTTATTTAATTTTTATTTATTTATATTTCTTATTTTTTTAGTTTTTTATTATTTTTTTTTCTTTTTTTAAGCTTAAATAAAATTACTTATAAAACAAGGTAACTGATGCATATAATTATTAAAAATAAAATAAATCTTTATATATTTAAACTATAATTAGTATTTCATTATTCTTAACATTTAATTTATTCCAAAATGTCAATTGTTAATTTCAATCAAAACACACACGACGAGGCCGATACGGACAAGAGTTAATGCAAAGTCTACTCCTTCGATGTACCTTTGCACCCTTAAGGGAAAATGCTAGTAATATATTATGAGACAATTAGACTTTCGACTTGGAAATTGTGAGACAAACAACACATCATAAATGTGTATACCTAAGCTAAGGTCAACCTATATTTCTCTATATTTGTGCAAGATAGGGAAGTAAGTTTCATTGAACCTATCATAGTGGAACCGATTTTGTAAACTTGCACCGACGAGAAGTTGACCCGCGTCGACAGTTGTATTTCGTGACGTACCAAATTGTGAAATTAAAATATGTGCACGCTAACCGATCAGGTACGAAGAATTAATGAGTCGTGGTCACAACTCATGGTCATGCGTAAAGGTAAGTCAGTCAAAAGCGAGTTGTTTTATTTTTATTTTTTTAAGGTATTTTTGGTGGATTATTTTGGTTTAATTTCTTTAAAATCCAGTAAGAATTTATTGAAAACAAAAAATTTGATGGGTAATCTTGCACAATCGAAGTGTTCTAGGAATTTTTTAGGGTGCTAAATCTATATATATAGTAAAAAGAGCAGTTTAAATAACAAAAATTGAGGTTTTACCTCAAATTTTTTCCCCAGATTCTGGTATCGGAAACTCCAAAAAGTCGCACTGAAGACAACTCCAGTCAAAAGAAGGTGCTTAATTTTGATTTCGGAGCTATTTAAAACCCGGTTCAATGAAAATCGTTGATCAAGTTAAAGAACCATTAATGAACGAGGAATCGAGATGAACGTTTGAGGAAGAATGTTATATTTGTAATAGTGTCGAGTTAATTTTGGGTCGATTTCCCATATAGTAAAATGTGGATTTATAAAAAAAAAAGGTGGAATCTAGGTGTCGATCGGTTAATGGATAAAAAGTTTGAAGTTTTAAGGATCTTCTACTTTCCCATTGGATGTATTACTCACGAAAATAATGGTTTTACTCTACTTATCGTCACGAAAAGTAAACACAACTGTAAATTGTATTACTACCAATTGCCCCTAAGGGTGCAAAAATACACCGAAGGTATAGAAGATTGAAAAGATTCTCTGGTCAATATATGTCTACAAATTTAGATAAAAATGGGAAAATACCTATAGAATTTACACCACCTGAAGGATTTCTTTTGGTGAATGCATAGTCTCCATAACTCTTAAATACTTTTCTAGCGTGCGCTAACTTTTTTTGAATATTCATCTCCTCGCCCAAATGTTTAGTGCCATGTACATCCATCCAATAATTAAAACACGGGTTGCCATATGTCGTCACATGCCGTATCTATGCGATGCTATGACTGCACATGTTTTGTATCCATACATTGTGCGCTAAATTTTTTCAAATATTCATCCCCTCACCTTAATGTTCAGTGCCATGTGCATACATCCAATAGTTAAAACATAGGTTTCCATGTCGTCACATGTCATTTCTATGTGATGCTATGACTGCACATGTTTTTTTATCCATACATTGCGTGCTAACTTCTTTTGAATATTCATCCCCTCACCTAAATGTTCGATGCCATGTACATCCATCCAATAATTAAAACTCAGGTTTCCATATGTCGTCACATGCCATATATATGTGATGCTACCATGGGTTTCATCTTGGATGAAACCTATTTAAATGTTGGAAAGATCAAAGGTAAAGTGTCTAGGTGGTCGTTCATAACAAACAATGGTGTCTTTACACACCATCATCTCTCTCGGTGCTCTGTGATCCCAACAATATTTTCTCGTCCTTTTCCTATCCCTTGAGGAATTAACCCATGATTCACCTTCCAAATTCCTCCACATATGCACAAGTGAGGATGCCATAGTGCTTGGTTGTTTAAATCTTCACATTGATCTTGAAGGCGAAGACTCCTTGACGAATCAATAATTTCTAAACTCTAGTTGATGCAATATGCAAACCAACAAGGGATAGATGCTCTGCTTCTCAGCCTTGTATTTCAATGGTGGTTATCACCTCCTGAGCTTGGCATGCAGCCCACTGATTCATAATTCTTGATTTTTGTCTTTTTTCATCTAAATATTGTCGATTCTTCACTATTGGATCTATGTTTCCATCCTGCCAGATCATCACTTTCCTCTTCCTCATCTTAGTGCAACAAATCCAAGAGTTGACATATATTACACTACTCACTCACATGATTCAAACGTTGGCGATGAATGAAATCGTTGCCACAATAACTACTATCAATAATTGACTCATTAGAATTTTTGGTGGAAGAAAAGGTCATACATGTATTAAGATGTTCCCGAACAAGTTCCTTTAAACCCTGGTGAAATTCAACCTTAGTATTAAAAACTGAATAATTCTTTATTAACTCCCTTAATTACTATTTCTCTTGCAGCCGTTGATTATAAATAATGTTAGTTAATCTTTCATTTATGCTAGTTGGTACACATGCCATCTCTATTGATTTATCACTATATATCCTCAGTCCCTCTTTTAGGTTATATGAATCCCAAGTTTAGTCTCGTTGGTTGCAAGAAAAAAATGAGTAATCAAATATATTGAAAAAAATACAACATTCACAAAAATGTACATGTCAACACTGAACCCCATAACAATCAAAGGCTAGACCATCATCCTTGTCTCAAAAACACTTTGAATTTAAGAACAAAACAAAAGACAAAATAATATAAATATCTCATTAAAATGAATTAAACTTTAAAGTACATACAAATTTTTATTTTTCTTTTTATTTTTATTTTTTTTCAGAGGAGAAAAAAACATTCTCCTTTTAATTATGAAAAGAAATAGTACAGATGTAGAAGGGATTGAAACATGCATGCAAACCCAAAACAACAGTTGCATATCTCAAGTGATAAGCTACTAATACGAACAGAAAGGAATGAATCGTCGCTCAAGCAAATTATAGAGTATCATGCCACATAAACCAAAAAAATAAATTCCCAAAAAATTCTTGTATAGAAGAAGAGGGGACTGCAAATAAGAAGAGTGATGCTAACATGTGGTAGAGAAAAACATAAACATAATAAGAAGAGACAAAACTAAGGAAGTGGCAAAATATAGGAACTCGAGAAGATGGAACCCCTCCAATGTTGAATGTGTAGAAACCAAAAGGTAGTTCCAGGCCTTTTTTAGAGAACCTGTCAGCCCTTGAATTTTCCTCTCTGAAGATGTGTTGTAAAGGAGGAGATTTAAAATGTCGCAAAAGGTGAATAATTATCTTTATCTAGCTCAGAAGGCCATGAGGCTGGAAAGATGTTGATCCATTTATTCCGTCAATAACTAACTCGAAGTTGCCATAAATGGAGAGGTTCGGGATTTTAGCATTGTAGGAAAACTAGAGGTGGATCCATAATGCGAGAAGTTCAACCTTATTGTTGGAGCCCATGCCCCGATTCCAACAGATGTTGAAGCGTTCTCCTTGAGCCATCTTGATCCATGCTCGACAACCGTAGATCCCATGTTGCTCAGCGTCGTCGAAGAACCCTACTGGGATATTGATCGGATGAGGACAAGATCTGAAGGAAAGATCAGTGGTAATAATGGTAGGGGACTCTTGAGTGTTAATCCACGCCATGATGGAATGGAAAATTCTTTGAGGGAATGGTTGGATTCCATAAAAAATGAGCTTGTTCCTAGCGAGCCAACTTCTCAGAACAGGGAAAAAGGCAAGGAACTGAAACGTTGATCCAACTGAGTCCATATGTTAATACATTGAGCTATACCATTCGACCTCCATGAGTGATCCTGCAAGATGTTAGTGAACATTGACCTAATCTCCAAGACAACAAAACAATTTAAAAAAAGGTGGGAAACAGATTCAGAATCATGTTTGCACATGATGCATATACCCAGGACTTGGTGGCCTCTCTTGGTTAGATTTCCCCATGTGAGGATCATGTTCTTCCCCGCTAGCCAGGTGAAGAGGATAATCTTCAAAGGGATTTTTCTCTTCCGGAAAACACTATTAAAAGGTTGATTGGAAGCTAGTGGTGAAAAAGAGATCAGATTAAGATATAGAGCAAAAACATCAATGGACCCCTTTTAGGATTTTCCATCCCAGTGGATGTCGCCTCCCAATGGGCTATGGGAGAGGCCCGCCTGTTTGAGTGATAGCAGAACAATATTCCATTGAGCCCGAGCGGGGCCAATCAGTCCCAAGTGAAGAGTGTCTTTCCATACGGGCATCCCTGTTTCCAGGATAGAATAAACTCAGAGAAGAAAAAAAGACCTTTCTGCACCAGAGTATGATGGAGCGGTTGGGGGATGACCAGATCCGGAGAGAGTCCCGAAACGCCATCAATCCCGAGCATAATATCATGACCGTTTCCGAACATCCAAAGAATTTTGTCGCGCACAATTGAGGAGGTCGAAACATATCTCCAGTGAACATACAAATTTGTTGTCAAAGTATAAAATTCTATTCAAATGGAAAACGCTGTTATAGAGATCTTGCAATGCACCGCATTTCAATTTCAAATACAAATAGAAAATGGGTTTCCCCAAAATTTTGATCAAAACATATGTTTAAATTCACAAATAATAGTAATTGTAGTAACGAGTTATTGAAGTCCAATTGTGTTAAGTGACAAGTTGAAGCACTAATAGTGATAATGACCCAATTTCAAAACCCACCATCGTCTGCCCTCAGATAAAGCTAAGAGAAAATCTTGAATAACTTTAATAGCCTTCAGTTACATCTCTTAGAAAAATGTTTCGTGATTGAAGATTAGTTTCATACCGACGCCCATTAAAACATGGGATTTAACTACAAAATGCGTGAGCATATTTACGAACACTAAAAAAATTGTTTCATACCAACTCGACTTAAAACATGGGATTTAACTACGAAATGTCGGAGTATATTTACAAACATTAAAAAAAGAGGTATGGTAAATAAATAAAAATATAAATAAACCGAAGGTATGGTAAATAAAAAATAAAACATATTTGTATACTTACTCGAGAAGTATGGTAAATAAATATAAATATAAATAAATTGGAGGTATGATAAATAAATACAAATATAAATAAATTGGAGGTATGGTAAATAAATAAAACCTCTTGTTATACTTACTCTAGAGCTATGGTAAATGAATAAAAATATAAATAGGTTAGAGGTATGGTAAATAAATAAAACCTCTTTTTATATTTACTCCATAAACCTTTTTATATTTAGGAAAACTAAAAAATGAGGTTTTATTTAGGTGAAGCCTATGGGCCAAATACCATGCATTATTATTAATACCATGGGCTAAATACTATGGGCCAAATATCATATTTATAAAAGAGATATGGTAAATAAATAAATATAAAATACGTATAGAGAGGTATGGTAAATACATAATAATATATCAAATATGATTAGAAATCAACATCTATTTATATACCAAGCCTATGCGCCAAATACCATGGTAAATAAAATAGGTATGGTATATAAATATAAATATAAATAAATGAGAGGTATGGTAAAAAATAAAACTTCTTTTTATATTTACTCCATACTCCTCTTTTTATTTACAACACTCATAAAAGATATTTTATTTAGGTGAAGCCTAAGGCAAAATACCCTAATATTAATATTAAAATATTAATACTAATATTATTATTAATTATAATATTCATATTGATGTATTATAATATTAAAATTATTAAGTTTAATAAATTTGGATCCCCGAGGTATTTGAGTACACTACATACATTGACTATCTTAGGTAAACAGGTAAAAGTAAATGTAAATGTAAAAGTAATATTTAACATTTAATATTTAAAATTCAATCTAATTAATCTAATGTGGGCTCTAATGAAAAATCACTTCTCTGCCTAAATATATAAATTTAACAAAAATAAAGTGTCAAATTATATTTGTGAGGAAGCATCTTTGTGCGAAGAGCGAAATAATATTTGTGAGAAAGGATTTCCGAGCTGGGCGGAGTGGAAAATAATATTTGTGGGAAAGGATTACCTTTTTGTTTTTATCTTTTCATTACTTCGACTCCATGGATGCCATCATGTGTAATGAATCACTCTTACCACCAAATTAGAATGATTTAATTTCTGTCTTGCCTGAAATAATATTTGTGGGAAAGGATTACCTTTTTGTTTTTACCTTTTCATCTACTTAGACCATGTGTAATGAATCACTCTTACCACCAAATATGGGGTGGAATATATTGTAAGAGCTCATCAAACTAAATTCAGTGCAAGACAGATGAAGAGATTGGTGAATTCCAACAAGGGGTGTTTTCTCATGGTTGTGAGAGCAAGAGATGAAGAAATATCTTATGCTTTCCGAGGATGTGATTCGGCTCATAAATAGGAATTATGTGATTTTATTTCTAACTATGATGAGTTGTTTCAGGAACCCAAAGGATTGCCTCCAAAACAAGAGATCCAACATGAGATCCATTTGCAGCATGATGCTCCATTGCCAAATATTGGTATGTATAGGATGTCACCTATCAAGATGGAGAAAATAAAAAAGCAGGTACAGGAACTGTTGAACCAAGGGTCATTCGGCCAAGTACTTCTCCTTGCAGCTCATCAATAATGTTAGTACCCAAGAAAGATGGCACATGGAGGATGTGCGTGGATTATCAGGCACTAAACAAAATCACGATGAAAAATCAATACCCTCTCCCTCACATTGATGATTTGTTATATCAATTAAAGAATGCTATCTATTTCACCAAATTGGATTTGTGTAGTGGTTATCACAAAGTCAGAATTGCAGAGCAGGACATGTGGAAAACCGCCTTCAAGACCAAACAGGGGTTGTTCAAATGGATGGTGATTCCAATCGAACTTTGCAACGCTCCATCCACATTCATGAGGGTCATGAATGATCTTTTTAGGCCCTTCATTGATGAGTTTTTCCTTGTGTATTTAGATCATATTCTTGTCTTTAGTAGGACTTGGGATGAACATGTATGCCATGTTAATAAAGTCTTTGATGTATTAAAGAGGGAAGAATTTTATGTAAGTTGTCAAAGTGTGAGTTCGGGAAAACCTCTTTGGTTTACCTTGGTCATATTGTCGGTAATGGTCAATTAAAAATAGACCCCTCAAAAGTTGAGGTGATTGTAAAATGGCCTAAGCCTACCAATGTAACAGAGGTCCGTACTTTTCTAGGTGTAGTACAGTACTGGAGGAGGTTCATTGCCAAATTCTTCGTATTTGCATCACCCTTACATGCACTGACAAGTATCAAACAAGCCTTTCAGTGGGGAGGAAAGTAACAGAAATCCTTCGAAGCACTGAACGAGAAAATCAGCACCACACCAGTCTTGGCTTTACCTAATCTCCAACAGCCTTTTAAGATCGAAACCGATGCCAGTGGGTACGCCATGGGATTTGTACTGTTGCAGCAGAAGAAGCCGGTATGTTACCATTCAGAGAAGTTCTCCTAGGATGTAATCAATTACCCCACTTACGAGAAGGAACTGTATGCCTTGGTCCAAAGTGTGAAAAATTGGAAACACTACCTGATCGGGAAGGAGACCATCATCCATACAGATCATCAGCCCTTGCAATACCTTCAGTCATAGACCAAGCTACAACAGTCTCGTCATTTCAAGTGGATGGGGTTTCTACAACAATTTCATCTAGTAATAAAGTATAAGAAGGACACTAGTAACAAAGTAGTAGATATGCTCTGTCGCCCTTCTATTGTTGCTTTTATTATTTTGCATAATACGTAGTTGCCTTTTGAAAGTTATGTTTAACAATACGATAACGATGATGACTTTAAAGCAATATATGCAAAACTAACTCATGGTTCAGAGGTGGACAACTATCATTTATAGGGGAAGTTGTTGTATCACCTTGGCAACTTTGCATACCCACAACAGAAAGGGTACATGTAATTTGAGAGGCGCATACCTCTCTTATGTCTGGTCACTTTGGTGTCGAAAAAGCCTTATGTCATTTGCAAAGGTTTTGCTTTTGGACCCATATGAAAAACATTGTAACTCATTTTGTAAAGGGATGTGTGATGTGTTCTATTTCAAAGCCCTCTAATAGAAAACTTGGGCTCTACACGCCACTCCCTATTTTGGGTCATCCATGGGAAAGTGTGTCGATGGAATTTGTAGGAGGTTTTCCTATGTCTAGAAAGGGTCATGACTATTTGTATGTTGTCGTCGACTGCTTTAGTAAAATGTCCATATTGATGCCTTGTAAAAAGTAGGCCACTGTTGAGCAGACTGCAAGTCTTTTCTTTCAATATGTTTGGGTCCACTTTGGGTTGCCCATGTCGATTGTGTCAAATTGAGACTCTCGCTTCCTTGGAGAATTTTGGACCAACTTGTGGCGTATGATGGACACCAAATTCAAGAGAAGCACGACATTCCATCCAAAAACCGGCAGACAGATAGAGGTCGTCCACTGTACCATGGTACACTTGTTGTGGGGCTATTGCAGCAAGCATCCCAAGTTTTGGAATGAGCATCTTCCATATGTGCAACACCCTTACAGCTGAGCAGTCCATTCCTTTACGCAACGTTCACCTTTTGAGACATGCTTTGGTTATTTACAAAAGGACCCTTTCGACATGATCTATGGAAGGGATGAAGATGCTGGAGGACGTGATGACAAGGACAAAGCACAGAAGTTCATCCAGCAGATACAGACAATTCATCAAGCAGTGCAAGAGTAGTTGGAAAAGAGTCAGGCCCGATATAAGGCCCGACATGATAAGCATCGAGTCGACCATCAATTTCTAGTTGGTGACAATGTGTGGTTCCACATCAGCAAGGATCGATTGAAGGGGGAAGGCAAGAAATTGTGACCAATCCGATATGGTCCATTTACCATATTGGAGAAGATTGGGAATAATGTTTTCCGACTCGACTTGCCGATATACACGCAGATGTACTCAGTTGTGAATGTCGAAAATCTAAAAATTTATGAACCACCATTGATTATGGACACTAAGGAGGTAGGATCAATTCCTACATTGGATGACTTTGCACCAGAATATCTCGATGAATTGCCAGAGGACATCATTCTCGATTGAAGAACCAAGACTTCACGATGAGGAGATGTGGAGTATCTCTGTCTTGGTTTCAAAGGGATACACCCAAGAAAAGCTAAATGGCTTGAAAAGGAGAAGGTGAGGGAGCAATTCCCTCACTTTCCTGTTGATTGATGAGGCTTTTGGGGTCCAAAAGCTCTTTAGTGGGGATGAATGATTGAGGTGGATTAAACAGGTACAAGTACAAGTGACTTGAGTACAAGGCTCAAAATTCAAAGTGTTTGAAATTCTCACGAACTAGTTTCAAGTTGTAGATATTGTCTTTCTGATTCCAACGACGCAGATGACACTCAATTCCGAGTTCGTATGAAGGAGTTAGGAGCAATCAAAGTTTGAAGGTTGACTTGGTGATGTGGCAGCTTAAGGAGGCGACAATTTGAAAGAAATATGGCCACCGGATTCCGACCAACCCCTGCCGGATTCCGAGTGAATTTGTGGGACAATTAAAATGCCTCCTTCGGTCAATTTCCAGAAGATTTAAGAAAGATGGGTTGTTTTTAAATATATATATATATAAAATAAGGGGAGATTTAAGAACAACGGGTTGTTTTTAAAATATATATATATATATATATATAAAATAAGGGGTGGCAGGCCACCAACCCTGCCACCCCACAAAAATACGCATATCATAACATAAAGGTTTTTGGGGGGCAGGTGGTCAACCCCGCCACCCACGCATTATTCTAATCATATATACAGCGGGCCATGGTTGGGTCAGGCTGCATGGAGGCAGACCTGCCCACCACTCCAACCCACATGCTCCACTATTAAAACAAATCGGCGGCAAGGATGGGGCAAGACACCCAATGTGGACCTGCCCCCTCCCCCAAAAAAGGTTGCCATATTTAATGTTTAAAAAATCGTTGGGGTACAAAAGGTAAGGCACAGTTTTTTAAAACAAAAATTTGACTTGTAAAGGAGGGGGTGAGATTTGACCACCTGACCCCCTCCCCACAATCCGCGGACCTTAACCATTAGGCCAACAACCTTGTTTAGTTTATCTGCCCACAATTCATTATATAAACCTTCACTTCAGATGTGGGCCCAGGTCAGACAAGAGCGGGCACGAAAAACTAGGTGTGGAACCCTAACACTAGAAAATTTGGCGGAATTTCCAACAGTGAATTCGTCGCTATTTCGACACATAGTCGTCGCAAGAGCGACAGTTCGAGGGTAGGAAAAACGTGGTTTTCCATATCGTCACAGTTCCGATGCACTTAAAAAGTGTTGCACTATCGACACTTTTTCCGTCGCTTCCAAACAAGCGTCACTCTTCCGACGTTTCCCAATCCATCGCACTTCCGACCTTTGTAAACTATCGCACTTCCGACGAAATGTGGTCTGACGTTTTGAACGTCGCTCTTCCGATGTTTGTAAACTGTCACAATTACGACGAAATGTGGTCCGACGTTTTGAACGTCGCTCTTTCGATGTTTGTAAACTGTCGCAATTTCGATGCAATGTGGTCTGACGTTTTGGACGTCGCTCTTCCGACGGTTGTAAAATGTCGCAATTCCGACGTACTATGGTCCGACATTTTGAACGTCGCTGTTCTGACGTTTGTAAACTGTCAAAATTCTGACGAAATGTGGTCCGACGTTTTGAACGTCGCTCGTCCGACGTTTTTATACTATCGCTCTTACGACGTTTTTAAGTTGTCACAATTCCGACGCTTACAAGGCGTCAGTATAGCGACGGCAGGTTCAATTTAAAAAAAAAAATGAAACTTTAAAAGAGGAAAAACATTGTTTTGAATATATTATATGAAGTAAAACAGTCCATGAAGTCATTACATTTTCACATCTGAAGATTGGAACCCAAATATCCATCCAGAAAAGTGGAAGTCCCACCCGAGAAAATGATAGAAAAATACCCCATGTCACATACAGGGACATGATATAAAACCCAGTAACGGTCCACATGGAGATTATCGACAATCTGAGAAAGCATCCAAATATGCCCGAGGCATCCATAAGAAAGTGAAATAGCAGTATGTAGAATAGTAAAGCAACAGATAGAGTACCGACGTCCATTGTTCCAAATACAAATTAAAGTACCCAAAATCCTGCAACAGAGAAAAACACTAATCATGTGAGGAGTGTGATATGTCCAAAATGTAAAAATACCATCAGACCATATCAATAAACCAGCAACATAGACCAGCATCGCTAGTTTTGAAGGCAGAGTGATAAACATTAATCATTTTTTTTCACAAGAGAAAAAACACTATTTTGAATATATTATATGAAGTAAAACAGTCCATGAAGTCATTACATTTTCACATCTGAAGATTGGAACCCAAATATCCATCCAGAAAAGTGGAAGTCCCACCCCAGACAATGATAGAAAAATACCCCATGTCACATACAGGGACATGATATAAAACCCAGTAACGGTCCACATAGAGATTATCGACAATCTGAGAAAGCATCCAAATATGCCCGAGGCATCTATAAGAAAGTGAAATAGCAGTATGTAGAATAGTAAAGCAACAGATAGAGTACCGACGTCCATTGTTCCAAATGCAAATTAAAGTACCCAAAATCCTTGAACAGAGAAAAACGCTAATCATGTGAGTGTGATATGTCCAAAATATAAAAAGACCATCAGACCATATCAATAAACCAGCAACATAGACCGGCATCGCTAGTTTTGAAGGCAGAGTGATAAACATTAATCATTTTTTTTTTCACAAGAGAAAAAACGTTGTTTTGAATATATTATATGAAGTAAAACAGTCCATGAAGTCATTACATTTTCACATCTGAAGATTGGAACCCGAATATCCATCCAGAAAAGTGGAAGTCCCACCCCAGACAGTGATAGAAAAATACCCCATGTCACATACAGGGACTTGATATAAAACCCAGTAACGGTCCACATGGAGATTATCGACAAATCTGAGAAAGCATCCAAATATGCCCGAGGCATCTATAAGAAAGTGAAATAGCGGTATGTAGAATAGTAAAACAACAGATAGAGTACCGACGTCCATTGTTCCAAATACAAATTAAAGTACCCAAAATCCTTGAACAGAGAAAAACGCTAATCATGTGAGAAGTGTGATATGTCCAAAATATAAAAATACCATGAGACCATATCAATAAACCAGCAACATAGACCAGCATCGCTAGTTTTGAAGGCAGAGTGATAAACATTAATCATTTTTTTTTCACAAGAGAAAAAACATTGTTTTGAATATATTATGTGAAGTAAAACAATCCATGAAGTCATTACATTTTCACATCTGAAGATTGGAACCCAAATATCCATCCAGAAAAGTGGAAGTCCCACCCCAGACAATGATAGAAAAATACCCCATGTCACATACGGGGACATGATATAAAACCCAGTAACGGTCCACATGGAGATTATCGACAATCTGAGAAAGCATCCAAATATGCCCGAGGCATCTATAAGAAAGTGAAATAGCAGTATGTAGAATAGTAAAGCAACAGATAGAGTATCGATGTCCATTGTTCCAAATAAAAATTAAAGTACCCAAAATCCTTGAACAGAGAAAAATGCTAATCATGTGAGGAGTGTGATAACCATCTGCAAAAACCCAGGCTCGCTTGTAAGATCAGGCTCGCTTGATTCCAAAATTGGTAACCATCTGTTGCATCCGAGATGTAAGGTTTAGGCTTGCTTGTTTCCATTATTAGCCCACTACAGCATCCACCCTGTTCATAGCAAAAAGGTTCCTGTAGATATACAGAAAAAGAGTATAATACGTAGACCATATAAACATGGCTCTGTATTTCAAAAAACAGGTTTAAAATAGAAACAGGGCAACATTTTTTTTTCTAAGTAAATTTAATCTATTAACAGTGGGAATAAAATTACACCGAAGTCAAAATCATTGCCCAGACTCATGGAAAATTTGTCATCAAAAAATTAAAAAGACTGCCCTCATACGGGGAAACCAGTCTTGAACGTTTAATTTACAGAATTCAAAAATATTACAAAGGTCCAGCATAGTAAAATAATCTAAAAGCAGCCCAATTAAGTGGGCCGCGAAGCAAGAAAAAAAAATTAACCAAACTACTCCTCCGGCTCCTCGACGATTCGGCACCATCCTTCGGAAGGTCCAGGATCGCTAGGTGCCACCTCCACATTCATGCCACAGCTCCCCTCCTGAAGGCCCGAATGCTGGCGGGATTTTTCCGAGCTCAGACCCACTGGACGGGTGCATTCTTCCTCCGTTTGGGCCTCCTCACGGAAAACCACAGTGACTGAAGCTGTGATTCGTGGGCGGTTGAGAGAGAAATTTAAGGAAAATTGCGCAGTGCACATCGTGGGAGAAGGTGAACTAGCGGTGGGGAAATGAGGAGCAGGGGAATCCATACAGTGGCCAGATCCTACAACTCAACCCCGCCCACTCCTAGTATTTGGATATCGACCTGCGTAATAATCACTGGACTGGCCGGAAGACAACTCGGTTGAGGGGCTGGAGGGAGCGCGCAGGGGTTGACCTCTAGTGCTCCCCCTGCGGCAACGCATCCTTTGATGCACGCGAGGCATGGGTGCAGTCTCACTAGCAGTGGGCACAAGAGGAGATGGAGAAGCAGAATTCCAAGAAACAGAGGAAGACAGAAAAGGACTAGACCGAGAGAAATGCAGAAATGCAGCAAGGTCTACGCAGCAATTCAGCTGGCCACTTCTCCTTCTCGTCACAGTGAGCAGGCAGTGTAACCCAGCAACCGTCTCATCTGAAAAACCATAGCGAAATTCCATTTTATTGACCTGACTGTAATGCAATCGCAGGACGCCCGTCATAATTAATCTCTGATCATTAATGAGAGCCGAAGGCCGGATCATATTGGAGCATGCAGAATCGCTAACAGGAGTGGAGGTCCGATCTTGAACAGTGTTAAAACTTAATGCGATTAGATGTGAAAACCTTGGAACTTAATTGAACAACGTTAAAAATTAATGCGATTGATATGAAGTCGCCACATCCATGTCCCATCACCTTAAACGCCATCGAATGCACCCGCAGCCGGGAGCAGGGCAAGTTCTGATTGAGGACACGCGGCATAAATTGATTGGAGCGGATCTTTGTTTGGGCCGCTCACGCAGTGGAAATCTGGACCCGAAAAAGATTAGAGCCAATTTGATAAGAAATTTGCGTCACAATTCTCCCTCCGTACACCAGCCCAACTTCGGACCCGAAAAAGATTAGGGCGGAATTCATTTGGTTTTCGCGTCACAAAATTGGCCGACGTCAGCAGGCTATTTTGGAACGCGAATTTGGTTTGAATTATGGTTTATCGCCGTTTGAAGTCCGGCGGGCTCGACTTAAGAACAATTTTTTTTGATCCCATCTTATAAAATTTGTGTTGGTTTTCTTTGTTAATACACATATTTATAATAAATCATGGGAATACCACACTAGTAAACATGTGGAAAAGTTATATAAATTATTGAGAACAATCATTTTTATGTAAAAATATCCAAATGTGCTTTTGGGAAATAAGAATTCAAGTATTTGGTTCATATTATTTTAAAGGAAGGAGTGAAGTTGGAGCCTCAAAATATGCAAGCTATTACAAAATGACCTATTCCTAAGAAAATCAAGGTTCTTAGAAGATTTTTTAGACTTACATGATATTATTGATCATTTGTTAAGAATTATGCATGCATTTCAAGTCCACTCACATATCTCTTGGAGAAAATATCATTTATATGGAATGATGAGGATACTTTGGCATTCTCTCTTTTAATGGATGCCATGTCTTCTACACCAACATCGGTTGCACCTACTTCTGGTAAAACATTCATAGTAGAGTGTGAGGCACTAGGACAAGGAATTTATGTAACATTAACACAATAAGGGATATCATTGGCTTTTAAAAGCAAGGAATTCAAAGAAACTATTTGGTGAAATCTACGTATGAAAAATAAATGGAAGCAATATTACATGCAATAAAAAATGGGGATAGTATATCATTGGGAGGTACTTTAAAGTCAAGATATACCATGATAGCATAAATTATTTTTTGAAGCTATGGATTTCGTTGGAAGATTAACAAAAATGAGGAGAAAAAGTGCAAAGTTTTAATTTTGAGATAATCTGCAAAAAGGGTAAGGAAAATTTAGTACATGATGCTCTTTCTAAAATAGAAGAGGCCTCAAATTTATATCCAATTACATTTTCTATTCCTAGGTGGCTAGAAGAAGCTTGCCATAATGGAAAATGACAATAGTACTAAACAAAAACTAAAATTTATAAAGGATGGGATGAACTCTATGGAGCATTGGGAGTGAAAGAGAGATATACTTTGGTGCAAATGTAGAATATTTTTATGCACGCAAGCATATTTGATAAACAAATATTAAGGGAGTCTCGTGTCTCTCTGATGGTAGGACGCAGGGTTCCTTAAACATCTCAAAGGATCAAAAAATATATTTTTGGAAGGAATGAAGAAAGATATTCAAAATTTTGTAAGAGAAGGTCAGGTTTGCATAATAAATAAAAGAGAGATGGTAAAATCTCTAGGGTTACTTCAACCATTCCACATACATATTCAAAGACTAGAAGATATATCAATAGACTTTATTACAGGGTTACTGAAATATAAAGGTAAGTATTACATTTTTGTGGTCATTTATATAGACAAATTTTGTAGATTTTTTTTGTAGAGTTCAAAGTACATAAACAACAAGCCAAGTGGCAAAAGTGTCCGTGAAAGAAATTCATAGTCTTCATGGTTTCCCTAAAGTAATAGCAACAAGAAACTTTTGGAAATAATTATTTAATATGAGTGGAGAAACACTAGCTTCCATGAGTTCTACATATCAAACACAATCAAATGGTCAAACAAAAATAGCCAACAAATGTTTTTAAGGTTATCTACAATGTTACTATTTAGAAAAGCAATATTAATGGATGAAGTGGGTTCGTCAAGGAAGAATGGTAATATGATACTACCTATCACACATCTACTAAAATTTCCCCATTTAAGGCCCTTTATGGATATCCAACTCCTAGTATCTCATACTTTTTGCAAGATAAGTCCAAAGTATAGGAAACATAGTCACATATGGAAAATACTAAAGAAACTTTTAAAGTTATTATGGAAAACCTTCAAATGACATGAAACATGATAAAACAACAAGGGGAACAACATTGAAGTGAAAGATAATTTGAGGAGGGTAATTGGGTATTTTTTAGATTATAGCATTATAAGCAATCTTCATTCAAGAAAAATAAGAATAAATAATTAGCTCAAAAATGTTATGGACCTAAATAATTATTCATAGGATTGCACAAGTGGTATAGAAGTTATATTTTCCTTCTTCTTTCATTCATAAGGTTTTTCATGTATCTTGCCTAAAAAAGGTTTTGGGAAAAAATATGCCAATGTAAATAGAACTTCCAAAATTAGATGAAGAATGAAAGTTGATTCTTGAACCACAAAAAGTTATAGATAAAAATTATGTATCTCTTTGACATATAACCATTATGAAGTACCTAATCAAGTGGAAGAATATTCCTCTAGAAGAAGGTACATGGTAAAATGATCAATTCATGATGAAATACCCACGGCTAAAGGGTTCGTTTGAAGTTTTGACAAAGGTTTTGTTATATGTTTTATATAACATGTGGCGGAATAGTTTTATTGTTTGTTAAGGTCCCATACAGTGATCAAATTTGAAGGGCAGGTCCGAATTTCAATTGGAAGGGCATATATCTATGTTGCCCTTCCATAATGAAAAGCTTTAAAAAAAAAACTTTTCAATTGACCACAATAAATTATTTTTACATTTCATTTTCAGAAAGACAAAACCATCAATCTTTATATTAATAAAAGACTGTCACATATACAAAAATGAAGAAGGCTCCATCTTTCATTGCTTAAAAATCTCATTGGCAATGTCAACATAAGTCTTGAAGACACTATTATAAGAATTTGGATACATACCACCGGGATATAGGAGATTCTTATGTGTCAGATTGTGTAATGAAATTTTGACTTTGTCTCACAAGGAGCAGCAGCATGGATGTCTGGATTTTTCTTATAGAACTTTTTTATTATTATTTGAAACATTGTTTATATATATGAAGACAAAAATGAAATTATGAGCATGGTGGACAATTAGTCAAGCTCATGATGCCAAACCATGATTATGTAAGTTTGGAATTTAACATTTTTACATGTTAAAGACAAATAGTCAAAATCACTGACAACTTAGTATGCCATAATTAATAATCATTCCCTGTTCACTTTTGTTAATAGGTTTATGCCACACGATGATCTCTCTTCTCTGGCATTTACTTGTATTGAAGATCACTATTCTAGGAATAAGGAGTTATTTTCTCCAAAAATAACCCTAGCCAAACATTCACAATGCATCAAGGATATCTTTCTATGCTTCATAAGTACATATGTTCTACTTCTAAATCATGTCTTGGAAGTGGTTGTTTTGCTGGAAATTATTCACCACTTGGTTTCATACCAAAGTCTTTTTCTCATTTTCAGCATCCAATACATGAAAAAGATAATGGTTTAAAACAACATAAATATTTTAAATTTTGCAAGAATTTTCTGGCACACTTTGAATATTAATTTTGAAGTCAAGTGCATGATGTTGTATAGGATCAAGTGTCATTTTGAATACCAAATGATTCACAAGAAACTTCTCAACATGCTACCCTGCAGTAAGGATTAAATGACAATATTGCATCAACTATTTCCATAATAAAAGTGCACATCGGCCATAAGACTAAACAACTACAAATGTTGTAGATCTAACAAGACCACACAATCAAATGTATTCCACAAGGGAAATACTGTATGAAAAATGAAAAGGAGTGTGCAACCAAAAATACCTTAGGCAACTAATTCAATTAGATACACCAAACCATTAGCAAAAAGGAAAACCAGCCTACTCAAAAGGCAAGCGTTTACCTCCTTTGACAAAATTTTGAGTTCTGAAACAAGGGCCTTTATTGTCTTGTCAATGCCCCTAGTAATTTGAACGGGGTTTGCACCTGCTGCAAAAAACTAAAAAAAAAGGTTTCATTTCAAATTTTTTCCACAAATTTAAGATACAACCATTGTTAGTTTTGTATTTCCTAACAAGCTCATAAATTTTGACAAAAGAACCAAAATTTTTTAATACCTGATAGCAATTTTTTCACTCAAAAACTATCTTAGACTCAATAAGCCCAACCCAAACTAAAAAACCAAACACCATAAGACCCTACAAAAATGAATAGATGATCTTAATCCAGTACTATCGACAAAAATTTACCTTTACACCCTCACTTATTAAACCTTGTGCTGTTGAATTTTAACTTCAACTGCTGCAGCAGAAGGATGGATGCAACAACAACATTTTTTTTTGGAGGTTGCTTGCACGCCATCCAGAAATTTAATTCAGCATTTAAAATTCCTGCAAGTTTTTTTTGTAGACGGCCGCAACCATATTTCTGTACAGGATTGTATTTAAACACAACCAACATTAATGCAATTCACCAACCAGAAATTAAACAAACATAAATTTACCCCCCAGTTTGGTAAATTCAAAAGGAGGACACGTGGAGCATTAATATTGGATCGCATGAAATTGAGGGGAATCTGAAAACCTGAAAACCGGACCCGAATTTTTTATAAGGCACAATGGATTGAGAATTCGTGTTACAAATTAGGCAGACGTCAGCATCCCATTTTGGAACGCGAATTTGGTTTGAAATTCAATCTATTCAGACTTTTGAAGTCCGACAGAAAGGGTTCTTTAATGTCTTGATAATTTAATTTTATGTATGCTTTAATATATACATATGTTTTAAACATATGTTATATATATATATCATATGCGAAATGAAAGGTGGGCCATAGAATTTAGTTTTAATTTTATTTTTTTAAAAAGAGGGTTTATTATAATATGTTTTATATGTTACGGCATATAAAAATAAAAAGGACAAAAAAGCTTGGTAGTTTTTTTTTTATAGACAGTACGTAAATTTTTTATTACACAACAGTGTGTAAAAAGTGAAAGACTGAGTGTAACTTTTTAAGTGTGTATGCACAGTAGTGCGAAAGTGAAAAACACAGCAGAGTGTTTTAGAGACAGAGTATGTTTGTTTTGAACAGACATTGAGTTGGTTTTATGCACTGCGTTTTGTAGCAGTCATAATTTTGTAATCCCTCTCAGTGAGGAAGAAGTGTAATAGTTTTTTTTTGAGTTATTGAAGGGAATAGAAGTTTGTTTTCAAAGTATTGAAACTCTGTCTCCTGTCAAAGAAATTTTTATTTTCTCCGTGTTAAAAGAAGGGAGATTTATTCTCCATTCATTGTTCTGGAATTTTTCAATATTCCAACATGTGCAAGAACAACAGATGTTGTGGTTCCATCCCCAGCTAAATCATTTGTCTTTGCCATAGCTTGCCTTACCAACTTGGCCCCAATATTTTCAATTGGGTCCTCTAATTCAACCAATAAAAAGGCCAAAACCATAGCATTGAGATACATTTCATTACACTGTCAATAACAATAAAATTTGACTCACCCATAACCCTTTCCTTTTATTGTTGTGAAAAGCTTTATGCATTACTCTAATGTGGCTAGTCCATAGGCCAAGTAGACCACTGGGTAACAAATATGTTTCCTTTCACCTTTGAGTTTTCAAATTATGCCTACCAAATCTAAGACATTTAAGAGGGGAAACTAATACAACGTTAAAAAGAAAACCAGAGCACACATCTACAAATTACCTCCTTAGCTACTGTCACACCATCATTAACTATTTTCGGAGAACCATTCTTTCTCTCCAAGACAACATTTTTCCCTTCGCCCCAAGGGTGACTCCAACAAGATCAGCAAGTTTGTTCACACCGCCTGCAAGACAAATTGACAATGCTTTCAGTAAGTGTGCAATTGAATGCCAGACCATATGCCAAAACAACCCTCCATGAAAAATTAAAATAACACATTAAAATCGAATATAAGTGGACAAGGAAAGATCCACCACAGTGAAGTTTCACGTGTAGGTGACCTTCCTTTAAACATAATTTTTTCTTTGACCTACAATTTTTTTGTCACTGAGCCATCCTTATTGAAGTACAACTCCTTTTCCATAGATCTTGTATTAACTACCTTATCTCTATCGCGTAATCTCAGAGTCCCTCTTCTGCTTGAGCGATTAAAGGAAATGGGTGAAAAAACTGAAAGAGAAGACAATTGTCTGCCATAATTATCAAGCATTGCACCCAACTTCTTCCCCTTTCCATTGTTACCCAATGAGGTAGATGTGGCAATTGTTGTCATGCTGCCCAAAGCAGAGGCCATCTTCTCTTATCCTGAATATAGAATTACAAGATCTTCATATTAGTATGAACCTTAAAAAACATGACTCCCATTGCTAAAAACCACTTTTAAGTTGTAACAGGCAAACTAAACAACTATCGCAAATTTTGGCAACTTCTGGAGCATTAAGAGAGAAACAACCAAAGAGAAATACAACCACAATCCTCATTTTAATGAGACCGGACTATATATTTTCATTAAGATAATAGAAAGAAATCACGACTATATTAAGGCCAGCACAAAACAATGTTTAACCAGTGTCTCTCGCGGCCTTCAAGTTTCCATGCTAGAGGTTGCATATTTTTAATTTAAATTCTTGACCTCTCATGCCCATCTATGAATGCATCCAATGGGATATCTACATCAAATGCTCCTTTATATCCCCAAAAACAAATTTCCTACTACAAGAGCACCAGTATTGATGGATCACCCCACACCATCCCACCCACTAGAAATGGTGAAAAAGGAAACCCGAGAAAACTTCTGAAATATCTCAAGATGACTATATTGGTGGTTCTTATGAATCAACCAACCATTCAGAGCATGCTCATCAATCCAAACCATGAGTATTATGTGACGATATTCAAGCAGGCACTGAATCAGATTTCTGAAGCTATGTTAGAGAAACCCAAAACTCTCACTGAAAATAGGTGAAATGTGGCACCACTCAGAGATTGACATGTGCCAATTGGTACAAGTGGTAGACAATTGGCATGCTCAAACAACGAGGTGATGCAGGAATGACATGAGGAGAAAATATCAGAAAAGCCCGAAATCTGGAGAACTAAAGCTCATCACCAACCTGAGATTGACAACTTTACATGATGTAACCTATGAAATCGTAAATGGAGAAATCATAGTAACAATAAAGTAACCTATGTAACAATAAATTCAGTTTCATCCTGGGAGTGGTAATGGGAGAAATCATAGTGAACAACAGGAAACATGCGGAGTTGCTTACAATCAAATAGATGAAAAAACACATACAAAAAACCTAGATAATAATCATGAACAAGCTTAATATTGAATTATGAATTGTAAAGGAACTTACAAAATGTGACATTATGAACCTGGTCAAGCGCACAAGCAAAAATATCCTGGACATGACCCTGGTTGACAAGTTGTATTGCTCATGATGCAAGAGGATTTGTACTTGCACTACCAAGTCAATCAAAATCCATCATTATCTATACAATAAATACAAGTAATTGATGTAGTATTTTTTACTCTAAGATGCATTCTTATGATAATGTTAGAACATATGCTGAAAATGTCAAAACATACCTGAATAAGCTCCTCTTCGTTTCAAGAACAATTTATTGGAGTCGCATGAACTTGGAACAAGCCTCCCACGATCTGAAAGAGTAGCAACTAAGTCAACAAGGACTTTTTTGTTGCTACGCTGGATCGAGGGAGGTTTGCTCCAAGATTAAATCGCTCCAATAAATTATTCTCTACTAAACAGGGCCAACCACGTGAAGGTGGAAGCTCTTATGGCCCCTCCCCCCCCTCACATCACTCTCAATTCCCTAATACCCAATCTATATTTCATTTTTTACTTTCATGAGAATAAAAAAAAATATTCAATAACTAATAAAAAAACAATTCAACAAAAAGTACGCAAGGAAACATTGAAATTAATGCTTGACATAAAAATAGTATGATAAATGATTTTTTTATATAATGCAAAAAACATTCCAAGTATGGTAACGTTTGTCTTATAATAATACAATATTTTACATTATCAAATTTTCTTTTTCTTCTTCCTATTTCTAAAGCTCCTAATTACATCATCAATATCATTGTGCTCTGCTCCTGTTTCGTGCCTTTCGACCCGCACTGCTGACCTAGTTGCGTAGTCACGATGTCTGGTCTCATCCAGTGACGGGGCATCGCCTACAAAAACAGATAATATTAAATTTTAATTGTCATTTTTTAAATATCATTGAACTAGTTCGGTAATATTAATAAAAACAATTGCAATGAGATTATTTACCTGGTGCACCAGTTGTCGCCGCTGACCTAGTTGCGTAGTCACGATGTCTGGTCTCATCCAGTGACGGGGCATCGCCTACAAAAAAAGATAATATTAAATTTTAATTGTCAGTTTTTAAATATCATTGAACTAGTTCGGTAATATTAATAAAAAAAATTGCAATGAGATTATTTACCTGGTGCACCAGTTGTCGCCGCTGACCTAGCTGCGTAGTCACGATGTCTGGTCTCATCCAGTGACGGGGCATCGCCTACAAAAACAGATAATATTAAATTTTAATTGTCAGTTTTTAAATATCATTGAACTAGTTCGGTAATATTAATAAAAAAATTGTAATGAGATTATTTACCTGGTGCACCAGTTGTCGCCATTGGGACTATTTCCCTGTCTTCCTCTCTGGTGGTAAGATCCTCAAGGGAAACATTCTCTGTCATTTAAACAAAAAACGTTATAAGGACAACCATCAAGGTATAATTAGAAAAAATTATAAGTGGAAATTAATTACTGTCATGGCCCTCATTGATAGTAGCATTGTCGGCCTGGTCCCTACTACAATGATCAGGTTGCACGTGAGGATCATCTACATTTGGCTCTAAAACTGGGTTATTTGCGTCATCGGTAGTGTTGCTCCCCTGATTTAAACAAAGTTGTTAGACATTAAATTTATGGATGGAAACAAACATATTGAAAGGTTAATGTTTTACCTTATCAGGCATTCTGGATCTTGGGACCTGCCCCAAGCTTATGCGACGTTCAACTACGGCTTGATAGCCGAAATGGAAAGTGATATTTTTATCTTCCTCTGTTGTTTCTGTTCCGAAGTCATCACCCTACATTACATATGTCTGTTTATTTTTAATCATATTTGATAGGATTACAAAAACGTTGGAAGGCGATACAATTAATTATAAGATGTTTAGCTACTTAATTACAATTCTTGCAGCTAATTTCAAGTAGCCGCCCTGGCCGAGCTTGTGATGGCCCTTTTTTTCAATCCTAACTTTGGTTTCCTTTGAGGTGTCAGGCAACCTAGCATCAAAAGATTGAAGTCAAATATGACATAGCACACTTTTATTTTAGACATAGAGAAAATTAAAGCTATTGAATTAAAGTTGTAATTTACCTTGCGGGTTCAGTTGACATTTTTCCTTCTTTCTATGCCCTTTTCTCTTTTCTGTAATGGATGAGTGCTCTCCACTCACTCTCTGGAACTGCGAGAGGACGCTCATATCTAGGGTTAAATTGCAATTGCGTCCTATAGTTGTCCCTGGTATATTTCAACTATTTTCCGGCTACTCGAGTCACCGTTGTTCTGTCAAATGTGCCAACCCCAAAAAGGGCTTCTAGATAATCTAGAAGTTCTTTTTTCAGGTTGGAATTATGGGAATTCCACCCCGTGCATATGGTTGGGCCAAAAATCACCAACCCATGGCTCTCCAGAAACCTATAGAACTCATTGTTTCCTACACAGAAAAAAAAATATATATTATCGTTAATTTAAAAATAAAAATCATGATAAATAAGTTTTAGATAAAGTACATGAAATAGTTAAAATATTAAAATTTACCTGGGAGTTGTACATGCTTTATAGGGACACCTTCATCGTTCACCAACAACGTGCCATTAATGGTCCCTGTAGAGCTGACACGTGTAGCTCCAGGAAACGCAATAATGTAGTTGGCCATATCAGCCTCGTCATTGCCAACACGTTCAACGGTTGGCTGGGTTTCTGCTTGGGTAGGGTGTGTTTCTTGGCTGGCACCTAAAGGAGTAGAAGGTGTACGAGAGGGTTGTTGGGCAATCTCTAGCCCTTGTGTCCCACTACCACCAACACTGGGTTCAGCAAGTGCCAGAAAATGCTACATACAAAAGAACTTTTTGTTAGTTCAGTCAATGTAAAAATTAAAAATCAAACTATCACAATTCATCTCATGCAGAACAAAAAAAATATCCTTTTGACTTTTTATTATTACCTGATATGTTTCTAGCTGGCTCATAAGTTGTTTTATCCTCTCTTTTGTTTTAGGTGTTTGAGGCATGTCTATCAAAATATTAAATTCCAACCTTGCATCTTGTGCCTTTTTTCACAACAAGAACACTGGAGATAGGGATGAAGAAAGCTCTTCCTCAAAGAGGGAATCATCAGGCGTACCATGGCTAGGTGTCTGCATATTTGAACAAAATTAATATTATTTCAATTATGTAAATAACTAAAATACCCGAAGATAGAGCAATGCTGGCACTTTACATGTTCTTCCGCTGGCCTCTTTCCGCGATCATCCCGTCTCGGGGTTGTTCCTGCACTGATCTGATTAGTCTGCCACATTGCAATAAAATTATAAATGTAAAAACTTGAAAACAATATCTAACTTGAAAACACAAAATGAAAACTGAAATAATTTCTAATAAGACACCAAAAGACAGAGTTAGAGTTTCAAATATGCCTTGCATTGAATTCAGTCCTGGAAACATGTCATTGCACATTAAGGCACCCAAACAAGAGACGAGTTGACAATGAAGACCTTATTGAATATATTGTTGGAGAAACTTCTAGTAAACTTGTTGTGAAGACCTTGAAGACATTTTTGGAGCAACATTGTTGAAGCTGATGGTATAGCATTGTTGGAGACGATCTTGAAGGGCCTTAAAGTGAAGCTTTTGGAGCAACTATTGAAAAATCCTTAGAGCATTTAAGTAAGGCACTTTCTATCTTCTATCACCTTTTTCCTTTCAATATCCTTTAAATTATTTTGTTGATATTTAATGTTTGAAATCACGTTATAATTCCTTGATTATATGTGTTTGGGGACTTTCCCTTTGAAATTACCCAAAAATACCCTGGCAATTTTATCTTCAGGATGCATGTTTGACCCTATTGTTCAATATTTTGATTGATAGTAGTAAACATAGAGAGTTAGGGGGCTCTTGAATTGGTTTGGTTGGGCCATTAGATCCCTAACATCTACTAGGGAGAACCCCCTTTGAGTTGGAGGAGAGCTAGCCCGAAGTGAAAAGAGGTTGGTGAGGTGACAATGGGGCTATTGAATTACACATTGTATCACACTTTAGCTTTAGGACTTTATCTTGAGAAGTGTGAGATTTTGCTATATCAATTCTCAAATTGTTTACAACACTATTGTTAAGAACTAATAAGAAGTGATGTTGAGGGGTTTTGGGGTATAAGAAACAATACGATTTAAAAACTAGGGTTCTCAGTCCTTGGCATTCCTTCACCTGGGCCTAGGGGCACACTAGAATAATTTCACACTAAACCATGCAAACTTAAAAGTAACTTAACAGATCCATAAAGTAACAATAATCATAATTCCTAATTTCCTATTGTACGATATGATGCAAATTATTCAAACATGAAGCAATGAAGACATGCAATGTCTAAATTTCAAGATTGATGAACCAATACAAGAAGTTAGAAACTACAACTTTGATTCAATACTCTGTGTCCTAACTCCAGGAAGGAATCTAGTTTGTAGTACAGAACATGCATCGTGTATTATCAATTCTTAATTGACAACAATTAAAGGTCATCTACCTCATCAATTCCTTCCCATTTTGTGTTTTTATGTTATATTCCTTATAAAAGTGTCAAATTTCTCTCAAAGCAAGCAACCACTAAATAAAATAAAAAATAGTTGAGATATGATTGAGAAATGGTCATTTATTTCTTGAAAGGATCTTCACAATTTCTTTGGTTGTTTTTCATCTCAAGAAACAAGAAATGACCTAAGAAACTATCATGATGTAATATAAGAAACAACACGGTGCAATGGCCATTTTCAAAGCCAAATGATTTCCATTGAGGACATGGCTTTATTTGGTCCCTGTTTCATAGGAATTTCAGGTAGAAATGGAACTTTGTTGGAAGTGAAAGGAAAACATGTCTCATGTTGAATTATGAGAAAATCATGTTGTTCATGATGCAACAATTGACTGAAAATTGTTTTGGAAATCTCCTGGAAGTTGTAACTTGTGACTAAGGTTCTCATTGACCTTTACCCAACTTTGGAAAAGGAGGGTGTTGATTTTCATCTTGATATATTTGTTTTTTATGACACTAATATAGGGTAATGTAAAAGGGGGGAGATCAAATTACAGTTTGATTCATTGTTGATAATTGGTGCCAATCTTCAAGAGGAATGAAGAGGTTGTTATCTTTACAATCCCATCCCAACATCAAATTCAGTGATAAGTTTCTATGAGGTTTTGGGTCAAGGAAACATTCACTCCAAGAATGATATATTTAAGTAGGCTTCTCCTATTCTGGGAAAACACCATACATATAATGCATTCACTTGCATGTATAAAGGGAAAGGAAAACATGTTTTCATACAACGGTGACAAAGGCATCTTGGGGAAAGGTATCTTCACTTTTTATTTATGTTGTTCACCCACACCACTCTCGTGTTTTCACTAATCCTATTTTGTCATTTTTGGATTCAAATTAAGTTAAGGGCTTAAGTATTTTTTGACCTTTTGGTGTAGTTTTTATAAGTGGCATGTATGGATTTTCCATTAATTCTGCACTTTTTCTCTTCATGCGCATGTTTCCCTGGAAATCAAATGCATTATTTAGTCCCATACATTTAACAATTTGTTGGATCAACTCCATTGGCAATATCATGTTTCCTATTCAATCAAAATTTATCTCAGTTAGGGTAGGTAGGAAGGTTTTCCCTTTGTATTAATAGGGCACTTCTAGCTTGCATTTTTATTATATCTTTCAAATTTAGTGTGTTTCAATTAGGCATGAATTTTTGCAACTTTCAAGGTGAGAATGAACAAAGACAAATTTTTGTGATGGATGACTATATATGACTCCATGGCCAGAGGAAAAGGCACTAATCTACTTCTTCAAATATCTATAGTTCTCATTCACCTCATACGGAGATGGTCCCTGATTTTGAGCCAAATGTTGCAGCAAAAAGTCCCCCCCCCTCCATAATTTGATATTCAATGGAAATTTCTTAAATTGATGATGGGGCATGATTATGGAACATTGGCACATACATATGTAATGGAATTCCAATATCATGATATATGTTTGCATATGTTTATGGAGGTGGTGGAACAAAAAAGGTCTCAAATAGAGCCGAAATTTTTCACATAAAAAGGACTGTGGGCTTGACTAATGGTTCCATTTAAAAAATGATATCTAGACAGAGAATAAGTGTAGCATGCAAACATGCATTGAAAATCCATCTGAGTTTGCATTGTATTACTTATGATGGATTCAAATTTGGTTTTCAAAATGCCAGGTTATGGCATGATTTTGTCGAGAAACCCTTAGTTGGATTCTCATGTTGGTTTAATTTATATTTTAAGTTTGTTTTGCAATCTTTGGGTGATAGTAACTCATGAACTAGGTTACCAATGTGTAAAAATCATATTTCAAGAATAAAGTTGTGATTTTTTTATATTATTATTATTATCTATTAGCTACGAGTATTGACACCTAATGCCTGGAATTTTGACATCTTGATAGCATGGATAATTTAGAAAATGTTTCTAGTAATGTTAACATAATAACTATCATTACGTGTCTTCACTTTTGTCACCATAATAGACCTGTGATATGGACTCATCACACAACTTCATATGCTATGTCCCAACAAGTTCAAACTGGTTGAACCTACCTCATAGTGTGGTTATTAAGGCCAAGTTGCTTGGTATATAACTCGATAGCATAGACCGCGTTGCAGTTCTAAAAAGAATCCTCAAGTGTCAAAAAAACTTCACAATATGTTCTACTATAAAGCCTTTTGGGATACCTGAAATAATATATGTATCATTGATGACTTTTAAAGTATGACAAGATCCAGAGGGAAAGGAAATCAATGGAAGAGTGATCCACCAATGAGAACCTAGAATTTAGCATCAGATGAGTTAGAGTCTAGGAAATTGAAACCCTATAATTTTAATTAGTGATGAAAGACATCACATAGGCAATTATATTTTCATGTAGAATAATCTGTTAATTCAAATTTAAACTACATAATATGAAAGGCATACCATAAATTTTTCCACGTAAGTCCAAACAACCTATAAAAAGGGAAAACCTTCTTTTTCCATGGGAAATAATTTACCTTTCCTTTTCAAGATAATCTAAATCACAAAAAATATGAACTATACTGCACACATTCTTGGATAATGTGAAAGTGGAAAAGGAATACCCTACACAAGTGATGCACACATGTACATTTGAACACTAATAGATTTTTGTAGTTGAAATGCAATGCTTTTTTTCATTTAAATGTAGGGTTTTTAAAGCAGTGAGAAATAATGGCTGCCAAATTAATACAAATTAATAAGCGTTTCTTTGGGAAAAATTTAAATCTTGTATTGGGTGATGAAGATAATAGAGGGTATTGAATCTTGACTCTTGACATCTACAGAGAACCCTACAGCCTAACAAAATCCAATGGAATTGACCAAAAAAAACCAAATAGAGTCAACCCTACTATAGGAGGAAGGGCCTGCAGTAAGAACTTACCATTTTGCAAGAGCTGAGGGCGAATGCTGTTCTGCAAGAGCTGAGGGTGAATTTTGTTCTGCAAGAGCTCAGGGCGAATGCTGTTCTGCAAGAGCTCAGGGCGAATGCTGAGGGCGAATGCTGTTCTGCAAGAGCTGAGGGCGAATGTTGTTCTGCAAGAGCGGAGGGCGAATGTGCGCGTGATATCAGACGTTAATGTAGCACACATGTACATTTGAACACTAATAGATTTTTGTAGTTGAAATGCAATGCTTGTTTTCATTTAAATGTAGGGATTTTAAAGCAGGGAGAAATAATGGCTGCCAAATTAATAAGCGTTTCTTTGGGAAAAATTTAAATCTTGTATTGGGTGATGAAGATAATAGAGGGTATTGAATCTTGATTCTTGACATCTAGAGAGAACCCTACAGCCTAACACAAACCAATGGAATTGACCAAAAAAACCCAAATAGAGTCAACCCTACTATAGGAGGAAGGGCCTGCAGTAAGAACTTACCATTTTGCAAGAGCTGAGGGCGAATGCTGTTCTGCAAGAGATGAGGGCGAATGTTGTTCTAGAAGAGCTGAGGGCGAATGCAGGGCGAATGATGTTATGCAAGAGCTGAGGGCGAATGCAGGGCGAATGCTGTTCTGCAAGAGCTCAGGGCGAATGCTGAGGGCGAATGTTGTTCTGCAAGAGCAGAGGGCGAATACGCGCGTGATATCAGACGTTAATATAGCTATTGCGATGGATACGAAACAATAAAATCATTTTTATGTAGCACGCAGATAAGTTTCATATTTTTATGTAGCGCCCATATAAGTGTCGTTATACCGACGGAGGACAAATCATTGCTATTGCGACGGGTGCCTCCAAACGTCGCAATTGCGACACTTTAACATTGTGTTGCACTTGCGACGTTTGGAGGCAGTCGTCGCAATAGCGACGCTTTGGGCCATAGTGTCGCAATTGCGACGTCTTCCTCCAAACGTCGCAATTGCGACACTTTGTCTAAGTGTTGGTATTGCGACACTTTTCTATAAACGTCGGTATAGCGACGGTTTCGGGCGAGATGGAAAAAATTTGGGGAAATTTCTGACATTTGGTCAAAAGCGTTGGAACCAAGTGTCGGAATTTCCGCCAAATGTAGTAGTGTGAGCAGTGTGCAGGAGGGGGTGGAACCATGATCTGAGCCATTTTCCCATAGGGGTCAGACTGGGACAAGTTTTATATGTATTCTGCACTACTCGACGCCACGAATACAACGGTCCTACCCATTTCGTCATCAAAGGTCTGTAATTTTCTGCCACTTTCAGATTGGGCTGGTATAAGGGTGTAATTCCTCATTTTGTACTTGTACTTTCATTTTTTCCATTTAATGAAAGAAGGGCCTCCCCACTATTTGAGCAGGGCCCGGAGAAGTAGTCCCTTCTGGACGAACTCCGATATCAACTTTGTGTCCTCTTGCATGGTTAATTGCTTCTCTCTTTTTCCGTTTATGCCTTTAAAATTTCTTGTTTAAAGCTACAATTTTCACATGTAGTTCTTTCACACATTTCAAGCAAAAGATTTTAGATCAGGTATGGTAAATAAATAAAACCCCTTTTTATATTTACTCCATAAACTTTTTTATATTTAGGAAAACTAAAAAATGAGGTTTGATTTAGGTGAAACCTATGGGCCAAATACCATGGAACACATTATTATTAATACCATGGGCTAAATACTATGGGCCAAACCTAAATAAATATAAATATAAATAAACCAGAGGTATGGTAAAAAGCAAAATTTGAGTACACTACATGCATTGACTATCTCAAGTAACGGTAAACAGGTAAATGTAAATGTAAAAGTAATGTTTAACATTTAAAATTTAATTAATCTAATGTGGGCCCTAATAAAAAATGACTTCTCTGTCTAAATATATAAATTTAACACAAATAAAGTGTCAAATTGTATTTGTGAGGAAGCATTTATGTGGCACTGGGAAAAGTGAAATCATATTTGTGAGAAAGGATTTCGAGAGTTGTGCGAAGTGGAAAATAATATTTGTGGGAAAGGATTACCTTTTTATTTTTACCTTTTCATGTACTTCGACTCCATGGATGGGATCATGTGTAATGGATCACTCTTACCACCAAATTAGAAAGATTTAATTCCTGCCTTGCCTGACACCTTGAAAGGCTCGTACAAAGTGATTTCAAGAATCTATTTCTAAATGTGTAAAACCAGCCTAGATCCATCTTGACTCTGGATCTATCAAACCCCTAGAGTGATCAAATCTTTCGAGATGTAAACCTTTCCTCGAGTTTTGCACTAAAAAAAGAGGTTTGCAACTCTAGAGATTTGATCCATCTGAAAATTTGATAAATCCAGAATTAAAATAAATCTAGACTAATATAATATTTAGTTTTACTCTTATACATATTAACATGTTAATATTGGTTAGATATTAAATATGTTAAAATCAAAATGTATCTTGTTACATATCTAGTATAAATCAAAATGTATATTGTTACATATCTGGTATAATATTAAGTATTAACTATACACATATTAACATTCACAAAGCTGCTTTTTATTTTTTTATGAAAATAATTAATGGACATGAATGAAATAGTTTTTTTATACGTTGAAGATACGTTTTTGAAGGTAATGGTTTTCTGGTAAATATTTGTAGAAACTGTATTTTAGGGGATGGTTTTGTTGTAATTTTTTATTTATATAGAATTTTTAAAAAATTAAAAAAAAAAACCACAATAAATATTAATATAATGTAATAATTGTTTTTTTTTTTTAATTATAAAATAAAAATAATATAATATTTGATAAAATTATATAGTTAGTTTTTCTTGTTATTTAGTTTAATTTATTAAATTATGAAATGTATAAATTAATTGTCATTTTTATTTTTTAATTTAATAATGTTTTTTTATTTTCTATTTTTTAGATAAAATCAAAACGAGGTTATATCAAAATATACAATTTTGAGAGTTATATTGTAGATATTTTTATTTGGGTAATTGAGAGAAATGTATTAATAATGAGCTAAATATAAATCTTAGTTTAAAATTTATTTTTAAATATTAAATTAATTTAAAGTCAATTTAGAAAATAATATTATTTATAATTAGAATATATATATATATATATATATTATAGATCTAATTTCTAAATATTAACTCGAAATAAATTTATGTTGGTAAAATATGAATTATAAATATATATAATTACTAAAAATAATATTTAGTTGTTTAAGGTAATTGATAAGACATTTCTAATTGGATTTGAGGTATAGTGTACTAATTAATTATGACATATATTATAAATTGAACTGTAAAATAATTATGGCAACTTTAAATAATATATTACTATGATTATAATAATATATTATGAGACAATTAGACTTGGAAATTGTTTGACGAACCACACATCATAAATGTGTATACCTAAGCTAAGGTCAACCTATATTTCCCTATATTTGCGCAAGATAGGGAAGTAAGTTTCATTGAACCTATCATAGTGGAACCGATTTTGTAAACTTGCACCGACGAGAAGTTGACCCGTGTCGAGAGTGGTATTTCGTGAGGGACCAGATTGTGATATTAAAACATGTGCACGCTAACCGATCAGGGAAGAAGAATTAATGAGTCGTGGTCACAACTCATGGTCATGCGTAAAGGTAAGTCAAAGGGAGTTGTTTTTTTTGCTATTTTTTGAAGGTATTTTTGGTGGAGTTTTTTGGTTTAATTTTTTTAAAATTTGGTAAGAATTTATTGAAAACAAAAAATTTGATGGGTAATCTTGCACAATCGAAGTGTCCTAGGAGTTTTTTAGGGTGCTAAATCTATATATACAGTATAAAAAACAGTTTAAATAACAGAAATCAAGGTTTTGCCTCAATTTTTCCCTAGATTTCGGTACCGGAAACTCCAAAAAGTCGCACTAAAGACAACTCTAGTCAAAAGAAGGTGCTTAATTTTGATTTCAGAGCTATTTAAAACCCAGTTCAATGAAAATCATTGATCAAGTTAAAGAACCATTGATGAACGAGGAATGGAGATGAACGTTTGAGGAAGAATGTTAGATTTGTAATAGTGTCCAGTTAATTTTGGGTCGATTTCCCATATAGTAAAATGTGGATTTATAAAAAAAAAAAAAAAGTGGAATCCAGGTGTCGATCAGTTAATGGATACAAGTTTTGAAGTTTTAAGGATCTTTTAGTTTCCCGTTGGATGTATTACTCACGAAAATAATGTTTTTACTCTACTTATCGTCATGATAAGTAAACACAACTGTAAATTGTATTACTACCAATTGCCCCTAAAGGTGTAAAAATACGCCGAAGGTATAGAAGATTTGAAAAGATTCTCTGGTGAAGATTTGAAAAGATTCTCTGCACAATATATGTCTACAAATTTAGATAAAAATGGGAAAATACCTATAGAATTTACACCACCTGAAGGATTGCTTTTGGTGAATGCATAGTCTCCATAACTCTTAAACTCTTATTTAGCGTGCGCTAACTTTTTTTGAATATTCATCTCCTCGCCCAAATGTTCAATGCCATGCACATCCATCCAATAATTAAAACACGGGTTGCCATATGTCGTCACATGTCGTATCTATGCGATGCTATGACTGCACATGTTTTGTATCCATACATTGTGCGTTAAATTTTTTCAAATATTCATCCCCTCAGCTTAATGTTCAGTGCCATGTACATCCATCCAATAACTAAAACATAGGTTTCCATGTCGTCACACGCCATTTCTATGTGATGCTACGACTGCACATGTTTTTTATCCATACATTGTGTGCTAAATTTTTTTGAATATTCATTCCCCTGCCTAAATGTTCGGTGCCATGTTCATCCATCCAATAATTAAAACACAGGTTGCCATATGTTGTCACATGCCATATATATATGATGCTACCATGGGTTTCATCTTAGATGAAACCTATTTAAAGGTTGGAAAGATCAAAGGTAAAGTGTCTAGGTGGCCGTTGATAACAAACATTGGTGTCTTTACACACCATCATCTCTCTCGGTGCTCTGTGATCCCAACAATATCTTCTCATCCTTGTCCTGTCTCTTGAGGAATTAACCCATGATTCACCTTCCAAATGCCTCCACATATGCACAAGTGAGGATGCCATAATGCTTGGTTGTTTAAAACTTCACACTGATCTTGAAGGCGAAGACTCCCTGAGGAATCAATAATTTCTAAACTTTAGTTGATGCAATATGCAAACCAACAAGGGATAGACGCTCTACTTCTCAGGCTTGTATTTCAATGGTGGTTATCACCTCCTGAGCTTGGCATGCAGCCCACCGATTCAAAATTCTTGATTTTCGTCTTCTTGCATCCAAATATTGTCGATTCTTCACTATTGGATCTATGTTTCCATCCTGCTAGATCATCACTTTCCTCTTCCTCATCTTACTGCAACAAATCCAAGAGTTGACATATATTACACTACTCACGCACATGATTCAAACGTTGGCGATGAATGCAATCATTGCCACAATAACTACTATCAATAATTGACTCATTAGAATTGTTGGTGGAAGAAAATGTCATACATGTATTAAGATGTTCCCGAACAAGTTCCTCTAAACCCGGGTGAAATTCAACCTTAGTATTCAAAACTGAATAATTATTTATTAACTCCCTTAATTACTATTTCTCTTGCAGCCGTTGATTATAAATAATATTAGTTAATATTTCATTTATGTTAGTTGGTACAGATGCCATCTCTATTGATTTATCACTATGTATCCTCAGTCCTCTTTTAGGTTATATGAATCCCAAGTTTAGTCTCGTTGGTTGCAAGAAAAAAATAAGCAATCAAATATGCAAAAAAAAATACAACATTCACAAAAATGCACATGTCAACACTGAACCCCATAACAATCAAAGGCTAGACCATCATCCTTGTCTCAGAAACCCTTTGAATTTATGAACAAAACAAAAGATAAAATAATATAAATATCTCATTAAAATGAATTAAACTTCAATGTAGATACAAATTTGTTTTTTTTTTAGAGGAGAAAAAACGTTGTCCTTTTAATTATGAAAAGAAACAGTACATATGTAGAAGGGATTGAAACATGCATGCAAACCCAAAACAAGAGTTGCATATCTCAAGTGATAAGCTACTGATATGAACAGAAAGGAGTGAATCGTCGCTCAAGCAAATTACAGAGTATCATGCCACATAAACCAAAAAAATAAATTTCCCAAAAAATTCGTGTATAGAAGAAGAGGGGACTGCAAATAAGAAGAGTAATGCCAACATGTGGTAGAGAAAAAAATAAACATAATAAGCAGAGACAAAACTAAGGAAGTGGCAGAATATAGGAGCTCGATAAGATGGAACCCCTCTAGTGTTGAATGTGAAGAGAATAAAAAGGTAGTTCCAGGCCTTTTTTGGAGAGCCTGTCAACCCTTGAATTTGCCTCTCTAAAGATGTGTTGTAGAGGAGGAGAGTTCAAACATCGCAAAAGGTGAACAATTATCTTTATCCAACTGAGAAGGCCATGAGGCTAGAAATATGTTGATCCATTTATTCCGTTAATAATTGACTCGAAGTCGCCATAAATGGAGAGGTTCAGGATTTTAGCATTGTAGGCAAACTAGAGGAGGCTCTATAATGCGAGAATTTCAGCGTTATTGTTGGAGCCCATGCCCCGATTCCAACAGATGTTGAAGCATTCTCCTTGAGCCATCTTGATCCATGCTCCGCAACTGTAGATCCCATGTTGCTCAGCGTCGTCGAAGAACCCTGCTGGGATGTTGATCGAATGAGGACAAGATCTAAAGGAAAGATCAGTGGTAATAATGGTAGGGCACTCTCCAGTGTTAATCCATGCCATGATGGAATGGAAAATTCTTTGAGGGAATGGTTGGATTCCATAAAAAAATGAGCTTGTTCCTAGCGAGCCAAACTTCCCAGAACAAGAAAAAAGGCAAGGAACTGAAACGTTGATCCAACTAAGTCCATTTGTTAATACATTGAACTATACCATTCGACCTCCATGAGTGATCCTGAAAGATGTTAGTGAACATTGACCTAATCTCCAAGACAATAAAACAATTCAAAAAAAGGTGGGAAACATATTCAAAATCATGTTTGCACATGATGCATATACCCGGGACTTGGTGGCCTCTCTTGGCTAGATTGTCCCATGTGAGGATCATGTTCTTCCATGCCAGCCAGGTGAAGAGGATAATCTTCAAAGGGATTTTTCTCTTCCAGAAAATGATGTTAAAAGGTTGAATGGCAGCTAGCGGTGAAGAAGAGATCATAGTAAGATATAGAGCAGAAACATCAATGGAACCCTTTTAGGATTTTCCATCTGAGTGGATGTGGTATCCCAATAGGCTGTGGCAGAGGCCTGCCTATTTGAGTGACAACAGAACGAGATTCCATTGAGCCCAAGCGGGGCTAATCAATTCCAAGTGAAGAGTGTCTTTCCATACAGGGCATCCCTGTTTCCAGGATAGAATAAACTCAGAGAAGAAAAAAAGACCTTTCTGCACAAGAGTATGATGGAGCGGTTGGGGGATGATCGGATCTGGAGAGAGCTCCGAAATGCCATCAATCCTGAGAAAAATATCATGAGCGTTCCCGAACATACAAAGAAGTCTGTCACGCACAATTGAGGAGGTCGAAACATATCTCCAGTAAACATACAAATTTGTTGTCAAAGTATAAAATTCTATGCAAATGGAAAACGTTGTTACAGAGATCTTGCAACGCACTGCATTTCAATTTCAAATACAAATGGAAAATGAGTTTCCCAAAAATGTTGATCAGAACATATGTTTAAATTCACAAATAATAGTAATGATAGTAACGAGTCATTGAAGTCCAATTGTGTTCAAGTGACAAGTTGAAGCACTAACAGTGATAATGACCCAATTTCAAAACCCATTTCAATTTCAAATACAAATGGAAAATGGGTTTCCCCAAAATGTTGATCAAAACATATGTTTAAATTCACAAATAATAGTAATTGTAGTAACGAGTCATTGAAGTCCAATTGCATTCAAGTAGCAAGTTGAAGCACTAATAATGATAATGACCCAATTTCAAAACCCACCATCGTCTGCCCTCAGATAAAGCTAAGAGAAAATCTTGAATGACTTTAATCGCCCTCAGTTACATCTCTTAGAAAAATGTTTCGTGATTGAAGATTAGTTTCATACCGACGTCCATTAAAACATGGTATTTAATTACGAAATGCCAGACTATATTTACGAACACTAAAAAAGAGTTTCATATCGACACGACTTAAAACATGGGATTTAACTACAAAATGTATATTTACGAACACTAAAAAAAAGAGGTATGGTAAATAAATAAAAATATAAATAAACAGGAGATATGGTAAATAAAAAATAAAATATATTTTTATGCTTACTCGAGAGGTATGGTAAATAAATATAAATATAAATAAATTTGAGGTATGGTAATTAAATAAAACCTCTTGTTATACTTACTCTAGAGTTATGGTAAATGAATAAAAATATAAATAGACTAGAGGTATGGTAAATAAATAAAACCTCTTTTTATATTTACTCCATAAACTTTTTTATATTTAGGAAAACTAAAAAATGAGGTTTTATTTAGGTGAAGCCTATGGGCCAAATACCATGCATTATTATTAATACCATGGGCTAAATACTATGGGCCAAATACCATATTTATAAAAGAGGTATGGTAAATAAATAAATATAAAATAGGTATAGAGAGGTGTGGTAAATACATAAAAATATATCAAATATGATTAGAAAACAACATCTATTTATATACCAAGCCTATGGGCCAAATACAATGGTAAATAAAATATGTATGGTATATAAATATAAATATAAATAAATGAGATGTATGGTAAAAAATAAAACCTCTTTTTATATTTACTCCATACTCCTCTTTATATTTACAACACTCATAAAAGATGTTTTATTTAGGTGAAGCCTAAGGCCAAATACCCTAATATTAATATTAAAATATTAATACTAATATTATTATTAATTATAATATTCATATTGATATATTATAATATTAAAATTATTAAGTTTAATAAATTTGGATACTGGAGGTATTTGAGTACACTACATACATTGACTATCTTAGGTAAACAGGTAAAAGTAAATGTAAATGTAAAAGTAATATTTAACATTTAATATTTAAAATTTAATCTAATTAATCTAATGTGGGCCCTAATGAAAAATCACTTCTCTACCTAAATATATAAATTTAACACAAATAAAGTGTTGAATTGTATTTGTGAGGAAGCATCTTTGTGACAGTGCCGAGAGTGAAATAATATTTGTGAGAAAGGATTTCGAGCTGTGCGGAGTGGAAAATAATATTTGTGGGAAAGGATTACCTTTTTGGTTTTATCTTTTCATTACTTCGACTCCATGGATGCCATCATGTGTAATGAGTCACTCTTACCACCAAATTAGAATGATTTAATTTATGTCTTGCCTGAAATAATATTTGTGGGAAAGGATTACCTTTTTGTTTTTACCACTTGAAAAATTTCTTTTGGTGAATGTATCCATCCAATAATTAAAACTTATGCTTCCATATGTCATCACATGCCATATCTATGTGATGCTACGACTGCACATGTTTTTTATCCATACATTGTGTGCTAATTTTTTTTTGAATATTCATCCCCCTGCCTAAATGTTCAGTGCCATGTACATCCATTCAATAATTAAAACGTAGGTTTCCATATGTCGTCACATACCATATATATGTGATGTTACCATGGGTTTCATCTTGGATGAAACCTATTTAAATGTTGGAAAGATCAAAGGTAAAGGTGGCCACTGAGAACAAACAATGGTGTCTTTAAACACCATCATCTCTCTCGGTGCTCTGTGATCCTAACAATATCTGCTCTTCCGTGTCCTGTCTCTTAAGGAATTAACCCATGATTCACCTTCCAAATGCCTCCACATATGCACAAGTGAGGATGCCATAGTGCTTGGTTGTTTAAAACTTCACACCGATATAGAAGGCAAAGACTCCCTAAGGAATCAATAATTTATAGACTCTAGTTGATGCAATGTGCAAACCAACAAGGGATAGACACTTTTCTTCTCAGGCTTGTATTTCCATGGTGGTTATCACCTCCTGAGCTTGGCATGCAACCAACCGATTCAAAATTCTTGATTGTTGTCTTCTTGCATCCAAATATTTTCGATTCTTCACTATTGGATCTATGTTTCCATCCTACCAGATCGTCACTTTCCTCTTCCTCATCCTACTGCAACAAATCCAAGAGTTGACATATATTACACTACTCACTCACATGATTCAAACATTGGTGATGAATGCAATCGTTTCCACAATAAATATTATCAATAATTGACTCATTAGAATTGTTGGTGGAAGAAAATGTCATACATGTATTAAGATGTTCCCGAACAAGTTCCTCTAAAACTTGATGAAATTCAACCTTAGTATTCAAAACAAAATAATTATTTATTAACTCCCTCAATTACTATTTCTCTTGCAGCCGTTGACTGTAAATAATGTTAGCTAATATTTCATTTATGTTAGTTGGCACACATGCCATCTCTATTGATTTTTCACTATATATCCTCAATCCCTCTTCTAGGTTATATGAATCCTAGGTTTAGTCTCGTTGGTTGCAAGAAAAAAAATAAGCAATCAAATATATTCAGAAAAATAAAACATTCACAAAAATGTACATGTCAACACCGAACTCCATAACAATAAAAGGCTAGAACATCATCCTTGTCTGAGAAACACTTTGAATTTAAGAACAAAACAAAAGACAAACTATTATAAATATCTCATTAAAATGAATTAAACTTCAATGTACATACATTATTTATTTATTTTTAATTTTATTATTCTTTTCAGAGGAGAAAAAACGTTGTCCTTTTAATTATGAAAAGAAACAATACATATGTAGAAGGGATTGAAACATGCATGCAAACCCAAAATAGGAGCTGCATATCTCAAGTGATAAACTATTGATACGAGCAGAAATGTGACAACCTCATTAAGAGTTAACTAGCATTAACTAGTTAAAGACAATTTGCTTATTTTTATTTTTTGGCAAGAAAGACTCAATTGTATTGTTTATGAAACTAAAGTATTATTTTATTTTGGTTGCTGTGTTAATAGGAGGAAAAAATGAATGGAAAGAAAATATTTTAAGTTGTTGGTAAAAGTTTCTAAGAATAGGAGGTGGTTGGGGACAGTTGGAAAAACAGTCACCTACCCTCTAGGGATAAAGTTGAATCCCGGGAGAGGGGTAGGGGTTCTGTGAGTTTTGGTAAGAAGAGCAAAGTATTTTCTAGAGCTGGTGGAAGACCGTTGAAAATAGCTTTCTGCAACCCTTGTAAAACCAGACTAACTATTTGTGACTGGATTGGCCTTCCAAACGTCACAACAGGGAAATTCCACTGTGACCCGTGGCACCGTCCATAATTATGGAGCTAGGGGGCAAGAGGAGGACGTCATAGCCTCCCTTGATGGTTGGGAGGACCACAGTTTGAAAGATTATTTTTCCTTCTTAGATAAGTATGCCTGAACTGAAATATTATGAACTACAGGTTTTTCTTTCTTTTAAGAAAACGAAGGATTTAGACTGTTCATGGCTTTTACTGGTTCTAAATTGCTACTTAGAAGATCTGAATGTCGTAGTTTGGCTAAGGATTTGGCATGCATTCTTTGTATAGATGAAGTTTTCTAAATATATTAGTGGAATAATACTCTGTTTAGAGGAAAGAAAGATTGTATTACTAGATTACTTTTATTCGCTATAAGACCTGTGGTAAGACTCTGCAGGTGTTCTATATTTTGAAGAATTGTGAATAGATTTCTATGTTTATATTGGAAAACAAGTAGTATCAATTTAACTCTGTCATGAACTTACTGTTCGAACGAATACTGAATCTACCCAGTGAGGAAGAAAACAATGAAACAAAATGAGAGATATGAAAAAATATGCATGTTGTAGTATACATTGGAAATTATACTTTCTGAATATTGTTATTGAAGTAAACAAGAGTTAAGGAGGCTTAGAACTTGAGGTGCTGGGTTTGGGTCGAAACCCTACCCTGCCCTTGTTCGTTAAAAAAAATATACACATCCCCTTCAAATGGTGGACTGGAGCCGTAAGACCTAAGTTGAACTTTGAGTAAATAAGCAAGATTGGCAATGTGCAAGACAAACGTAACACTCTATCTCCGAGTCAAGAATCAGAGAAATTCTTTACAAGAAAATATAGTAAACCCTTGTCGTAATAACATACAAAGAGAAAATAAATTTTAGTTTACATGATAACCATTTGGTATGAACGGAGGAATAATTTTCTCATGAGAACCATATGAAAAATACTGAATATTTGAGACAGAAAATGTGAGCAAAAGCTCTCAGTGAAATAGAAGAAAGCAACGCATAGCCCTGTATGCGGTAAAAACTAACAGCAGAGGCCGATATGCGTACACATTTTTCTTTCTTTGTTCCAACCAGACGAGCATTTAACAGAGAATAAATTACAGCTAGCTCACTTTAAAAAAAATATACATAGAAAGCCGTGGAAACTTTTCCATTACTAATAATAATCCCGTAAGGGGTAAAGCCCCAAGAAAAGAAAACTGAAGAAGTTCATACGATTAAATAGAGGGTAAATGGAAACAAGTCCAGGGTTTCATAAATAAAATGACCAAACAGACATTTGAGGCCTCGGCCATGTTAATAGAACAAGAGTAGATATACTGTTCAAGAATCTCCACAAATCCATAACAGTAATTGTAATTTTAACTGAGTCGAACCTCAGAGTCCTTTTATAACAATAAAATTTAGACATTGCAGAATTATAAACCCTAGGTCGAGTAATAAAAACTCAAGTCTTTTTCTATGCAAGCTATTGGAGTTATGGCTACCAATACTCATTATAACATAGGGTACCTGTAAATGGAAGAAGCTACATTAGCCGCAACAAGAGATTAAACTGTGAAAAGCTGAGGGAAGGGTTTGGCGAAACCCATGAACCTACAAGTAAGCAAACTCTGTTAGAATTAATGAACTCATATGTCAAATTTAAAGACTGGAAAAAGGGTTCTTCTCTTAAAAAAAAAACGAACAATTCTGAGCTAGGAATGAAATGCCCGGGGAAGCTTACCTGTTGGGGTTCAAATCTCATGAAACCTGAAAAATTCGAAATGATAAGGGTTAGTAAAAAACTCATTCAGAAGCCTGTAAACGAAAATTGCAACCTGTAAAAGGTGAAAACCCTGAACAGAATGAAACTATAGGGCAGGGTACTTACTCATCGATTCACATCAAGGGATGGTCGAAAGGCTAGCTTCCTCGAGTAGGTAAGAGAGCTAGTCTCACTATAAGCAGTAAAACCTGTGGGAAAACCAAACCCCAGGGAAAAACAAAAGAATGAAAACAGTTCATAACATTGCAAGTAAGCCAAGGTAATACTAGGATAACATGGCGAATGAAGCTTACCCTTAAAACCAAAAAAATGCGCTGGAGAATCCAGCGAGTCGAACCCTGCTAGCGCGCCATGGGAGAGTGAAATCGCTGCAAGACTGCCCAACTGGCAGAAGACTCCAGTTTTTTTTTCCCTCGCAATTTCCGTAGAAATTGAGGCATGAATTAAAACTGTCCCAGTATTAAAATCCATGTACAACTATGCCAGAAGGAATGACATCTATGCCTCAGTGAGAGGGTATATCACGCCATGTGGCAAGACCTTACCCCAAGACAGAACTTCGCACTAAGTCAAATATTGCATAGGAATTCGATGATAAATGAATAATAGAGTTCAAGATAAATAACTCGAGTGTTAATTAAACGTTCAAGCATAAGTACCATAATTATGCTGTGCACAATAATTCGCATCCAGATTACACGTTTATGTGTGAAGCGATAACCGAAGATGAACTATAGTGAACATCAAGTTCTTGCAATGATAATTATGCCAACTCAGAACTTCAGATTTGGTGCTTATTTGTATGGTACATAGTCCTATATTTCTACTTGGTTGTGGTAAATATGCGATGTGGATTAAATTTTTCTTTTTATGAGAGTAATTAATTGTTGATGGAAGTGATAAGTGGTATCAGAGCCGGTTGCTACACTGGGATCCTAAGGGTCTACTAACAGTGAAGCTGTGTATGTGTTTAGTGCATTGAGGGGAAGCGAGAGAAATGAGGGAAGGTACAACATCTCAATCACAACTAGAGGAAACTCAAGTCCCAACAGTTATGAATCCAGAAATGTGGTTTCAATTAACTGTGGAACAACACCAAAAGACGAGTCGATTGCTTGAGGAATAGTAGCAACAAACTGCATTTTTGCTAAATACAGTACAACAACTACAAGAAGAAATGATAAGAGTCCGGAGGGACAATGAGAGGTTGTTACAGGATCAAGAAAAGATCCTGAAGAGTTTGTCTGATAAACAAAATCAGGAGATGAGACACCCCAGTGATGAAAAAGAGTTATCGATGGAACCAGAGGATCAACAAACTAGAAACAACACTACAGACAGAAATGAAAAGAGGCTCTCCCAGAAGATAAAAAATAGGAATTATAATGAGGCAGAGTCCAGCAATTTGTTCGACCAACAAGATCTTAAAAGACAGAAAGTGGAACTGCAGGGGGAATTTCGTAAAATTAAGCCACCAACGTTTGATGGTGAGGCAGAGGAGGCAGCTGAAGCCTAGTTAATCAATATAAATAATTACTTCCAGGTATATGAATATAGCAGCAATCTGAAGGCCAGATTGGCTATATACCAGTTACGAGAAAAAGCCACCCCATGGTGGGAGGAGGTGACATCACATGGGAACTGTTTCAGCAGTACTTTAAGGACAAGTACCTGACAGAAAGATTTTATGATGACAAGGCTAAGGAATTCCATGATCTTCGGTTGGGACAAATGACCATGGACGACTATGTTACAAAATTTACTTCCCTGTTACGTTATGTACCTTATCTCCGAGAAGAGAAAGCCAAGGTGCAGAGGTTCTTAAGCAGTTTACCTGCTCATATGAGAGAACAGATAGAATTTGTTAACCCTCAGACTATGGATGAGGCTATCCGTAAAGCACAAATGCGCTATCAACATAATAAGGCCAAGGGTGAAGGAGGAAAAAGCTGGCAGCCAAAGAAAAATTAGAAAAATAACTCTACTTTTAAAGGCAGTAAAAGCAGCAACTTTAAAGGCTCAACACGAAACTCTATCAGCAAGAAGTTTGGTAAAAATCATCAAAGAACCAAGTGGCCAGCGGAGGAGAAACCCACAGAAGCATCAAGCAAGCCAGACCAAGGGCAAATTTCTAAACCTCCCCTACAGTGCTGGGGCTGTGGGGAAGCTCATTACTATAAAAACTGTCCCCAATGGAATAAAAGTGAAACTGTAGCAAATCTGCAGGAGGCATCTACGGTAGGGGACGTGGCGCATAACATACCTCGCATCAATGCAGCCTTGGAAGATCGGCAGGCTGATTTTCAGCCCACAATGATCGAGCTAGAAGGTACTTTACTAACTAAACCTGTTTCAATTTTGGTAGATCCTGGAGCAAGTTTGAGTTATGTAAGTCCCAAGTTAGTGGAAATGTGTAAATTAAAGGAACAAAAATTTAAGAATTCTTGGCTAGTACAGCTAGCCACTGGGGAAAAACGAAAGGTAACAACGAAAGTTCCTAACTGTGTGCTGGAAGTGGCAGAACAACAGCTACAGGTAGATTTAAATATCTTGCCACTGGGGTCTTATGATGTCTTATTGGGTATGGACTGGTTGGAAAGACACTGGACACTAGTGGAATGCAAATAAAATATTATCTCCTTCAGAATGCAAGATGGCACGCAAAAAGAAATCCAAGGAATTAAAAAGCCTATACAATTACAACCAATAACAACATCCCAGATGGTTAAGTGTATCAGAAAGGGATGTCAACTATATGCAATACAAGTAGGATATGCAGACTCCAAGGAAAAGGCTCCAATAATGGAAGATATTCATGTAGTACAGGAATTCCTGGATGTATTCCTAGAAGAAATTCCTGGTTTGCCACCCAAAAGAGATATTGACTTTACCATTGAATTGCTGCCGGGAGCCTCTCCGTTATCAAGAGCCCCTTATAGAATGAGTGTGCCAGAGTTATCAGAACTAAAGATACAGTTACAAGAATTATTAGACAAGGGCTATATCCGCCCAAGTGTGTCTCCTTGGGGAGCACCAGTCCTTTTCGTTAAGAAGAAGGACGGAACCTTACGCATGTGTATGGACTACAGGCAGCTTAATAAGCTAATTGTTAAGAACAAATACCCCTTACCAAGGATCGATGATTTATTCGATCAGGTGAGAGGGGCTAAGGTGTTCTCTAATATAGACTTAAGATTCGGATATCATGAGATTCGGATTAAGGATGAGGATATTTGCAAAACAGCATTCCGCACTCGATATGGACATTATGAATTCGTGGTGCTTCCCTTTGGATTGACAAACGCACCAGCAACCTTTATGAGGTTGATGAATGGCATTTTTCATCAGTTTTTGGATAATTTTGTACTTATTTTCGTAGATGACATACTATTATACTCAAAAAGTGAGGAGGAACATAAAGAACATTTGAGGATAGTATTGGAAATGCTGAGGAAACATCAGCTTTATGCTAAGTTTAGCAAATGCGATTTCTTTAAATCAGAAATCCAATACTTGGGACATGTTATATCAGCTGAAGGGATAGTTGCTGATCCCAAAAAGATCAAAAATATTATGGAATGGCGACTACCTCAGAATGTGGCGGACATTAGATCATTTATGGGTCTAGCTGGGTATTATAGAAGGTTCATAGAAGGGTTTTCTAAAATTGCTTTCCCCATCACATCTTTGCAGAAGAAAGGCAAGCCTTTCAAATGGATGAGTGAATGTCAAAATAACTTTGAAAAGCTGAAACAACTCCTAAATACAGCTCCAGTACTGAAGGTATCTGACCCGAAAAAAGACTATGAGGTTTGTACTGATGCAAGCAAAGAAGGAGTTGGTGCGATATTAACTCAAGAAGGTAAAGTGATAGTCTACGAGTCTAGGAAGTTGAAAGAACATGAACATAAATATTCTACTTATGACTTGGAGCTTACAGCAGTATTGCATGCCCTCCGAGTATGGAGGCATTATCTGCTGGGTAAAAGATTTGTACTTAAAACAGACCATAGCAGCTTGACTAATTATTTTAAGCAAGTAGATTTAAATTCTAGACAAGCAAGGTGGAGTGTCTTTTTGAGTGAATTTTACATAGACATACAACATGTTAAGGGGAAGGAAAATAGAGTTGCAGACGTGTTAAGCAGAAAACTACACGGTATTTGTGCCCTATACTTTAATCAGTTAGAAAGCCAACTGTTGGAACAGTTAAAAGAAGAAGCACAGAAAGACCCGGAATATAAATTCTTGTGGTAGCAAATGGAGGATGATAAGAAGCATGGCAAGACATCAGAGTATGGAAGGAACGAAGAGCAGGTGTTGACTTTTCGCGGAAGAATCTATGTGCCTAATCGCGCAAGTCTTAAGGAGTTAATCCTGAATGAATTCCACTGCAGTAATTACGCTGTCCATATGGGATATCAAAAGATGATCATTGCAATAAGAAAGGTATATTATTGGCCAGGTATGCGTAAGAATATTGCATAATATCTAAGAAAACGTTTGGAATGTCAGCAGGTTAAAGTGGAGCATCAGCATCCTGCAGGGCTATTGCAGCCCATACCCATTCCTGAGTGGAAGTGGGAGGTTATCTCCTTAGATTTCATCACGGGTTTACCATGAACAAAGAGGTAGAATGATTCAATCATGGTAGTGGTGGATAGATTAAGAAAATCTGCCCATTTCATACCTGTACAATCTACATAAAAGACGATACAGATTGCAGATATATTCATGAAGGAAATCTTTAGGTTGCATGGCATACCTAAGACTATGATTTCAGATTAGGATGTCAAGTTTACATCCGCATTTTGGAAAACTTTGTTTTCTGGTTTGGGAACACAAATACACTTTAGTACTACCTATCATCCTCAGACTAATGGGCAGACAGAACGGGTAAACCAAGTTCTGGAAGACATGCTGTGCATATATGTGATGCAGCAACCAACCAAGTTGGAAGATTACTTGCACCTTGTGGAGTTTGCATATAACAATGGGTATCATAAATCTCTGAAAATGAGTCCCTTTGAAGCATTATATGGTAGGCAATGTCATACACCTATAAATTGGAGTAGTCCTGAAACAAAATTATTGTTGGGACTTGAAATGTTGGCTGAAATGGAAGCTGAAGTAAAAAGAATAAGGCAGAATCTGAAGGCTGCGCAAGATAGACAAAATATTTTTGTAGACAAGAAAAGGTCCTACCATGAATTCGGGGTAGGGGACCATGTATACGTAAGAATTAAGCCTAAAATAAGTACCATGAGGTGGACCTCTTGTGCCAAACTAGCTCCCCGGTACTGTGGACCTTTCCAAATATTGGAAAGGGTGGGACCAGTAGCCTATAGATTGGCTTTGCCCAGCCATATCCGAGTACACAATGTGTTCCATGTATCTTTGTTGAAGTGATATGTACATGATGAAAAACATGTAATTCATTGGCAGAATATTCAGGTAGGAAGAAGGATTAAAAAAAATCCCAACTTGAAGTTTGAATAAATTTAAGTGTACTGATTTGAAAAAAAAAAATTTCTTTTCAGGTAGAACCGGACGAAGAGTTTATGGTAGAGCCGCAATGCATACTTGACTGAAGAGAAATTGAACTCTGCAAAAGAGTAGTTATCTAGGTGAAAGTGCAGTGGAAGCACTTTGGACCGGACGAAGCTACTTGGGAGGATGAAAAATTTATGCAGGAAGCCTACCCGGAGCTCTTTGCAGAGATGGGCTGAAACACCGAGGACGGTGTTACTTCCAGGGGGGAAGATGTGACAACCTCATTAAGAGTTAACTAGCATTAACTAGTTAAAGACAATTTGCTTATTTTTATTTTTTGGCAAGAAAGACTCAATTGTATTGTTTACGAACCAAAAGTATTATTTTATTTTGGTTACTGAGTTAATAGGAGGAACAAATGAATGGAAAGAAAATCTTTTAAGTTGTTGGTAAAATTTTCTAAGAATAGGAGGTGGTTGGGGATAGTTGGAAAAACAATTACCTACCCTCTGGGGATAAAGTTGAATCCAAAGAGAGGGGTAGGGGTTCTGTGAGTTTTGGTAAGAAGGGCAAAGTATTTTCTAGAGTTGGTGGAAGACTAGTTGAAAATAGCTTTCTGCAACCCTTGTAAAACCAGACTAACTGTTTGTGACTGGATTGGCCTTCCAGAGGTCACAATAGGGAAATTCCATTGTGACCCGTGGCACCGTTTAGAATTCTGGAGCTAGGGGGCAAGAGGAGGACGTCATAGCCTCCCTTGATGGTTGGGAGGACCACAGTTTGAAAGATTGTTTTTCCTTCTCAGATAAGTATGCCTGAACTAAAATATTATGAACTACATGTTTTTCTTTCTTTTAAGAAAACGAAGGATTTAGACTGTTCATGGCTTTTACTGGTTCTAAATTGCACTAAGAAGATCTGGATTTCGTAGTTTGGCTAAGGATTTGGCATGCATTCTCTGTATAGATGAAGTTTTCTAAATATATTAGTGGAATAATACTTTGTGTAGAGGAAAGAAAGATTGTATTACTAGATTACTTTTATTCGCTATAAGACCTGTGGTAAGACTCTGCAGGTGTTCTATATTTTGAAGAATTGTGAATAGAGTTTCTATGTTTATATTGGAAAACAAGTAGTATCAATTTAACTCTATCATGAACATATTGTTCAAATGAATACTGAATTTACCCAGTGAGGAAGCAAACAATGAAACTAAATGAAAGATATGAAAAAATATGCATGCTGTAGTGTACATTGGAAATTATACTTCCTGAATACTGTTATTGAAGTAAACAAGAGTTAAGGAGGCTTAGAACTTGAGGTGCTGGGTTTGGGTTGAAACCCTACCCTACCCTTGTTCGTTAAAAAAAACTATACATAGCCCCTTCAAATGGTGGACCGGACCCGTAAGACCTAAGTTGAACTTCGAGTAAATAAGCAAGATTGGTAGTGTGCAAGACAAACGTAACACTCTGTCTCCGAGTCAAGAATCAGGGAAATTATTTACAAGAAAATATAGTAAACCCTCGTCGTAATTACATACAAAGAGAAAATAAATTTTAGTTTACATGATAACCATTTGGTATGAACGGAGGAATAATTTTCTCATGAGAACCATATGAAAAATACTGAATATTTGAGACAGAAAACCTGAGCGAAAGCTCTCAGTGAAATAGAAGAAAGCAACATGTAGCCCTATATGAGGTAAAAACTAACAGCAGAGGCCGATATGCGTACACATTTTTCTTTCTTTGTTCCGACCAGACGAGCATTTAGCAGAGAACAAATTACAACTAGCTCACTTTAAAAAAAATATACATAGAAAGCTGTGGAAACTTTGCCATTACAAATAATAATCCCGTAAGGGGTAAAGCCCCAAGAAAAGAAAACTGAAGAAGTTCATACGATTAAATAGAGGGTAAATGGCAACAAGTCCAAGGTTTCATAAATAAAATGACCAAACAGACATTCGAGGCCTCGGCCGTGTTAATAGAACAAGAGTAGATATACTGTTCAAGAATCTCCACATATCCATAACAGTACTTGTAATTTTAACTGAGTCGAACCTCAGAGTCCTTTTATAACCAGAAAATTTAGACATTGCAGAATTATAAACCCTAGGTCGAGTAATAAAAACTCAAGTCTTTTTCTATGCAAGCCATTGGAGTTATGGCTACCAATACTCGTTACAGCACAGGGTACCTGTAAATGGAAGAATCTACATTAGCCACAACAAGAGATTAAACTGTGAAAAGCTGAGGGAAGGGTTTGGCGAAACCCACGAACCTGCAAGTAAGCAAACTCTGTTAGAATTAATGAACTTATATGTCAGATTTAAAGACTGGCGAAAGGGTTCTTCTCTTAAAAAAAAACGAACAATTCCGAGCTAGGAATGAAATGCCTGGGGAAGCTTACCTGTTGGGGTTCAAATCTCGTGAAACCTGAAAAATTCGAAATGATAAGGGTTAGTAAAAAACTCATTCAGAAGCCTGTAAACGAAAATTGCAACCTGTAAAAGGTGAAAACCCTGAACAGAATGAAACTGTAGGGCAGGGTACTTACTCATCGATTTGCATCAAGGGATGGTAGAAAGGCTAGCTTCCTCGCGCAGGTAAGAGAGCTTTGTCTCACTGTAAGCAGTAAAACTTGTGGGAAAACCAAACCCCAGGGAAAAACAAAAGAATGAAAACAGTTCATAACATTGCAAGTAAGCCAAGGTACTGCTGGGATAACATGGCGAATGAAGCTAACCCTTAAAACCAAAAAAATGCGCCGAAGAATCCAGCGAGGAGTCGAACCCTGCTAATGTGCCATGGGAGAGTGAAATCGCTGCAAGACTGCCCAACTGGCAGAAGACTCAAGTTTTTTTTTTTCCCTCGCACTTTCCATAGAAATCGAGGCATGAATTACAATTGTCCCAGTATTAAAAGCCATGTACAACTATGCCAGAAGGAATGACATCTACGCCTCAACGAGACGGTATATCATGACATGTGGCAAGACCTTACCCCGAGACAGCAATTCACACTAAGTCAAATATTGCATAGGAATTCGATGATAAATGAATAACAGAGTTCAAGATAAATAACTCGAGTGTCAATTAAACGTTCAAGCATAAGTACCATAATTACGATGTGCACAATAATTCGCATCCATATTACACGTTTATGTGTGAAGCGATAACCGAAGATGAACTATAGTGAACATCAAGTTCTTGCAATGATAATTATGCCAACTCAGAACTTCAGATTTGGTGCTTATTTGTATGGTACATAGTCCTATATTTCTCCTTGGTTGTGGTAAATATGCGATGTGGATTAATTTTTTTTTTTTATGAGAGTAATTAACTGTTGATGGAAGTGACAAGAAAGGAGTGAATCGTCCCTCAAGTAAATTACAGAGTATCATGCCACATAAACCAAAAAAATAATTCTCCCAAAAAAGTCTTGTATAGAAGAAGAGGGGACTGCAAATAAGAAGAGCGTTGCCAACATGTGGCAGAGAAAAGCATAAAAATAATAAGCAGAGACAAAACTAAGGAAGTGGCAGAATATAGGAGCTCGATAAGATGGAACCCCTCCAGTGCTGAATGTGCAGAGAACCAAAAGGTAGTTCCAGGCCTTGTTTGGAGAGCTTGTCAGCCCTCAAATTTTCCTCTCTGAAAGATGTGTTGTAGAGGAGGGGAGTTCAAACGTCGCAAAAGGTGAAGAATTATCTTTATCTAGCTGAGAAGGCCAAGAGGCTGGAAATATGTTGATCCATTTACTCTGTCAATAACTGACTTGGAGTCGCCATAAATGGAGAGGTTCAGGATTTGAGCATTGTAGGAAAACCAGAGGAGGCTCCATAATGCGAGAAGTTCAGCCTTAATGTTGGAGCCCATGCCCCCATTCCAACGGATGTTGAAGCATTCTCCTTGAGCCAGCTTAATCCATGCTCCGCAACTGCAGATCCCATGTTGCTCAACGCCATCGAAGAACCCTGCTGGGATGTTGATCGGATGAGGACAAGATCTAAAGGAAAGATCAATGGTAATAATGGTAGGGGACTCTTGAGTATTAATCCATGCTATGATGGAATGGAAAATTATTTTAGGGAATGGTTGGATTCCATAAAAAATGCGCTTGTTCCTAGCCAACCAAACTTCCCAGAACAAGAAAAAAGGTAAGGAACTGAAACGTTGATCCAACTGAGTCCATATGTTAATACATTAAGCTATACCATTCGGCCTCCATGAGTGATCCTGGAATATGTTAGAGAACATTGACCAAATCTCCAAGACAATAGAAAAATTAAAAAAAAAGGTGGGAAACAAATTCAAAATCATGTTTGCACATGATGCATATACCCGGGCCCTGGTGGCTTCTCTTGGCCAGATTGTCCCATGTGAGGGTCCTCTTCTTCCACGCCAACTAGGTGAAGAGGATAATCTTCAAAGGGATTTTTCTCTTCCAGAATATGTTTTTAAAAGGATGATTGGTAGCTAGCGGTGAAGAAGAGATCAGATTAAGATATAGAGCAAAAACATCAATGACCCCCTTTTAGGATTTTCCATCCCAGTGGATGTGGTCTCGCAATGGGCTATGGCAGAGGCCCACCTATTTGAGTGACAATAGAAGAAGATGTTGAAAATGCAACAAGATGATGGAGCTTAGTGAAATGAAGTTGCCTTCACTAAGTGGGCCCGCAGGCTATTTTTGGCGCAAAGTCTATTTTTAGACATATGGAGCATGGTCCAGGAGTTGCAGTATGCTATTCTTGGATGATTGGTCGAGTTGGTAAAAATATATGGACCTATATTTTTAGACATACAAGTCGAAGTCTATTTTTAGACTGGCTGTCTAAAAATAGGTCAGTCAAATATTATTAGCCCTTAATAATATTTGGACTCTAAACTTCAGTTTATTCTCTTACAACACTTCAGTTGGAGCTACGGATGTGGCCCATGCATCTGATAGAAGGAATTATGCTATTCCTTGGGGTTTGGTGAGCTCATGCATGGTTGACTTCAGTTAGGACTTCAGTGGCAGAGTTTGGTGGAGTTGATGAGACAGTTGGTGGAGTTGTGTTCAGTTTAACTTAGTTGAACTAGTTGTGATTAGTTTAACTAGCTAATCAACTAGTGATGAGTGGAGTGAATTAAATATTATTTAATTCACAAATTATTAACTCATTATTCAACTCAAGAACACATCAGTTCACTACAGTGCATGGACAGTTCAATGGAGACCAGTGGAAGAGGTAGATGAAACAGTGAGTTTGCTATTAGTTGCGACAGCAGTTGTGCATGAGATTTGCACAAGCATTGGAGGAGATTTCCAATGATGATTGCGTAGTTGAAGCCAAGGAGATTCGAACTTGGATCTCTCATTGAACCAACTTGGATTGTGCAATAGAGGCAGGCAATTAGTGGATGAGTTTTGAACCTATGACTTGTTCAAAACTGAGCTAGTTTGTGTGTAACTTTTGGAGACAGTACTGAGTACTTGTGAGGAGTATTGTACTAAGATTGTTACATGTTTCTCTTCTATTATAATATACAAATAGCTGGGGGTTTTCAACTATAAGCTTTCCCCATTACATATTGTGTTTATGTGCGCATGCAACTGTTTCTATTTCCGCAAATTGATGATTGATTGTAGAAGAGGTTATGTGTTATACATGAATTCGAATTAATGTATGATCGGGATAATCTTAGTGGATAAATATTCATTATTCAAAAAATTTCTACATGGTATCGGAGCAAATTGATCATCGAGATCTATTGCAGTGATTACAATATTATTTCGGTAGACAGAGTCTGTAACGGGTCAGGTAGCCTTTGGATCCATCCTTTCTCTGAAAGGTGATATATCCAGTAAATGCCCTTACAGTCAATCTCTGTGCTAGAAATAATTTTTTCTCACAGATCCAGAAGCAGTTGAGTTTTTGAGTTTGGAATTCGAATTTTGCAGCAGTTTGTTTTCTTGGTGTCGGAGTTGAAAATGTCATTCAACGGTTTTCGACTCGAATATGCTCTTGAAGGCAGTTCGAATTATGTTGCATGGAAAGATCGGATGGAGGCAGTATTAGAAGATAATGGGCTGAAGGAGTTCGTAGATACGGATGTCCAAAAGCCCACTGATCTGCTGAAGTCGAGGCTTGGCAAAAGAAGATGGTGAAATGTCAAAGGATTCTATTGGAGGGCGTGAAGGATCACATTGTATCCAGCCTGCATGGAAAAGCTTCTCCATATTTGATGTGGAAAGCGTTGACAGATCTATTCCAGAGTAAGAGCGACCAAAGGAAGCTGGCACTCAAGGATAAGCTCAGAAACATTAAGATGGAGAAAGGCGACAGTATCGCCAAGTACCTCACGAAGTTCACTCAATGCAGAGATGAGCTGGGAAGTGTGGGGGTGACTGTCGAAGAAGAGGATATGGTGGACCTGGCTCTCCTTGGTCTTATGAAAAGTTGGCATGCATATCAAGATAGTGTCAATGTTCGGGAGAAGTTGCGGGATGGGAGCGTCTTTGGGCAGATCTCATGCAAGAGGAGATAAGGCGAATTACCAGGGACGGATCTTCATCAAAGGTATCTGATGAAGAAAATTGCGCTTTGGCTGCCAAAGCAAAGAAGGGGAAGAGCAAGAAAGATTCTCAGTCTGGTGCGAAAGGAAAGAAGCAAGACATGTCCAAGGTGAAGTGTTTTCACTGTCACCAGCACGGACACTATGCCACAAATTGTCCGCAGAAGAAGAAAAATAAGAAGGCTGCTGGATCTGCAGCGGGAGAGGCATTGGCTTCTCAATTCGAGATGGATTTTTCACTGATCGCATTCTTGGTTTCAAGTGTGATGGGATCAGTATGGTTCTTGGACAGTGGTGCATCATTTCACATGACCGGAGATCGAGATCTGTTTTCAGATCTGGAGGAAAAATATCTTGGAGTGCACATCGAGATGGGCGATGATGGTAGATACAGTGCGACCGGTATCGGTACCATTTCCTTTGAGAGGGAGTCTGGTAAACCCTTTGTATTGAAGGAATTATTGCATGTTCCAGGATTGATGAAGAATCTGATCTCTGTGGTGATGTTGGAAGACAAGGGGTATGATGTGGTCTTCAGCGAAGGAAAAGCCTTCCTGCGCAGTAAGACAACTGGAGAGACCCGAAAGATAGGGGTTCGAGTCAAGAACCTTTATCAGTTGCAAGTAGATGGCTGCGCAGCAATGGCATGCAAGGCGAGAGAAGTGGTGAGCTGGGATGATGATGGCGAGCTATGGCACAGGAGATTGGGCCACCTTCACCATGGATCTTTGAAGATCCTGCAGCAGATTTCTACTGGGATTCCTAAGGGCACTCTTGCGCAGTCAGATCAGTGCAAGGGGTGTACCTTGGGGAAGTATGTGAAAGCCACCTTTGACAAGAAGGATAGTCGCGCCACGACGATCCTTGAGAGAGTTCACACAGACGTGTGTGGTCCTTTCTCTGTAGCTTCGACAGAAAAGTACAAGTACTATGTGATCTTTGTTGATGATTTCTCTCGGAAGTGCTGGATCTTCTTCATGCAGAAGAAGAGCGAGACATATTCAAAGTTCTATGAATTCAAGGCGCTGGTTGAGAAGGAATCGGGGAAGCATGTGAAGGCTCTTAGGAGCGACAATGGTGGTGAATTCATCTCTACTGAATTCAAAGACTTTTGCAGTGCAGAAGGGATTCGGAGAGAGATCATCGCAGCCCATAACCCACAGCAGAACGGGGTGGTGGAGCGGAAGAACAGAACGATCGTGGGTGCTGCACGGGCGATGTTGCATGATCAAGGCCTACCCCTTCACTTGTGGGCCGAGGCATGCAATACATCAGTATATGTGCAGAACCGTTGTCCTCACAAGATTCTTGGCATGAGTACACCGGAGGAGGCGTTTTCTGGCAAGAGGCCTGATATTTCTCATCTGAGAATTTTTGGCTCACCTGTCTACATGCATGTGACGAAGGATGCCAGAAAGAAGCTGGATCCGACCGCAGAGGTTGGAATATTTGTGGGGTACACCGATACACCTCACAACTATCGGGTGTATTTGCCAGACAGTCGCAAGACTGTTGTGCGACGGGATATCAAATTTCAGGAGGAGAAATCCATGTAGTGTTCGCTTGAGAGGGAGCCACACTTGCATGCAGATGAGGAGCTATTAGTTCCTAAGGAGGAGCTTCCGGATGTGGATCAGCCACAAGAGGAAGTTCATGAGGTGGAAGAGACCACTCATGCAACGCCAACCATCAGAGGGCGCAAGCGCACTACAGAAGCTGAGCGACTGGCTCGAGATGCAGAGAAGGTTGTAGGACCACCTACAACACAGCGCAGACAGAGGCAGTCACCGGATCGGTACACTAGATACATGGCTCTTATGAGTCAATGTGTCGTGATGGAGCCATCCTCTTTTGAGGAAGCTGTGGAGGAACCCGCATGGGTAGATGCCATGATCGAAGAATATGATTCGATCGTCAGAAACAGTGCATGGGAGATTGTCCCAAGACCCGAGGGGAAATCAGTGGTGGGTTCGCGATGGATCTACAAAGTGAAGCAGGCGGCTGACGGGAGTGTGGAGAAGTACAAGGCGATATTTGTCGCCCGTGGCTTCTCACAGATCGAGGGGATCGATTATGAGGAGACCTTTGCACCTGTCGCAAGGTACTCTTCCATACGAACGATCCTAGCTCTCTCAGCGCAGATGGGATGGCACATCCATCAGATGGATGTGAAGACTGCGTTCCTCAACAGAGTCATTGAGGAGGAGGTGTACATAGAGCATCCTGAAGGTTTAGAGATCTTCAGCAGTGATTCGCATGTTTGCCGACTCAAGAGAGCACCGTACGGGCTGAAGCAAGCACCTCGTGCTTGGCACACATGGATAGACATTTATTTCACCGGACTTGGATTCTCCAAGAGTGAGGCGGATCCTAACCTGTACCAGATTGTGGTGGAGGGTAAGTTGCTGATCATTGTACTGTATGTAGATGATCTGATTTTGACGGGTGATGAGCTGTTGATACTTTCATGCAAGGAGGACCTTGCTAGAGAGTTCAAGATGAAGGACTTGGGCCTCCTTCATTATTTCCTGGGATTGGAGATTTGGCAGCGCAGTGGAGGACTGTTTGTTTCTCAGGGTAAGTATGCCCGGGAGATTCTGGAGAGGTTTGGCATGCATGGCTGCAAGCCTGTTGATACTCCTCTTCCTGGTGGTTGGAGGAAGGAGGATGCTACTTCAGCGGAGGTAGTGGATGCCACTGTCTATCGACAGTTGGTGGGGTCGCTTATGTATCCGGTCAATACACGACCCGATATATGCTATGCAGTTAACCAGCTTTCGCAAGCTATGGTTAAGCCTACCAAGCTCTTTTGGAAGGCAGGCAAGCATGTATTGCGCTATATTAGAGGCACATCGGGATATGGTCTATGGTATAGACAGGAGGATGGAGCGAAGCTTTCTGGCTTCACTGATGCAGATTGGGCAGGGAGCCCAACGGACCGGAAGAGCACATCTGGAGGAGTTTTCAGCATTGGATCGACAACATTTTCCTGGTACAGCAGGAAGCAGAGATCCGTGGCACTCAGTTCAGCAGAGGCCGAGTACATGGCAGCTAGCTTGGCTGCATGCGAGGCTATTTGGATGAGGAAGATCCTCGTTGGATTGTTCGAGTTGCATTTGGAGCCTACAGTGATTTACTGTGATAACCAGAGTTGCATTAAACTCTCAGCTAATCCAGTATTTCATGATATATCCAAACACATCGACATCAGGTACCATCATATCAGAGATTGTGTTCAGCGGAGAATCATGATGCTTTCATATGTTCCCACGGAGGATCAGGATGCCGACATCCTGACGAAGGCGCTCACCAGGAGCAAGTTCGAATTCCACAGAGGCAGGATAGGGGTTGCAGACAATCCATATCTTGCTGAGAGGGAGTGTTGAAAATGCAGCAAGATGATGGAGCTTAGTGAAATGAAGTCGCCTTCACTAAGTGGGCCCGCAGGCTATTTTTGGCGCAAAGTCTATTTTTAGACTATGTCTATTTTTAGACATATGGAGCATGGTCTAGGAGTTGCAGTATGCTATTCCTGGATGATTGGTCGAGTTGGTAAAAATAGATGGACCTCTATTTTTAGACATACAGGTCGAAGTCTATTTTTAGACTGCCTGTCTAAAAATAGGTCAGTCAAATATTATTAGCCCTTAATAATATTTGGACTCTAAACTTCAGTTTATTCTCTTACAACACTTCAGTTGGAGCTACGGATGTGGCCCATGCATCTGAAAAAAGGAATTACGCTATTACTTGGGGTTTGGTGAGCTCATGCATGGTTGACTTCAGTTAGGACTTCAGTGGCAGAGTTTGGTGGAGTTGATGAGACAGTTGGTGGAGTTGTGTTCGGTTTAACTTAGTTGAACTAGTTGTGATTAGTTTAACTAGCTAATCAACTAGTGATGAGTGGACTGAATTAAATATTATTTAATTCACTAATTATTAACTCATTGTTCAACTCAAGAACACATCAGTTCACTACAGTGCATGGACAGTTCAATGGAGACCAGTGGAAGAGGTAGATGAAATGGTGAGTTTGCTTATAGTTGCGACAGCAGTTGTGCATGAGATTTGCACAAGCATTGGAGGAGATTGCCAATGATGATTGCACAGTTGAAGCCAAGGAGATTATAACTTGGATCTCTCATTGAACCAACTTGGATTGTGCAATAGAGGTAGGCAATTAGTGGATGAGTTTTGATCATGTGACTTGTTCAAAACTGAGCTAGTTTGTGTGTAACTTTTGGAGACAGTACTGAGTACTTGTGAGGAGTATTGTACTGAGATTGTTACATGTTTCTCTTCTATTATAATATACAAATAGCTGGGGGTTTTTAGCTATAAGCTTTCCCCATTACATATTGTGTTTATGTGCGCATGCGACTGTTTCTATTTCCACAAATTGATGATTGATTGTAGAAGAGGTTATGTGTTATACATGAATTCGAATTAATGTGTGATCAAGATAATCTCAGTGGATAAATATTCATTATTCAGAAAATTTCTACAGAAGATTCCATTGAGCCCGAGCAGTGCCAGTAGTCCCAGGCAAAGAGTGTCTTTCCATACGAGGCATCCCTGCTGCCATGATAGAATAAACTAAGAGAGGAAAAAAACCTTTCTGCACCAGAGTATGACGGAGCGGTTGGGGGATGACCAGATCCAGAGAGAGCCCCAAAATTCCATCAATACAGAGTAGAATATCATGAACATTTTCGAACATCCAAAGACATCTGTAGTGCAGAATTTAGGAGGTTGAAACATATCTTCAGTGAACATACAAACTTTGTATGCAAATGGAAAAAGTTGTTACACAGATCTTGCAACGCACCACATTTCAATTTCAAATACAAATGGAAAATGGTTTCCCCAAAATGTTGATCAAAACATATGTTTAAATTCACAAATAATAGTAATGGTAGTGACGAGCCATTGAAGTCCAATTGTGTTCAAGTGGCAAGTTGAAGCACTAATAGTGATAATGACCCAATTTCAAAACCCACTATCGTCAGTCCTCAGATAAAGCTAAGAGAAAATCTTGAATGACTTTAATAGCCCTCAGTTACATCTCTTAGAAAGATGTATCATGATTGAAGATTAGTTTCATACCAATGCCAATTAAAACATGGGATTTAACTACGAGAAAAATGTATGGAAGGAAAATTAAAAGCTTTGACAGAAAGATCCAAATTTGTGTAAAATCTAAAATTGGTTAGGTGTAACAAAGAGAAAATCAACACAAGCTTAGACATATATACGAGATTTATATTTTCAAATATTCCTTGTTTCTTCATGAAGGTTCCTCTTCTATTGTAATTTGAGGATTAAATGACCATTCTTAAGATTTTTCTAGTTTTCTAAATAATGGTATCCAAAACATCTCTTATGCTTCCAAAATTGTGACTCCTTGCACTTTTGTTGGCTTAAAAAAAAAAGAGCCATTATTTTTGAGCGATTGTTGACTCGACAACATTAATGAATATGTTTAAGAAAATCTTGTAGGTTGAATGGAAAATTAGGGGTAGAGACCTAATTTTAAAGTTGGTAAACATCTCGTGCCTGCCAATCTGAACCTATGACTTTGCTGGTTTGAAATCATACAATACCATATTGTATCAACAACCGATGGTTACTAGTATATAGTAATTAAATCTCCAGCAAAAAAATGTAAATGGATTTGAAGTACCATGCACCATTATCCATACAAAACCTAAAGCTAAATTCAGGGGTTTGTAATTTTTCTAACAAGTATTGTTTCTCAAGGCCTAGTTTATATGATGGCAACATGCATTCTCTGGCCACTAAATTTTTGAGGATTTTGACAACCATGATTTTGGGAAATCACAGACATATTATTTAAAAAATATTGCAAGATTCAAACCTGTAATACCGAATCATAAATTGAACCTTCTAAATATATGATGGCAATATGCATTCTCTAGTCACTAAATTTTCGAGGATTTTGACAACCATGCTTTTGGGAAATCACAGACATATTATTTAAAAAAGGAGTAGTTTAAGGAGGTAAAGGAATTGCCAAGACTCCAGCCATTGGATACTCTTATTCTATTCTCTGGCACCGTCGGACTCCAACGTTTATGATGCATGTGGCCATGATTTTGATGACCATCCCATATCCATCCAGTGCAAGTACTAGTTCCCACCACACCCATTTCAAATTTTAGTTTTACTGCCCCGCAACTCTAATGTTCATTGCAAATGAAAGAGGGGATGAAATTGGTAGTTGATTAGTGCCCGTTCCCATGAGCCAACATGGAACCCTGAGCATCTCCTTACACTGCACTTCATAAAGATCTGAATGCCATCAGAGGAAAATGAGCTCCCGCGCCCGCTGAAGCTAAACATGGCAAAAGCCCCGCCGCCTCAGAAGCCAGTGAAGAACCAACGCCTCATTTGCCCCTGCCACTACCAAGGTCTGTAGTGGGTTGTTGGTCTTCTTGGTTGGATTTTGTCGGAGTTTTCATGTTATATGAAACCCAACGCCGTTAGTTGTCGGGAGGAATCGATCCAATGGAGGGAAATCTGTGTTGTACAACCTAATTTGATTTGAGTGGAGCAATTGCTTATTTTTTTTATGTTCATAGGTTAGTTGTGGACAATTTTTCTTTATGAATTATTATTTCATGAAATATTTGTGCCAGTGAGTTATTTTGGAGTGTCTAAATCTCTAGATCTTGGGGTATGGGGCAGATGGAATGCTTAATAAAATTAGTTCATAATTAAATGATTTATTCATTTTCTTTTCTGTCACCATAGTTGAAGGAGCCAGATCAGGCATCGACACCATCAAACAATTTGACTTCACTCCAGACAATACTATTCTCATTAACCTTATTATCATTTCTTCATCTAAGGAATTTTAGTTGCGCAATAGTTCTGCTTTAACAGACGAATAGCCGGGGAAAACTTTTTAAAGGAGTTTATGTGAATTTTGACTATAAAAGGACAATTGTGATTGTGTCTAGGACACATGTAGTTTTTATCCAGAGAAATGATAATGGCCTAGAAAACTCAAGAAATGATTTTTTTTAATATACCAGAGACCTAACAAATTGGAGGTTCCTTGAGATCAAGTTCAAGAAAATTCCAAAGAACAAGCTCGTTGATCCCTAAATTGATTTGGTTTCTATGCCCCAACTTAATGATGACGCTTCTGATTACTGCTCTTATGGTGGTTATGTATATGAAAACAACTTTACATTGTATAGATACACAAGGGTTTTGCAAGAATGTTTAAGGTTTTGTTGCTTTTTAGAGGGATACAAGTATTTGAAGAAAATGCCTTTTGTTTTGGATGATCCAAAAAGTTAAATGTTTGATAGAAGTTAAATGTTTGATAGGAAGTCCTTTGGTTATCAAATCTGATATTTTTGGAGAGCTCAGTTATTTTTTTACGGATTTTGCAATTTCACAATTGTTTCTGGTCATAGTTTTGTTAATATAATCTCTTTGTATTTTATAATATTCTCATTTTGACTTGGGTGAAGGTGTTTTAATGAATAAGATATTTGGTAATTCATTTGTTTCAAATAAACTACATCGGGTTTAAGTGGGTTATTTTTTGTCTTTCTTTTTAGAAAAATTATTTTACTTTTCTATATAATTAGTCTTCTTTTTTCTTCCATTTGAATTTGGAATCTGAAGTTAATATTTATGACTAAGGTTTTCTCTTTTTCAGATTATTTAACCAAGGTTCAATTCAATTTTTAAGTAGTAATAGTTTTTAATATCCAAATAATTACACAAAAAACTTATATATATATATATATATATATATATATATATATATATATAATTCATATATGATTTCAGTATATTTTAATTGGTTATATCATATTACATTATAATTGGGATCAAACTTCATAGAGGATGTTGTGTCTATGCTAGGCGGAGGAGACACAAAAATCTAATCAGCTTAGGGCTGGTGTGACCCAAGCTTAGTGCGATTCCGGGTGATTTTGACGACTTGGATGCCCGTGAGTCGCTGTTTCTCAAGCCATAGGTCAAGCCTGAATAAACACAAGATCACTTGGAAAAAAAAAATTATTTAATATATGTTGGACATTTAACTCAATTAAGTATAATGTGCTATTTAATTAAAATTGGTTTTTAAAATATTTATTTTTTGGATGTTAAAAAAATCAATAAATATATATTTTTTTCAAATAAAATTTATTATTTTAAATATGTAAAATATAGATTAGAAACCGATAGTGTATAATATTAAATATTTATGGTATAAAAAAAGTTTTATGTTCAAAATGTAATGTTAGGAATATAAATTCAGCATAGATATAGGCTAGAAAATTAGATAATGTGCCAAAAAAAAAAATTATGCTAAGAAATTTTATGATAAAAATGTAATCTTGTAAATAAAAATTCAATTATGTTGAGCGTGAGATAAAAATAAATGAAGTTTTCTAAACCATGGTAAAATTATATTATAGCTCTAAACATTTCCCATGTTTTTTTCAAGGAATATTTTGGGTGTATTTTTTATTTGGGGAATATATACTTAAATATGGTGATATGTTTATTATAGATGGTAAGAAACCTAAGGAGTTGGTCTGGTGGTGGAGGAATTTATGGAAACTATGTTGCCCATCTATAGCATGCTTATTTCAAAGGTGCATTTTGGAAAATAAAATTTTCATTGGACAATTAAAAAAAAAAGTTGCTTGGTTGGGCCTAGCTAGTGTATTGTTTGTAAAAATGGTGACGAGACCATGGAACACTTTTTTTTTTTTTGGCCCCTTTTCTTTGAGATTATGAAACTCAATAATAAATTGTCTAGGTATTCACACAAATTGGCAAGGAGTGTGTCGACGATTGCTATAAATCCTTCAACCAAGGGGTTCTCTCTGACATGTGGTACCAATTAGACCTCACACCATTTGGGATAGGAGCCCCATCTTGAATACAACTTGATTACCATTTTCTTAGAGGTTTTTCTTGGCTCTAGCATTTAGCAAGAGAGAGGAATGCATATGTGCCTTCGAAAAGCAAGTGGGTGTTCCTAGTGAGTGTTTGGTTGTAGGTGTGTCAGCGTTCTTCTACTGTGGAGGGGAAGAAAAGTGAGCCCCTAGGAGAGAGGTAATATTACCACCTTAGTAGAGACACACTCAAACAAGAAGTATTTGTCTAATATCCAGTGGAATAGTCCACAAATATGTGATAGTCATTACAATGAACACAAAAAAGGAATATTTGTCTAACATCCAACGGAATAGTCCACAAGGATGCAACAATCATAACAACCATTACAACACATTCTCAATAAGATAAACACTAAAATAACCGAAATAGTTCAACTACTTTAGCACAGATGGAAGCAAACATGAACAATTGGCTATGATAAGGTTACAACAAGCTATTTCGTAGAGCATAAAAAAATGTTGGAAGGTTGGAAGCTATCAACAAACCTAGAAATGTTGACCCTTTTCCAAGTTTATCCAATATTCTTTCCTTCTCCATAAGCATAAAAGAGCATACAACCTTTACACACTCACAAGCCAGTATATAGGAAGTCATAATTACTCCTTGTTTGGGCTTTCGAGTGCCTCTAGAATAGAGCAACAATGTCAAGAAATATTTTTTGGAATTCCAACAAGTTCTTCTCCATTTTTTAGAAATGTCATGTCTCTCGTAAATCTAATGGATCACTTCCATAGTTTTTCCTTTTCCCTTGTCCTTGAGTAGCCCCCTACAACATGTTGTCGTTAAGACAAAAAACACATCCTCTAGGTTAGGGTTCTTGATGATTCTGAAGGAAATCCATCTAGTTAGAGTATGCATCTAATCTCTTTGATTTGATTGGCCACAATGAATATGTACATGTTCCATTCTCAGGTTATCCCTGTGTGAAGAGGAACATTATTATTTATAGGTTGCATCTAAGATATGAACTCGACTCATCTCCCTTGACCATTGCTACAAAAAATAAATTATTTCCCTACATAATGAAACATACTCCGTATTCCCTATTTCCATTACCTTGTGGAAATTTGGTTCATTATAGCTTGGAAAGGTCTTACTCAATCTATTTTTATGGCCTATAACCCTCATTCGTTTGTTGGTTGATTTGAATCATAAGCTACATAAATATGTTGGTTTTTTCCTATAGGATTTTTTTTTACCTACCAACAAGCAATATTGTGGAGTTAGTAAATCCAACATCATTTAAGGTGAAGGTGTGCAAATAGGTGGCAGTGGTTATGAGATGAAGGTTTATGATTTTCTCCTATACTTTTCCCTAGTTGCTGGGAGGAAGGCTCATGTGTGTTGTTGGAAGGCTTTAGCTGAAAATATCGAGTGCAATGTTCACCACTGTAGCTAAGATTTGGCCTAGTTGTGCATGCATTTGAGCCTCTTCATAGAATTTCCTTTGCATCCCTCGCACACACCAGGTGAATTTCAACTTAGTTATTTATGGAAAATTCCAAATTAATGAGATATGGTCGAAATTGGTTAAGTCTTACAAGGTGTGTGGACTCCTTTAGTGCACAAGTAGTGATGGTTATGGTTGGATTTTTTCAACTTTGTACACATTTGATCCTATTCCAAAAGAGGATTTAGCCCATCACATTACATATACTCCATTTTGAATCTGAGATCTAGTTTGTTTAGTGATATTGTGAGAGAGGGAATACTGCATAGAGGAGGAATGCTTCATACCTAGTTGTCAGCAAAGATAAATAATGCATATGTGCAAATGGCAGTGAATTGAGAAATTTTTTGAAGCAGAGATATCATTTCGCAATGCAAAGTTGATGGAATTGTAACAAAGACTAATCTTTAGTACACGAAGAAGAATATTATGGTAGATAAGAGACAAAGTATACAGTGTCTCATATTTTTTCATTGATCCATTTTTTTTGCAGAGCTACTATAGCATATGGAAAATTGTTTTTCTTTTGTATAGGGTTTGATGTTATGGCTGAGTGTGAGATGAGTTTTTACTATTGGATAATTGTGTTGTTGTATATTTGATTGTTACATTGTAGTCACTATTTTGTTTATGTAGAGAACATGTTTTTATGGTGTTTTGATTTGATTTGTTGAGACTGTAATGCTGCTGATATTTGGGTTCAAGAGATGAATCTTGTTGAGCATAGTGTCTTGGATCTAGCTTTAAAATTAATGAAATCGATTTTCGCATAGAGTAGAAGAGTAGTGTCCTTCAGTTGGGTGTTTTCTAATTGCAATAGTGATTAAATGGTGTCATTATATTGGAAGCAGTTTCTCCATCCAATGGTGGTTGGATACTTCAATGGTAAATAGGTAAGGCTAGTTCTTTGTGGCAATGTACAATGGATGGGCATCTGTAGAGTTGTGTGAGAAGATACTTCCTAGATGATCATTAGGATCGAGTCTCCTGGCTTCTAGGTTTCAGCTAATTGTATGTGAGGTCAAGTCTCGTGGTTGATGTTTGGAAACCAATCTATGTAAAATATATTTTCTTGAAATAATATATATTCAGAGCAACACAACAACAACAAGGGTGGTTTTTTGTCCCGGAGGGGTTTCCCAGTAGATATCTTATGTCCTAATGTGTGATGTTGTGATTGTGAATTGATGTGTTGTTTATTGTTTCTCTCATGGTTGTTTCGGTTTAGCTACTGTTACACAATGATTTTTCATTGTCCCTTTACTCCCCGTTCCTGATCCTGGAGACCCCTAAGAGTGACCCTTGCGTCTATTTTCCATCATGAAAATGTTCTATCATACTCCTTCCAGCACAATGAGTAGACTCTCTATTGATCTCCTGAAACAACTCCTTGAAAAAATGATTATCTGGAGTAGCGCACCCTATCCATGTCTCGCTCACGCCGATGGCTCTTTTTTGGTCTAGGGCAGTCCTGATCAGCGTTGGAATGAGGATCATACTTGCGTCGACCATCTTCTGGAAAGTTTTTAAAAAATGGAAGTGAAGCTTCGAGATCTAGAAGCTTCGTGGTAGAGATTTGGTTGTTTGTTCCCGAGGATAGAGCCGAGCTTCTCCCTTTGGGCCAAAGGGATAACCCATTTCCCCACTTGAAGTGGATCCATGCTCCCTCCTCGTTTTCTATAAAATGGAAAATCTCCCATAGCTCTACTAGTTAGAAAAGAGATAGAAGAACAACAGAGAGATATTTTTTTTCTATAGGTATCATGCGAGAGTTGAGACCTTTTGCCCTTCACCTTAAGTTGACAAGAGCGCTTTGGAGACATGCTTGGATCCATACTCGTCGAAGGAGAGCTGTGACATTAAGGCGCAGGTTGTAACTCCCCCTCTCTATTTTAATATAATACAATTGATTCGCGCTTTCCATTCTCATCTTTAATGTGTGATTGGATTCTTAGTTCTCCTTGATCAACTAAGTATATTGTATATGGAAGATATATTTTTTATTCTTTCACGTTTGTTGTTGTTTGATCCCTAGTGGAGGTCTCGGAAAAACTACAACTGCAGAAAGGGAAAAACTAAACTAATCCACATGATGATCACGGTAGTAGGCTACTGCTCGAATGACTCAAGTCAGTAGTAGGTGAATACGATCGTATACCATGACAATATGTTGTCGGTGAATACCTTGTTGGTTATAAGATGGTAAGTTTGAAAGACATCCTTTGTCCACCTCCTCCACGAGGCATCATCTCTTCCCACCTCAACAACCGTGGCTCTCATGGTAACAGTGCCTCTATCTCTACCCCCTGGTATTGGAATAGGGGTACTCGTTCTAGGAAGATGGTTGTCAGAATGGACCCATATCCGAACTGCTTCAGTTTACTGTTCTTGCATTTTGTGAGCTGCATTTGCATATTCTCCACCACGACCTCACACCAGTTGAAAATGGTGGGTGCCATGTAATCCATCGCAGTCTGCATTTGAGCCTTGGTGGCCTCAAGAGGCGCCTGCACCCCAGCCACACATGTGATGGTATATGGCACTACTTTGAGCGGTAGATCAACCATTGTGCTTATGGCTATCTTTCCGCTCGAAGATCTTTTTGCCTCGGAGCATGCTCTCTCAATGAGCATGTACATGCTCTCGCCCATGATTCAGGCTCTCGAAAATCATGCTCTTGCCCCTCTACATGAGAGGCCAGCAATGAAGTAGATATCTGCCACTTCAATTTCCAGTTCTTGGTCACCGAGAATAAATCTCTCCCAACTCGTGTACCAAACACTGATCAAATATTGTAATAGATCTAGTTGGGCTCTTATGTCGAAGCTCATGAAGAACTTGAGGAGCCCACATTTCCTCAATGCATCCATACAGGCCTTGTTCAGCATGGCTACCCTGTCAACCTCATTGGTGAGCTCTAGTATTGCACCACGAGTGATGAAACTCCCAGGGGCTACCCTACTTTACTTTATCAACTCGGGGTTCGTACAAACTTGGAGGTGACAATACTATATACACAACATATGAATTCTACACATTTCATCCTCTTCCGCTCTATGAAAGGGTGCTACTTCTATGGTTTCTCGGTGAAGTATGTCACACTTCAATGAAACTAAAATAAATTGCAGAAATGAAATGACATAAAGGAAACTAAATTAAATTTCAAAAAAGAAACGATATGAAAGGAAACTAATTTAACTTGCTGAAAAGAAATGGCAAAAAAGAAACTAATTTAAATTGCAGAAAGGAAATGACAGAAAGGGAACTAATTTAACTTGCTGAAAATAAATGGTAGAAAAAAACTAATTTAAACCACACTTAACTTGGAAAATCGGCTAAACACACCCTACTTGTATTATGCTCTATCTACCATGCTTCTATCTATGCAGCTAAGTTATCTGTGACTTTATTCTAATTGAAAATGTGTTGATTTGCAGCTTGGAGAGAAAAGGGCTAAAGATGCTAATGGAAGGCTTAACACACGGGATAAGGCTTGGAGGTGGAAAAATGGGTTTAGACTTCATTAAAACTTATAATATCGCAAAAATATTTAGAGTGCGAGGCTTTCAAAAGTGCGATGGCGAACTTGTTATGGGAGGACGGAAGTGCGATATACGAAATGAAAAGTACGATATGGGAAGGTGATGCGAAATGCGATTACGATAAGGCTGAAATTTGCGAAATGTGAAATGCGATGGGTGATGTGGCAGTAGGACCAGTGGCAAAGTGCAATGACAATATCACAATCGACGTTAGGAGCAGTAAGTATTAACGAGAACCACATGAATATGCGATTTTCGATGGCGGTAAGTCTTAAAATGAAAAAGGGAAAACATTGCGAAATGCGATGGGATAAAGACTTTGAAATGCGAAATGCGATGGGATAAAAACTGTGAAATGGGAAATGCGATATCGCAAAGCTGGAGGGGTAGCAGAAGTGTTTTTCAGGAAAAGGTTATGAAGTGCCAAATGTGATATGAATGGAATTGAGGTCAGTCTTTTAAAGGAAAAAAAAAGGAAAAGGTTGTGAAGTGTGAAGTGTGATATGGGAAGGTGTGGCAATGTGATTGCAATAAGGCCGAAATTTGTCAAGTGTGAAATGAGATGAGTGACGTGGCAGAGTGCTACAGTAATATCGCAATCAGGGTTCAGTGGTGGAAGTATTAACGTAAACCAATATAAAATGTGATTTATGATGAGTGAAGTACGGTAGCGGGAGATTCGAGGAGCAATGGCAGAGGTCTAATTTGATGGTTTTTCAAGCGTTTTGTGAATAAAAAGGGTGACAACTGCAATAAAAGAAGAAGGAGGGAATAGAGTGTAACATAGGTTTTTGGAAGCATGAAAACAAAGATGGAAAATGAAGTGGGAAGGTGAGGATGAACTTCTACGGAACTTTAATACTGATTCCTACAAACAAACCTGTAGATTCATGCACGAAAAAACAAAAAAAATGCATGATAACACAGTGGAAGAAAGACTGAAACTGTTATTGCACTCTAATCTAATCTGAGAAGCAAAGAATCATAAACAAAAATAATTTTTGGTCTGCAGGAAGGTCTACCCTCCTCGAGCTCTAATGACAGAGATGAGAGGGGAAGGTTGCCTTACAGTTTTATGGAGTTCATAAACGATTCTACAATGCATATAAGAAGATTAATTCTATAGTAGCAAACTATAACATCAATGAAAATATCAGAAATAAAACTAGCTAAATGACAGAAAGAAAATAATTAAAACAACATAGAAGCTAAGGCACATGGATTGGGCCATAACCCACGAGCCTCACTCCCTGAAACTAGATTAGTAGAAAAACATCTGACTACTCATTACATTACAAAAATACATGCTTATTACATCCCGAAGGTCTTAAATAACAAAAGTCTAATATAATGGAAAAGAATGGCATGGGATGGAATGGAAATGGAATTGACTAGCATCAAATGGATTGGAAAATCGACCAGGATCGCCTAGAATTGACCCTAATTAGTTCTTGATCAAGTTTATTTATCCTCAAGGGAAGCTACCAATAGCTCCCTATATTGAGTCCACTTTGACTCCAAGTAAACCATAGATTGAGTGCACATCGTCTTTAGTTTGCTTGGTTTCCCTTGATAGTTAAGGAGGGTGGACAAACCCCTTGAATCTCTCCAAGATTTCTCAATAATTTCCTGATATTGTGCTCCTTTATTCTTCAACCTTGATCTTCCAATAGCAGGGAGCAAGTCCCTAAATTATCTCCTTCTCCAAATCTGCATAATCTACCAAATATTCTCACAATATTATACAAAAATAACCAATATTAGGCACAAATATGCAATTACCTCTAAACCTTCCTAAGAACATATTAAAGTTGCAGAAGGAGAGATTTAATATATCTTTTCATCGGCATAAGGAAGGTATATGGGCCTTAGAAAGGTTAGACGGGCCTTAATTTATGTCTAATTTAGAGGCCCATCATCGCCCCCCTACTGAAACTGTTGCCCATCCTCTGAGAAACTTATTCATCCTCCCTGCCTTATGGTTCTTTCTACATGCTGGCTTATTTCTTTTTTTGTTTATTAGCCCATGCATTGCTCCTCTTGCTAATCTTATTTCTATTCTTATTGCATTTCTTCTCATAGGTGCTTCATGGAGGTCGTTAGATGCCTTAAGAAAATCTATTTCACACGCTAAGAGGTGGTGGATCCACCTTTTATTTTATTTATTTATTTTTTCCTTCTTTTTTAAATTTCATGTAGAGTAAACTCACAATTATTTTTCTGTGAACTGAGTTCACCCTTGGTTACCCCTTTGGAACTCTTTGTCTTCCATTACATTAAATGCTTACTACCCCCTTTCTGAAGTCCTATTTACTTTTGTCTTGTTCCTCTTCTTGGTGGAAAAAGTGAGGCTAGTTGCTCGATAAGGCTGAGGTTTCCCTGCTACTGATTTTGGCTATATAAAAACTTTCCTTCTCACACTTTTTAATGTTTTCTTAAGCTAAAATAGATTCGAAGAAAGGGTTAGGTGATTGCATACCTGAGCCTTACCATTGATTTGTTTTTGCAGGTGATATTGAAGCTTCTAATATGGACGTTGAAGCTATCTTCGGTTGTTTTGAAACTGCATGTGATAATTTTCTTGAGGTCCTTTTGGAGCTTCTAAGCATAGGAGGAGGAAGTCCAAGTTTGACTACCTTTGACCAGGGTGTTGATCAAATTTTCTTTTTGTGCCAACTTGTTGGTTTTCTGCTTGCAAAGGTTGGGGAGCACCTGCATTCATTAGAGAGAGATACATGGAGAAATGCATTTATTTTTTTAAGGCTTACTAGTTGTCTCAATGAGGTTTTCAACTAGTAAGTCTGCCTAGGCACCTCAAAGGAGTTTTCACCTAGGATACTTTATTGTTCTCTTCTTATTTTTTCAACCCAATGACCACCTCATGGAGGTTTTCAATAAGTGAGCCAATCTCAGACGCCTCAAAAGATGTTTTCACCTAAGATTTTATTCTTTTTCCTTCTTTTTTTCTTTTCACTTTCCTACTCTACTTGAAAAAAAAAAAAACATTTTTCAAGTATAGGAATACTTCCAATGGAGCCATGTACACATCAAGATGACAAATAAAATCATGTGCACCCTTGGAATACATGCTTTGACATGTACATGAATATGAGAGACCAACTCATTTGATAGAGATGACATCAAATATTGTTGAAGAAGAGTGTGTTGATGCAACTTAATGACTGTCTGAAACCATATGTCGATATAGTTGTGATGCCCCTGGTCCAATTGCTGAGCTGGATCACCTTGGATGTCCTCTTCTATTATGACATTCAAATATTCCTCTGTTTGCTAATTGTTCTCTTGAACACATGGAGGAAATGCAATAAACATGAGGGCACTTTCTCAATATCTGATTCTGATGTCTACTCTTCATCAAGTGTAGCCCTTGATTCTTTGATATCCTCATTTGAATATTCTTATTCTTGATTTTGTCCTGTAATGACATTAAGAAGATATATTTTTGGCACTACCCTTCTTGAAATAAGATGCAGACCATTTAGATCAAGAGGATATGTTTGGTAGTGTTGTACCTCAGCATTGTAAGTGGGATGAGATACTTCATGGTGTGGGTTTGGAAATGGTGGTACAGTTAGTTGAGTGGGGGTGGATATATGAGATGGATATGGTTGAGGCTATGGTTGTGGTGGAGGTGGATGGTAGGGATAGCATGGAGTTGGGTATGGAGGATATTGAGGGAAATATTGATGATTTTGTGGATTTTCCCAATAGAGTCCTTGCCAACCATGTTGCCAAGATTGGTTTTGGGGTTGAGATGGCCAAGGTTTCCACGGAGGGAGTACAGTCCCAATTATTTTGAGATGGATGTGAATAAGATTGAAATTTTGAAGTGGGTCCTTGCATCATATCAATTTGACTAGGCTGCCAGGGTCTCCTTGGAGCTACATAACATAGCTTCTTTGGTGATTGCCTTATTCCATTATCTTCTTGGTAAAATTCTTTAATCCTGGGGAATGATGAACAACATTTAGTAGCATATGATTATGCATGGATAACAAAAATATCAACATCTTCTTTTTGCTCATTTTTCATTCTTAACATTTCTACTTGTTCACTTTCATGTTTCACAAATTTCTTCAAATGACAATTGTTATACATGTCCTCTACTCATGAGATTAAGGAGATCAATCCACACATCCCAAATTGTTCTACGTAAGAGGGTTTTTAGTGTGTCAAATCCTAAATGATGCAATTTTTCGCTCTTAACATTAAACATGAACCTATCTATGAGATCCTCAAGGCTCTCATCCTCTTCTTGATTCATTCTAAAAATTTATTCTTTAAGATCATGGTTTTTATATTTTCCTAGAAATATATTTTGCATATCATTCCATGATATTATTGAATTAGTACCTAAACTCATGAACCATTTACGAGCTCTATCCTTCAATGTTGCAAGGAACAATCTCAGTTTTTGAGTGTGTGATAAGTAGCCATAATATCTACAAAGTATCTCAAATTCAAAGAAAAATGTTTCTAGATCCTTTGTCCTCATACCATGGAAGTTGGGAAGGAAAGATGGAGGGATGTTCTTCATATGTACATTGATGTCCATATCTTTAATGGGAAACCCAATAATATCTTCTTCATTGTCATCATATCCATCCATCTCTTCTACCTTCAAAAGTGTATGGTGATGTGGTTCTTACTACACCACGTGGTCAAGTCAGGGGGATTGGTATTGGAGAAGTTTTTTTTTTTTAAAATTCTGAGTATCCCTATTCCTATGAGGCATGAAAATTAGATTTTTTTGAAATTTTCAATACTTCAGAAACAACATGAAAAAGGAAAGTAGAAAAAAATGCTAAAACAGAATCAAAGCATCTACTAGACACCTCCCTGGAAACAACGCTAAAAAGTGGTGAGCCTTGGTATTGCACCGCGAGTGCTGCAACTCCCAGGGGCTGCCCTACTTTACTTTATCAACCCCGGGTTCGTACAAACTTGGAGGTGACAGTGCTATATACATAGCAGATGCATTCTACTCATGTCATCCTCTTCCGCTCTAAGAAAGGGTGCTACTTCTAGGGTTTCTTGTTGAAGTATGTCACACTTCAATGAAACTAAAATAAATTGCATAAATGACAGAAAGGAAACTAAATTAAATTCTAAAAAGAAATGACAAGAAAGGAAACTAATTTAACTTGCTGAAAATAAATGGCATAAAAAAACTAATTTAAATTGCATAAAGGAAATGACGGAAAGGGAACCAATTTAACTTGCTGAAAAGAAATGGCAGAAAAGAAACTAATTTAAACCACACTTAACTTGGCCAATCGGCTAAACACACCCTACTTATCTTATGCTCTATCTACCATGCTTCTAGCCATGCAGCTAAGCTATCCATGACTTAATTCTAATTGAAAAAGTGTTGATTTGCAACTTGGAGAGAAAAGGGCTAAAGATGCTAATGCAAGGCTTAACACATGGGACAAGGCTTGGAGGTGGAAATATGGGTTTATACTTCATTAAAAATTATAATATAGCAAAAATCCTTTAGAGTGGGAGGCTTTTAAAAGTGTTATGGTGGACTTGCGATGGGAGGACGAAAGTGCGATATGCGATATCACAATAGCAATATCGGAAAGTCGGAGGGGTAGCAAAAGTGTTGTTCGGGAGCGGGATAGAAATGTGAAATACAATACTGGAAGGCGATGTGAAATGCGATTGCAATAAGGCTGAAATTTGTGAAATGTGAAATGCGATGGGTGACATGGCGGTAGGACCATTGGCAAAGTGCGATGACAATATCGTAATCGGCGTCGGGAGTGGTAAGTATTAACGGGAACCACATGAAAATATGATTTGCAATTGTGGTAAGTATTAAAAGGAAAAAGGGAAAAGGTTGAAAAATGTGATGGGATAAAGACTGCGAAATGCGACGGGATAAAAACTGCAAAATGCGAAATGCGATATCGCAATTCGCAATATTGCAAAGCTGGAGGGGTAGCGAAAGTCTTGTTCAGGAAAAGGTTGCGAAGTGTGAAATGTGATATGAATGGAATTACGGTAAGTATATTAAAGGAAAAAAAAGAGGAAAAGGTTGCGAAGTGCGAAGTGCAATACGGGAAGGTGCGGCGATGTAATTGCGATAAGGCCAAAATTTGTGAAGTGAGTAATGCAATAGGTGATGTGGTAGTGTGCTACAGTAATATCGCAATCGGGGTTCAGAGGCGGAAGTATTAATGGAAATCAATAGAAAAGGTGATTTGCGATGAGAGAAGTATGATAGCGGGAGATTCGAGGAGCAAATGTAGAGGTCCAATTTGATGTTTTTTCAAGCGTTTTGTGAATAAAAAGGGTGACAACTACAATAGAAGAAGAAGGATGGAATAGAGCGTAATAGAGGTGTTTGGAAGCATGAAAACAGAGATGGAAAATGAATCAGTAAGGCGAGGATGAAATTCTATGGAACTTTAATACTGATTCCTGCAAACAAACCTGTGGATTCATGCACATAAAAACAAAAACTGAAACACAGTGTAATAAAGACTGAAATTTTTATTGCACTCTACTCTAATCTGAGAAGCAATGAATCATAAATAGAAAACATTTTTGGTCTGCGGGAAGGACTACCCTCCTCGAGCTCTATCGACAGAAATGAGAGGGGAAGGTTGCCTCACAGTTTTATTGAGTTCATCAACTATTCTACAACGCATATAAGAAGATTAAATCTACAGTAGAAAACTATAACAACAATGAAAATATCAAAAATAAAACTAGCTAAATGAAAAAAAGAAAAGAATGAAAACAACATAGAACTTGAGGCACATGGATTGGGCCCTAACCCATGAGCCTCGCTCCCTGAAAGTAGATCAGTAAAACAACATCTGAATACTCATTGCATTACAAAAATACAGTCTTATTACATCCCGAAGGTCTTAAAAAACAAAAACCTACTAGAATGGAAAGGAATGGTATGGGATGGAATGCAATGCAAATGGAATTGGCTAGCATCGAATGGATTGGAAAATTGACCCTAATTAGCTCTTGATCAACTTTATTTATCCTCAAGGGTAGCTACCAATAGCTCCCTATATTGGTTCCACTTTGACTCCAAGTAAACCATAGATTGAGTGCACATCGTCTTTAGTTTGCTTAGTTGCCTTTGATAATTAAGAGGGTGGAAAAACCCCTTGAATCTCTTCAAGATTTCTCAATAATTTCCTGATATTGTGCTCATTTATTCTTCAATCTTGATCTTCCAGTGGCAGGGAGCAAGTCCCTAAATTATCACCTTCTCCAAATCTACATAATCTTCCAAATATTCTCACAATATTCTACAAAAATAACAATATTAGGCACAAATATGAAATTACCTCTAAACCTTCCTAAGAACATATTAAAGCATAAGAACACATTATTAAGTGTAGAAGGAAATATTTAATATATATTTTCATGTGCATAAGGAAGGTATATGGGCCTAAGAAAGGTTATATGGGCCTTAATTTATGTCTAATTTAGAGGCCCATCACTTGTCATGGTATCTTTCTTTCCATTCAATCACCATGATTGATTTCTCATCTTCCCTCCAAACGACATTCAACAAGTCTCTTGTCAGTGTTTAGGTTTAAAAAATTGACTTAAATAACTTTTATTGAGATATTTTTGCGCATTTTTCCACTCCATGGGCGACGCAACTGTTTTAAAAACAACAACGCTGATCGAGGCCCTGCCCGTTTTAAAAACAATAGTTTGGCGCGATCTCGACATTGGATACCTGCATCGATCCGTCGTGTCCATGAAATTAAAATCCTTTCACCAAATTGAAGTATTCCATAACACAATAAAATAGGTATTGAAATGCAGGAAAGGAGAGCACCTCTTACTTGGCACTCACAGTTCGCTGATCGGCCTCGCGGATCTCCCGCAATATTCTCTTGAAGAATTTAGGTAAAAGAGGGTAAAAACTCCTTCTAAAAAATGTGAAAGTGAAAAGTGAAATGTTTTTTACTTTCTCTATTTTTTATAAATGCTCAATGTAATTTTAGGTTTTTTGCCATATTTTAATAATATTTTAATACTTTTACCTCGAAAATAGTTTATGGGTTTGTTCTTATGCAGTGACAGGTTCAATTTCTTCACGAATGACATATTTACGAGTTCTAGTTTATTAATTTTTCAGACTTGATTAAAAATAAAGGAAAAAGTAACCCCCCTAGAGTCATATTTCAACTCTTTTCTGACTCTCTAAACATGAAAAGATTGCCGAGTTCTTGTCGTTTTGAGCTCGTTAAAGTGCACGAAGCGTCATTTACCTAGTATACGTTTTACCATTTTTTGGGCTAGGATAAATTATTTACAAAAAATGAATACATTAGTCAAACGTGACTAAGAGGTTCTCTCACACATCGTTTTCTACCTTTTTGGGTATGAGGGACTATTTACAAAAAGGGTCATCTAGATTTTTCTATTAGCATATTTTCAAACTCTCTAAACTTTAAATTATGTCGAGTTCCACCCTTTTTTGACTCGTTAAAATTTAAACGACATTGGATCCGTCATCATAACGACACCGAGTTCCTCCTTCCTAGGGCTCGTAAAATGTACTAGGATGGATTTGTCCGAAGGAAAAACTTATATCACAAGCATATGCTATCCCCTTCAAGCTTATATACAAAAATACTTGGGGTACTCGCCAGAAATGGTGGGGGAAAATGGAAAGCATTAACCAATTGTGTTGGCAGTATGTCGCTCTTGAACATGACACATCCTCTATTTCATGTTGGTTTGGGGATATCCTTCATTCGTCACTTTGCCTCCATGGGTTTGGGAAATTTGTTTTGCCTCTCATGCCATCACCATTCTTGTCAAACATGACCTCTAATTCCATTTGAGTCAAATACTACCAAACTTTGGAGTTGTGTCTATGACATGAGTCAAGAGAAGTTCTTTCTACGTCTCATGCATTTCCTGATTCTCTACTCACTTTCATTAGTATCTTATTGTCTTCATCTCGTGTTGATGATGTGGGATACATTATGGCCCTCCTTCAATGGATCACTTCCTGTCGACTTCAAATCATTATCTGGGAAGTTGGTCTAGAGATCCATTTTTCAGTACCTAAGAGTCTGCATTCCCTAATGGCAGGTTTTTCGCATCTGACGACAACCTTACATCATTGGCCTTCGATCGGGTGATTTTGAGAGTGTTCAACGTCAACTCCTTATTCACATCTCGTGGATTTTACTATTTGTACCTTGAGAACCATTGTAATCATTGGCAGTTTCTCTCGCATCTATTAATGGTTTACATCATTGACTGGTAATTAGGTGATTTTCTTGCATGTTTGACTTCAATTCATTTATTCACATGCTTGAATTTGTACTTGATCGGATCGTGACAGAGCGCAAGACCCTAGGTTTTATCTGATAAATCCTAGGTTGCGAGGCGATATGTATTATTCATGATTGTACACATGACTCTTTCATTGGGATGGCTGCGACCATACCTTGAGTCTATATTTGTGATCCTCTTTATTTGTATGGCTGCAACCATGCCTCAGATCCTCTTTCATGATCACTTCTTTGGATGGCTGCGTCTATAACTCATATCATGTGATTATTTCAGAGATTTCGGTTTCCGTATATATGTGCTTGTTTGCGCAGGTTTTTTGACGACGACGTCTTGGTCCTGGCACTTTTCCATAAAGAATTTCAACCCTCACTCTCGTTCGGCCTTCATGCTTTAGGGGGCATCTGTTACACAAAAATTTGTCACTGTCCCTTGTTGAGGCCTTAGAATTCCATTGCCAAAACATGGGGAAAACCACTCGGTCCAGACCTTAAAGCAACTCCTTTTCCATTTGGTATAGTGGCTCCTATCGAGGATAATGGGACCAGTTTCCCAATAAGGATGAATTTGAGGGTGTTGTGAATATAGCATGCAAGTGGATAATGATTTTAATCTATATGCATCTATCTAAATTATTAATCTAAGATATAGTGGGGGTGTTTTTCCTTTATGCGATCTAAAATGATATCTTTCAACTATTAGTACTATAGATTATTTAACAGTCGAAAGAGATGAAAATTATGTAAAATGATTCTTCTAACAAAGTAGTTTGCATAGAAGAATTGTGAAAGAAATATCGCATTTATCAGTGTGATTACATATTCAATAAGAAACCATAGCTAAATATTAGAACATAAGTGCATGTAATATTCATATATGATAACGTTTCAAATATATAATGCAATAAAAGATAACTGTCAATATATGAAGTAAGACTTAATACAAGTGAATAGAAGTACCATATGTATGAAGTTCTACTCATATAAACTGATAACGATGAATCTTCTTCTTCTCACTTTCGAGCAATTTAAAGAGTACAGTAGTGCAACATCAGTTAAACAACTTTAATTGTTAAAATATAACATAATGTGTTCCATTAATTCATCAAAGCATTCACAAATTTACAATAGTGCATTCTTTGCAAATATTTTTGAAAAATTTCTGGACCCTTCTCTAAATGCATGAGAAGGGTTTAAATACTAAACTAACTATAAAATAAAATAGATTATTACAAAAATATAGAGGATTTTTCAAACAACCATCCTTAAAAAGCTAACTTAAACTACAATTTAGGAAATTAAACTAACAATTTTGATTTTGTGAGTCCTGCACTTTTTTCTGAATGTGGTCACGAATTTGGAAAATATCTAACATTGCTTTGAGCTGAGCTGGTTGAGATATCCTTGATCAGATCTGTCCCTTGAAAATAACATTTGAGATTGATGACTGGGATATTTTTGTTGAATCTGTAAGAGACTGCAGAGTTTGATGCTGCTGATAAGGTTTGATCAGAAAATTCCAGTAATTTTCCTGATCAAACTTATTTACCTTTTTAATCATTTCCTCCTGTGTGTCTGCTCTCTGCTTCAACTATGTTTCTACCTGTCTTGTTTCTGAAAACACATCAGATGTGTTTTCCTTAAGAAGTTCTGCTTTAGACAGTTGCTCACACATAGATTCAATAATCTCACTTGAAATCTTGGATGTCTTTGCCGCTGCTTTCTCTGCCTGTTTGATCTACGCTTCCCATCTTGTGAATAGAATTTCTTTATGAATCTTATCTACTTGAGGTAGATTAGCTTGCTTTCCTAAATCTAAAACTTGCCATTGAATGTGCTCTTCAATTTTATTCTCAAGTCTTTCATATTCAAATTTTTGAATTGCTATATATTGGATCATTATTTTACTTGAATCACAATAAGAATCAATCATAGAAGCTTGATGACAGAATACTTCTTGTTCTTTCTTTAACTTAGTGTTTACATCAAGTGCTTCTTTGATAAATTGTTCTAATTATGGTTGAATTTGTAACTTAGTCATTGCTATTTCTAGCTGTGCTTGTTTTTCATTAATCTCTGTCCGATGTTGCAATTTGAGGCCTTCAATATCTTTATGAAATTGGGGTGTGTTAGCTTTGACTTGCTCACTGGAATTGGATTTCTCTTCATTCAACAACTTCTCAAGTTCTTGTACTCTGGCTTCCTTTTGTTTTAATAACACTCTAACCTCAGTAGCTTTATCGACAGTAGCAGTAGCATATGCCCATGTATACTGTGATAATTTGGTTAGGTGTTCAGTTGGGTCATCTGAGGAATCTTTCCATAGTACATCAATTGATTCATCTGTAGGCTTTGGAGTTGTTTCATCAATTCTCCTTTTATTTCTTTTAACTACAGCCCTGTAACTAGGACTGTAGAAAATATCTAATGAAGGAATATCTTCAATCTGTAGAACTATCTGATCTGTGGGGTAGGCTAGTATGATTTCTTTATCTTGTATTGCTGGAACTCTTTGTAGCGGATTTACAGTCTCCACTATCTTCTGTGAATGCTTAGGTGTCTGGAAACTTGTTGCTTGATCAGTATTGGGATTTTATTTAGAAGTTTTTATGGCTTCAGAAAATTCCTCCCATTCATTTATAAGATCCTTTGCTTGCGGTAAATTGAACCGATGTAGCATGTTGTGACTGTGCAGAATTGCTTGAGAATTGGATTTTGTCCCATTATTTCTTGTTTCCTCTAGCATCTCTATCTCTTGAATGACTTGGTCAATTTTCTTTTCTAAGTTTTCCTTCTTAGATTCGGATTCATCTTCAGAGTGATCAGAATTATTAGATTGCTGCTATGACTGACTTGATTCATCCTTAGACATATCTTTTATTTCATCATCCAAAATAACAATTGGAGTGTGTTTATTTTCATCTTCAATAGTTAACAAATTGAGAGGGAATTTTTCTAGTCTCTTGTTTTTGTATGCTTGAAAAGCTTCAACATCCTTTTGACTTAGTTGACTAGATACATACTTGATAATATCTGAAAAGTTTTCCATGCCCTAGAAAAGATCATCAAATCTATCTCCCTCCCTTAAAAAAGGTTGCATCTCAAGCTCCGTGATGTAATTTTTAATCACATCGTTTGGGTCATATAATCTTCTTGGCATAAATGCCAATTTCAGCAAATGAATTTTGGAAACCTCCTTGTAAGTATGGCCGATATTAGACAAAGCAAAGGTGCCACATTGTAGAGGTAAATTAGGCCAAATAGCCTTTTTAGCATCCTTCAGTTGTTTTGTAACACCATTGACAAGCTGATAGGCTATTTCTTTTGCAAGTAACTTATCAGGGACATAATAGGGTAAAACATGGGGAGAAGCATAACTCCCGAATACTCTAATATATGGAAAATTCTGTTCATTGAACAATCTAGCTACTGGGAGAATGTCTACATTGGCTTCTTCAGAACACTAGTAGCCCTTTTTTTTAAAATCATATGGTGTATATGCAATATGACTCCATAACAGAATTTATAGAAGTGTAAGTGGAAATCTGAATCCCAGAGTTCTCTGTGGTAAATATGAATTGGGGTAGGGTCCTTGGTGGTCCATTTCCAGCCCATGGTGGGAAAAGTAGAAGTAAAATAGATAGCATCCATGACATAGGAAAACATATAATGTTAGAAAATTATATATTATGGAGCAATGCAACACATAAAATATGTGAAAAATACAAGCAAACAAAACACATAAAACCAGAGAGACACAGATATACGTGCTTCACCCAGTTTGGTCTACGTCCACCCTGAACAACCATGCCTTCCTTTCTATTATCCAGCAAAATGAAGAGATAAAACCTACAGCAGATCTGCTGTAATATCCTCTATTCTCCTCTATTCTCTCTCACAGTCTCCCTACCTATTTCCTGCTCAGAGAATACACAAATAATACATAGCCGCAATACAATACACTCATACAAAGAGAGGGGTTGCCTTCTAGGGCAAAAAACCCTAAAATAAACATAACTTCTACTGTCAGATTTTCCGCCTAATGAACAGCCCAGATTGACTAGAAATTACTACACTTTTACAAGGCAATTTTACATTTTTTTTAAGCTTTGGGGGCGCTGCCCCCGAAACCCCCGCTGGGGGACCACTAGCCCTCGAACCCCCCAACCAGGGGGATAGTCCCCCCGGACCCCGCGACGGGGGCAAGTCCCCCCCGCTGCAAGGGTGTACAGTTTTCCTGGGGTATACATCCAGCTAAAAATAAAGATCTCTGAATCAGGATGAAAATCAGGCTCCACACCCAACAATCTCTCACTTGGAGAATGATTGTAGCAACTCCACTGCTACTTCATTTGTTGGACAATGACTCCTCTTTGGACCTGGTTGTTTCTCATCTTCATCATCATCCTTGAAGACCAATTGAAACTGAGAAAATTCTCAGTTTCTCCCTAGTTACAACTTTTGTTAGCATATCTGTAGGATTCTGGCTAGTGTGTATCTTTTCCAGCTTCAACTATCCATCTTCCAATACTGACCGTATGAAATGGTACTTGATATGTATGTTTTTAGTCCTGGAATGAAATGTTGAGTTCTTTGCAAGATGAATGGCACTTTGGCTATCACTGTATAATGTGCCCATATCATGCTTCTTACCCAATTCACCCATAAGCCTTTGTAACCAAATCATTTCTTTACTAGCCTCTGTAGCAGCAACATACTCTACTTCTGTTGTTGAAAGTGCAACAACACTTTGGATTTTTGAAACCCAACTGACAGTTGTTCCACCTACGGTAAATACATATCCTGTAGTGCTCCTCCTGTTATCTCTGTCACCTGCCATATCTGCATCAACATATCCCTGTAGAGCAATGTTTGAACCACCAAAGCATAATGCTTGATTTGTGGTACCTCTCAAATATCTGAGAATCCATTTTACTGCCATCCAATGTTCTTTTTCTGGATTATTCATGTACCTGCTTACAACTCCCACTGCATGTGCAATATCAGGCCTTGTGCAGACCATTGCATACATTAAGCTTCCAACTGCTGATGCATATGGAACTTTAGACATATAATCTATGTCTTCTTGGGTCTTTGGGCACATCTCCTTACTAAGTTTGAAATGGCTAGCAAAAGGTGTACTAACTGGTTTTGCATTCTGCATATTAAATCTTTTCAACACCTTTTGTATGTACTCATTCTGAGACAGTGTTAATTTCCGATTTTTCCTATCTCTGGTTATTCTCATACTAAAGATATGTTTTGCAGCTCCCAAATCCTTCATTGCAAATGAATTTGCCAATTTTTGTTTGAGCACATTTATTTCCTGCATGTTAGACCCTGCAACAAGCATGTCATCTACATACAATAACAATATAATATAGTTGCCATCATTTTGCTTTTTCAGATAAACACAATGATCAGAGTGACATCTAGTATAACCTTGTTCAGACATAAACTTGTCAAATTTTAGATACCACTGCCTTGGAGCCTATTTTAGGCCATACAAGCTCTTCTTTAACCTGCACACCAATTTTTCCTTCCCTTTGACCTCATATCCTTCTGGTTGCTGCATGTATATCTCTTCCTCCAAATCTCCATGGAGAAATGTTGTCTTTACATCTAACTGTTCAAGATGTAAATCTTCTGTTGCTACAAGACTTAAGATAGTTCTCATTGAAGTAATCTTAACAACAGGAGAAAATATTTCATCAACATCAATACCTTTCTTCTGTGCAAACCCCTTCACCAAAAGTCTAGCTTTGTACCTCTGTTTTCCTCCATCTTCTTCCTTCAGCCTGTAAACCCATTTATTATGCAATTTAGTTTTACCTTCAGGAAACCTGACTAAGTCCCAAGTCTAGTTATGTATTAAGGAGTCCATCTCTTCAGCCATGGATAGCTCCCACTTCTTCTTGCTTTCAACCTGCATTGCTTCTTCATAACATTTGGGTTCACCAGAATCAATCAACAATAAATAATATAATGAAGGAGAGTATCATTCAGGGGGTCTAATTATCCTGGTAGATCTTCTAACACCACTATCAGGTGTTTGAGGTGCCTGTTGCTGTTGTGGTGGTTGCTGCTGCTATGGTTGTTGATTATTATTATTTTCAGGCACCTTTACTTTTCCAGTTATGTCATCAAGAACCGTGTATTCCTTGCTTTATTTTTCCTGTTTCTTTTCCTGCAACTGATTCTTATACAAGACCTTTTCATTGAATATTACATCTCTGCTCCTAATGATTTTTTAATTTTCATAATCATATAAGCGATACCAAAATCATTAACACCGTATCCAATAAAGGTACATTTCTTTGATTTAGCCTCAAGCTTTGTTCTATTTTCTTTATTAATATGGACAAAGGCCTCACAACCAAAAGGCTTTAAAAAGGAGTAGTTTACCGTTTTACCTTTCCATGCTTCCTCTGGAATACCACCATCCAAGGAACTTGAAGGCCCTTTGTTTATTAGATAAATAGTTGTATCTACAGCATCTTCCCAAAATTGTAAAGGCAATCCTGCATGTAATCTCATGCACCTTGCACACTCCATGATTGTTCTGTTCATCCTTTCTGACACACCATTTTCTTGTGGTGTTCTTGGAACTGTCTTCTCTCTACGAATTCCATGCTCTGAATAGTACCTATCAAACTCTTTACTGCAATATTAATCTCCATTGTCTGATCTGAGACACTTCAACTTTTTTCCTATCTCAATCTCAAACAAAGCTTTCCATTTCTTGAAAGTATCAAATACATCAAATTTATTTTGAATACAATAAATCCAAGTTTTTCTAGTTGTATCATCAATAAACGTAACATAATAGCGAGAGCCACCGAGAGATAATACCTGAGCAGGTCCCCATACATCTGTATGCACGGGCTCCAATTTTTCACTCTTCTTTTCTTTCCCAACTCTGAGAAATATGACTCTCTTTTGTTTTCCATAAATGCAGTTTTCACAGAAATCCAAATCAACATTCTTCAAACCTGGCAACAAATTTATTAAGTGAAGAATCTTCATCCCCTTCTCACTCATGTGTCTGAGCCTATGATGCCATAATGCTGCATCTGCTCCTTTGGAAGTTAAAGCATTAACAGAGTTAGAAATACCATTGCATAAATACAATGTACCAACCTTTTCTCCTTTTGCTATTACTAGGGCTCCTTTGGTGACCTTCCAAGTTTTATCTGTGAAAGTTGTCACACAACCTTCACCGCCTAACTGCCCTGTTGAAATCAGATTTTTCTTCAGATCTGGAACATGCCTTACCTCCTTTAGTAGCCATTGGTTTCCATTCTGTTGTTTTACAAGAACTTTACCCATTCCAACAATTTTACGGGGTTTATCATCACCCAAACGAACTTGTCCAAAATCTCCTTGAACATAGTCATGAAAATATTTCTTATCAGGTGTGGCATGGAATGAAGCCCCTGAATCTACAACCCAAGAATCAGTAACATTTTTGAAAGAAAGAATCAAATCATCTTGTAACACATCACCTGTCACATTTGCTTCATGATTTTTTTCTTGCTGTGTGTCTCCTTCTTTTCCCTTCCGAGATCTACAGTCTTTCTTTAGGTGTCCTTTCTTTCCACATTTCCAGCACACTATCCCTGATTTGGACTTGGATCTACCTTTCCTTGATTTACTGCGATATCTCGAGCTCTTTCCTCTTTACATTCTTCTTCCCCTAGACTCCGCACTCAAAGCATTACCCGATGTCTCACCGGAGCTTTTCCGTCGCATTTCCTCGCTAATGATAGCACCGACAACATCATCAAACTTTAAAGTACTAGATCCAGAGACAGAGTTACTAATGGCCATTACTAAACCATTCCAACTCTCTGGAAATGAGCACAAGAATAAAAGAGCTCTAACTTCATCATCAAATTTTACCCCTACAGAACTTAACTGACTGGTATCTGTATTAAAATCATTTAAATGGTCTGCAACAGATCCACCTTCCGACATCTTCATATTAAATAGTCATTTCATAAGAAATACCTTGTTTGAGGACGAGGGTTTTTCATATAGTTTCTCCAACGTCTGCATCAAACCCTCTGTTGTTGTTTCCTTCGAAAATATTGAAGGCGACTGATGCTGCAAGGCACAAACGTACTGTTCCGAGTGCCTTTCTATCAAGAATGTTCCATTCCGTGTCTGTCATGGCCGCCGACTTCTTTGTTTTTCCGCTCAATGGTAGGTACAGATCTTTCTGATACAGATAATCTTCCATCTACATCTTCCACAATAGAAAGTTTTGGCCGTTAAATTTCTCGACCCTAAACTTATCATCTTCCGCCATTGCTCCCAATCGAACCAGTAACCCTTCTTTCTTGCGATTTTATCAGCCAAATATACCTTCGGCTTTGATACCAGTTGTTAGAAAATTATATATTATGAAGCAATGAAACACATAAAATATGCAAAAAATACAAGCAAACAAAACACATAAAACCAGAGAGAGATAGATATATGTGGTTCACCCAATTTGGGCTACGTCCACCTTGAACAGCCAATCCTTCCTTTATATTATCCAACAAAATGAAGAGACAAAACCTACAACAGAT